>CM026214.1:2181038-2548538 GCA_014839995.1 Xenentodon cancila | reverse complement strand
GCTCCTGTGTGGCTTCTGAGTCAAACCACACAAGCTTTTCCACATCAGATGACCGGAAAACTCCTCCACCGTAACTGCAGACACCTCTTTATGTCCATATATGAAGCTCTCAGGTTGGGAAAAAAAAATCATCCTAATTCTTTTTTCACTGTCTGATGGCATCACAGACATTCTGTTTCATCCCTTTTCAGCCCTTAATAGCTTTATGATGTTGATACTGAGTAAAATATTCAAGGCTGCCACACTCATTTTTTCATGCCTGCATCATTCCATCAAATAGAAATATTCATGATCTGTTGTACTTTTTTACATAAATATTTTCTAAAAATTCCCCATGACGTATGTTTTATCTTTGGAAATGTCTGGGCCTCCACCTGGTTGAAAAAGGAATCCAGAAAACCAAGCAGTCATTCGCCTACTTTTAATTTCCGACATGAAGATGTGCGGGATTCAGTGAGAGCTGAGATAAACTTAAATCCTCTCATCTCCACTTGTGCAGTGCTGAGCCTCCGAACAAAGCTGTTTTTCTTTGTGAAAACTTGACATTTCTGAGATACTGTGCAAGGTTTTCAGCCTGCAGCAACAAATTATAATTATTATAATTTATGATTTCTGCTTACATTGCACAATACAATGAAAAAAAGTAAAAGCCTATTAAAATGTCCATTTAGGATATATACACCATAAACTGCTGCAGAGATCTTAAATCAAAAGGCCACTGTGCTGGAAGAGACTCACGACAGGAGGTCAGTGGAAAGAGGAAGGCTGTGGAAATCAGATGTGTCATGATTGGCTGATATATAGGCCTTTTATGAGAAATAAGTGTGGCCCAGTCGCTGTTGTTCACCTATAAGATGGACATGAAAAAGTCATGTGACCGATTACAGAGAGCTTTGTATGCAACACTGTGGACAGAAAAACCAGGCAGCAACTCGCTTCTAACGCGACACTTACTGTGTATGTTCACACCGGCGCTGGAGTTTTTAGAACAGGTGGCGGTAGTGGCGGCTAAAGTGACATCACCGGCTGGCTTGTGGACGACTGTTTCAGGGCCTCCAGTTTTCTATTTGGTCACTGCCAGCTTGGCTATTTGAGAATCATCCTTTTTTTTATTTTACAAGAGAATGGAGCTAATGCTCTGCTATCTGTAATGTGCTTTATTGAAATTATATATAATATCTATAATATTAATGCTAACCGTCCCCCATTCTCTTCACATTACTTAATGTTGAGTGCTAAAATGGCCCACAGTGTGCAGTTAAATCAGAAACCATAAGACAATAAATAATGACTTACTGTAAAAACTGTTCTGAAGAACAAGCCATAATTAAAGTGTCTGGAAAAGTGTTGCGCAGCCTAACCTACACCCTGGGAAAAATGGTTTCATTCCAGTTTAATGCAAGATGAGAAAAAAATTGAGTCTCCTGGTCTAAACCCGGCGTGAACGGCTCGCCCGGCGTGAACGGCTCGCCCGGCTCGCCCGGCGTGAACGGCTCGCGCGGCCGGCTCGCCCGACCGGCTCGCCCGACCGGCTCGCCTAAACGGCTCCATGGCAAGTCAAGCAAGAAACAGATCTTTAAACTAAGGCGTAACTTTATTTTACAAGGACCAACAGCACAGTGATCACAAGAGTTAATCTCACTAATGCCCCACTAATTACTTGTGGAAAAAAAAATTATTATTGCTCGATTATAGAAGTTGACACTTTTTGAACAGAAGTTTATTGGAGCCAAAACATTAGTGGTATTGCCTTTCAAGGTACTTCGGTATTGGCTTCACTTCTCACACAATATGATTAAGTCTGTCTTTAATACAAGGTCTTTAACATTCTGTGCTTTTCATTACGCTAACTTAGACTTTTTCATCTCCTTTCTCAGAAGGACTTTCCAGTGCCTTAAATGATTAAAGAGATGAGGCGAGAGAAAGCCTCTGAACGAGGGATCGCAGATGTATTCCTGGGACGAATGTAGCTGGCAGCTTTCTGTATCCTGGTACTTGTATTTGTCCGTCACATTTTCACAGGGAGGAGATCAGATGTGACGCCGCCAGCCCTTTACTCTGAGTGTGTGTGTGTGTGTGTGTGTGTGTGTATATATATATATATATATATATATATATATATATATATATATATATATATATATATATATATATATATAAGTCAATAGTTGATCATTAGATTTGTTATTAAAGGATTCTGTGGCTGAGATCTGCACACAGATTTTTATGTTTCGTTGCATTTTAACCAATCAGATCAACACCGTCTGGGTGGAACCTCTGTAGATGCGCCTACGTTTGGGAGGAGCTTCAAATCAGTCGTAGTTTGGTGCATGCACGCCTGTAACTAACATGGAGACGCCTGACTCTCTCTCATTGATGGATTCATATGCTGGAAAGCTTCATTCAGCTGTAGCAGCTAAAATAAAGCCAAAAGAAAATGAGAAAATGATGCATTTAAAGGTGAAAAGGAAGTAAAACATAACTGGTCGTTCCTTAGCCACTAGTCCATCTCTGGTTTTATTCATCTTTGGTGCTTTTAGGTCGTTTTAGTGAACTAGAGAATTTCAGTGGCTACATTCAGACATCTATCAAATATTTGTTTGCAGGGGTATCACTAATAAAATCTGTGTGTCTTTTAGGGAGACAAGTTTT
Source organism: Xenentodon cancila (assembly GCA_014839995.1). Taxonomy (NCBI): domain Eukaryota; kingdom Metazoa; phylum Chordata; class Actinopteri; order Beloniformes; family Belonidae; genus Xenentodon; species Xenentodon cancila. The sequence goes on along the minus strand of CM026214.1, from coordinate 2,545,886 downwards.
CCCATTTTTAAACATCAGTTTAAAGGCCGTTGTAAAGAATATTTGAGTACTTTTAGGAAATGTCATCCAGCTCTTGCCATCTCCCGATCGTACTTTTGGAAAAAACTGCCAAAATAACTCATGAGTCCAGTCCTGGTCATCTGGTGTCAACTCTGTGTTGCTTTACAGCACTACATCGCACATGAGCGATGAGAAAAGTAGCTCGTGGAGCTACAGTGGACATGGTGGCAGATGGCAGTCAGTCAAGAAAGTAATGATGGACGAGGAAAAGAAAGTGACCGAGCAAGAGACCAAACGAGAGTAAATCTTAAGTCAGTGTCTGCGCCGCTTTAACCTCCAGGCCTACAGGCTACAAATGATCAACATTTCTTTATGCAACTATAAACCTTGAACTTTGACAGTTATAAAGAAATGAAATATAGATTTATCAAGGATCAAGTCATGGTTGAATTTACAAAAAGGAGATCTGGAATATGAAACATAAGATTGACCTTAAATTGACATTTTGTTTTCATGCTTTGTTTCAGTGAATTTTTAAGCAATGCACCCGATAAAGTATTTAAATCTAACCTGCAATGATAGTTTTTTATGTACTGCATATGGGCAGGGGGAATTTTGTTACCCACTTGACCTATATTTCATTTTACAACCTTGTCATACTTAATGGCCCAAAAGCCAATTCAGATATTTTCCAATCCTGACAGAATTTTAGTAAGAGGCAGATCCTTGTTAGTTCTTTTTTTTTCTTCCTTTTTTCGAGGCGCTTTTTAAATTCACAAAATCTGACAGCTCCTGCTTCAGTGAGTTCACCCACCAAAGTATATCTGTACACCTTCATAAACACAGTTTGATGAGGTGCCTCGCACATCAAAGCAACACCAGTGCAGCCAGCGAGTCATCCAGCCAGCCTGAACGTCAGACAAACCAGTCAGTCAGCTGCTTTGTCTCCCGCTGAGTGTCAGACTCTGACGTTCTGCTGCCATCTAAGCTGACTAAACACAGAACCCGCTTTCTTCAAAGCAATGCAAATTAGCCACGTTGCTAAGTGGATTCCTCTCCTTCTTTGCTGGAGAGCCACAGGCCTGATTAGGCCTAATTTCTATCTACAGAACGTATATACACCCTCGCATACTGCAAAGCACGGTGCTGCATCACCGCCGTGGGGGATTCTTGGTGGTCTTCTCATAACACAGCCCCGCTTTAATAGATCAGTCGTTGAATTTAAGGTGAATATAATGTGCGCATCTCTGCTGAAATGAAATTAAAATGGGCTAAAAATAGAGGAGGGAGGAAGCTAATAAAGATCAAAACAGAGCTCAGACATACAGTGGCTGTAATCTTTGACTGCAAAGAACACGGCTGCTCTTTGATTGCATTATGTACACAAGATGGCTGAAAATATGGCATCATTTTTCCATCGTTTAGGCTCTAATGAAGGGGAAGTTTGATGCTACAGCATATTGTATTCTACGCCAGTGGTCTGCAGCCTCAGAGATGGGAGACTAACAAGGGTCACAACTTATATTTGAGCTGTTAACAGGGTAAGAAGCAGAAAAGCTAACAGTGTTGTAATGTCAAACCCTGTTTTAGTGCTTAAAACCTGTCTTTGCTCCAAGATTAATTTCTTTCATCTAACCCTGAAACTCACACTGAAGTAAAAAAAAAAAAAGGGTTGTTAAAATATGCTACTTCATCTGGAAAAACTGCCTGAATCGCAGGGAGCTGCTTTACTTACATAAATACAGAGAAGTTTGCAGAAACTGTTTGACCTGCGATGAATGTGCTGACGCATCATCCTCATGGGTTAGTTGTTAGTTTAGATGTTTATGAGTGCTGATGTATCTGCAAGTTATTCTTCATAATATTTTAATTTATGCATATTGTTGTTTGCACTGTTGTATAATAACTGCTGATCTTGATCTTGATGGAGCCGCAGCCTGTGTAGACCAGAACATTGTTGTAAAAGATCTCTTAATGCTGAAGATTTCATTTTCCAGGTAAAAAAAAAACAAACTATAAAGCACAAATTACTCTTTAGATTTACCGTCATGAGTTAATTACAATGACTTTTATGACTGAGCTTGTATATAGTTTCCTTTTCAAAGCTCAGATTGTGTTTGCAATAAGCAACATAACACTGTCTGTGCCACTATTTCTGTATACACTTCTTTCTTTCTTTGTTTTAATGCCAGGGAAGGATGTTAACAGAGCAAACTGGTTGCCAGGACACATTATTTTTAGTCTTGCTTATAATCATAAAAATAATTCTCATTTTTGTTACACTTGGTGTTTTACAAAATGAAATAAAGACAATCAATGAGAAAGACATGATTGCGCAGCACAGTTTCTGCATCAAATCTTTTTGCAATGGTTCATTTTTTTTTGTTTTTCAGTACTTTTCAAATGTGCCGTGGTTTCCATATCTGAGATTTCAGTCAGCGTTTTCATCTGCATCGTCCTTGGTCCATATCTCACTGGTGCTCGGATGTGAGGACTGGAGGCTCTCCAAGAAGTCAAGCAACAGTTCTGAGGCCTGAAATCGGCCCATTGCATGCCTCCGTTTTCCCGACTGAGAGCTTTTAAAACACACTGAGGTGTGAAGCACTGGCGGTGTTTCTTCATAAGGTGAAGTCGTTATTAGATTTTGATTCAAAAAGGTAAATAATCACTTTCATTGACGCTCATGCAGGGACTTACGGCCAGGGAAAAAACATATTTTGTTGCATATAATGACTTAATAAAAACATTGTTATTTTACAGCTGCCTTTAATCATCATTTCAAAATGAGCCACAAGTGTAGCGGACAGCAGTCTTTCAGACTTTTAGCTTTTATGTGGCGATAACTGCAGCTCACGGTGGCTGTGGGGCCACAACTGCTCTCTGGTGGCCGTGCCAACCGGCTTCAACAAAAATAGCCAACACACTGTGGACAAATTTCCACGAAAAAAAAGAGATGAACCTGCAAGTGGGTCTGTAACTGACAAACACAAGGCGGGAAAGAGGGCACATGACTTCAAGTGGGGTGATGCACACACACTTGCATAGCTTTACAGAGGAAAAAAAGGTGATCTAAAGCCCAATCCAACTTTGTCCATATAAACTTTATTATCTGAATTTATATTTGGTTTCAAAAACTTTAGATATACATAAACATAAAAGGCCTATATAGTGCCCAGTCTTGTTCAAATGTCATTGAACTGGTTTATAACCAATGAATGTTGCAATATTTTATGATATTACAGGCCAATAAACAAAAATGTGACAACAAAGCACTGAGCACGGTGCAGAGCTGCAGGGTGGAGGGTAACTGGGGAAAAACTGGAACTCGTACTATGACCCCTTCTGGTTCTAATGAGGATCAGCTCAGATGAAAGACAGCAGGGATGACAAGTAGACAACCAGTTTTGGACTCTTCATTATCATAATAATAATTATAATTATTGCTGGTGTTAGAAAAGTGTGCTGTTGGTGTTGTGGAGTCTTCTAAAAACAGGAACCCTGTTTGCCGGAGCCATTTCCATCCTTTCTTATCATTATCTCTTCATTATCATTATCACCATTACAATTGGTCACGGTATTTTTATCTTAATTGTACTCAGCATCATCAGAACATACTGGAGCTAATGACAACCTCCAGAAGTGAGGAGAAGCGGGTTCGTTAATGCAGAAATGAATAATGCAAGAACAAAACAGCTCATGAAAAAAGAGTCTGAACTGCCCATCTGGTTTGAAATGTTCTGGAGACACAAGTGAGAAACCAAAAGCTGTTTTGATGTCTCAGTCTGGATGCGCGTTGCCAACAAGCGAGGGCCTCGGGATTCCATCAGACTATTGATTGTACCAACACTCCAGTCCTGCTTTACCACCCTTATAAACAAGCTCTCTGTCAAGCACAGTATAGGGCAACAAATGATTTTATTTCATAGATTTTTGGATTTGACTGATGAATTATTCACTCATGTTCTATCCTTGGTGGAGGAGGGGAGGAGGCAGCATGTTGAAAAGGAAAAGACAAAGAAATTTCACAATGTATCACACAAGCCTGTGTGCATGAACAGTTTATCTTCCAAAAGGCTATACAGAAAAGAAAAAAAACATCTTTTTTCACCAACTCGCATCAGCTCTGCTTTGAGAGCATCAGCTGAGTGAGAACTCCCAGGAGGCTGACAAATCTCCTGTAATCTGCCAGACCTTCCCTTCATGTCCGGTACTGTTGTTTTCCTGTATCCTTCTAAGTGTTATTGAGTGTGCAATCTGTGAATAAATTGTTATCAATTTGGATCCAGTCCAGCACCTGTGAAACATGCAGGATGGCTGTTTGGGTCTTTCGTTTTTTCGCCGGTGCTGTTGAATTACGCAGGCTTTAGTACCACACACTCTTGGCCCAGATGTTCGGGATAATGTGACAGTAAAACCGCAAAGAAAGATGGTTAGAGGCGGTAAAAATTTCACTGTGTATATTTTGTGATGTTTTCCCCTTTGTAAGATGTTTTACTGTGGAGGTCAATTGCTGCTCCCTCATTTGTTTGCAGAAGTAAGCATGTGTGTGTGTGCCAGAGTGTGTGTGTGTGTGTGTGTGTGTGTGTGTGTGTGTGTGTGTGTGTGGTTTTGGATGTCGCAGTCTCTGGATGGCGGCTGATGACGTCCGTTTCTCTCAGCTCTCTGGGGGCCCGGAGCAGATCACATCATTGATCCTGCACTGGGAAAATACTGGGCAGAGGCCGCTCATACTGGTGGAACCTGAGCGGAGTGTGTAAAATATCAAAGCAGATCGATTGGCCACCTCGAAGCATATCTACGCTTAGTAGCAGGGCAGGGTTAAACCCAGTCAAGAGAGGAAAACAAACACTTCACAACAATGATTTGCTGATTCGCCAACGTCTTTGCTTCTTCTCGTCTCATAAGAGGAGTACATAACAATGTGGCATCTTTTTGTGTGCAACGGCACAGCTGGAGCTGCACTGAAATTAACTTTAATGCCATTCTCTCTTGTGTGAGAGACTGAGACTGAATAATGTAGCAGCAGTAGCTCACTTCCTGAAAAATCGCCAAAATCACGAGGGATAATGATTGTTGCATTGCGCTTGGCATTTGTGTTGTATCCAGTATCTGACCAAGGCGCTCTCAATTGCACCCCAGAGGCTGGAGCTTGCTAACTGAAGGGAAAGCAGGTCAACTGATAGGGGAATAGTGCTGTTATCTTTATATGTGTGTGCTGCAGAGACAGTGGCACAGCTCTTGCTCACAGCTTGCAACATTTTACAAAGCAATCAGGGGCCGTTATCGATGCACGGGTAGCAAGGCTAAACTACAGTAATCCACTCCATGTTTACTAATGAATCGCCATTTAGGGGCGCAGATCAGTTCTGTATCACGCTGAAGGCGGGGCCAACGCCTGGGCAAATTCACATCTGAGGCAAGTGGCAGCCTCCCAGACTTGACATCCCATCATGATGTGGAGGGAGGGAGGGGGGTAATGCTGGCTGGGCGAGTTGCTGGCAATGCAGAGTCTGTTTGTTGTGCATCCATCAACCCCGGTGTCCTGCCCGGGAGCCGATCGATAGCCAACACAAAAGCTCATTGATGACAGACAGCTCTTGACAAACATATAGCATTTTTTCTGTCTAGTATAGCAATAATCTCCAAGGTCACTGCGAGTCATTCAACGGCAGCCAGGACGCAAGGAGCTCATACCAAGTCGTCTGTGTCTTTTTGCGAGTAGGAACAAAAAGCTCTGATGCATTTTAAGTCAGCGCTGAAAGCTCTTGGCACATTGTTAGGCAGCTGTACACAAGAAGAATGAAAGCACACATACTTGACGAGCAGTGAAGCTCTGGTGACATGCCACTGACGGACAGCAAACTCCCCAAGGACACATGCTGTAACGGGCGAAACTAGTAAATCCTATGTGTAACTGTGTAAAAGCATCATTTAAAAAATCGTCTGATCATAGCAGGTCTTAGTGTTAAATAAATACAACAGCTAATTTAACTTTGTACTTTCTTTTTTAAACTGTGTCGATAATTATTTAACAAAAATTAAGCCAAATAATAATAATAATACTAAAATCTTCTGGGAAATACGATGTATCCCCATTACTCAATAACTTGTAGATCCACGTTTAGCAGCAATAACCTCAAGTAATTGTTTCCTGTAAGACGTCAGGAGACTCTGATAGAGAATGGCACCACTTTTTCTTTTACATTTATTAAACCACATTTACTGATTTACTGATTTCATTGAGGTTTTAGGCCATTCACATCTGTCCAACCCTCCTTCAGTCCTGTCACAGCATTTAAACTGGACTGAGGTCTCGGCTATCTTTTTTTTTTTTTTTTGAAAGACATTCTGAAGTAGACTTGATGTAATTTCAGTCGAGCTTTATATTTAAATCATGTGTTGTATACAGAGGAGTTCACGATAAACCCAATGATGGAAATTCTTACTTTGCCATCTTTTTTTACTCCAAATTGTTTGAAACATTTCCACATGATGTGCTGCAACGATTCTTTCTCTGAGATCGGCAGCTATGGCTTTCCCTGTTGGCGTTGTGTTATCACAGAAGTGAAAGCTCTGGACCAGAAAACCGCTTTTCCAGAAGTCTGCACACCTGCTGGCAGTCGCGTCATCGAGGGATGACGATTAGCACCACCTGGCTTAGATCCTATAGAAGCAGTAAGGGGCTACTTAGTGTTACCCACAGGAGTTTTTTCTTATATTCTGTTTATCTCTTGAAAAGGTTTGTTTGTGTGGCAGCAAAGCAAGACACGCGAGCACATATGCAAACTACAGGTGTGTTAGGGCACAGGCTTGGAGTTATAATGGGAGGGCCAATGCTCAACCCCCCCACCCCCGGGCCATTCTGCCAGCTGGCCGGACGGCGCGTGAGTGATGCCCGAGTGAGGCAGCCCCATTAGGGAAGTGCTGGTGGTGAGTGCAGGATAGCTCAGGTAATTAAAGCCGAACCAATGCAGGCAGGCGAGGCGGGGGCTTCCAGATTTATGTGGCTGAGTAATGCACATACTGAAGTCAGCTCGCCATCCAAAGGCCTCCCTCCCTTACAAACAGTCTCAAGAGGCATTAGCTTCCTCACTACTCTGGATGCAGACTATTACTCTCCAACTCTCGATCCTCATTGCTCCTCTGTGCAACTCAGCCAGATAAAACCTCCAGATCTTTGACAGTTAAAACTAGATTTAGTTGTTTCTTTTCTTTTTTGTTCAGACCTCTGATATTGTTGGTCAGCTCGGCTGTAGTGTGATTAGACGCGGTCCAGAGAAAGGCCTCCCGCATTGGATTTGAGTGCCACAAAAATAATATAGATAAAAGTATAAGAAAATAGGATACATAAAGGAATAAGGACATTAATAAATAAAAAGCAAAAATGATTGTGATACAGTTTTAAATCAACATTTTCACTTCATAATTGAGAATTCATTTCAATGTGTTTCATATTGTATTTGCCTCAATATCACCCCAAATTATTACGTTTAGTTAATATACCTATTATGTTTTAATCAGTCAAAAGCACTTTAAATAAAAAAAAATGGTACATTTAATAAGAAAGAGAGAAAACAAAAATAGATGGGGGATGGAAATATATTGGTCAATTAATATAAAGATTTTCTTTTACTTTTTTATTACTTATTTTTTATTTATGTATTTGTTTATTTTAGTGCCACTTTTGTAATTGCTCCAAAATAAGCTTTCACATGTCCAACTTCTAGTGCATTAAATTCTTATTAACTGCCGCGGCACGATGATTGTTAGATTATCAGAGTAAATATGAGCAGCGGCGTCTTTAGTGAGGGACCGCCATCACGACAGCCACAGACTGCTGGCAAAACCTGTAGTCAAAAACAGCCACTTCTGATAATTGTGTGACATTATTGACAAAATTTGTAATGTGATTTTGATTTATCTTATCTTTTAATACCCGATTTAATTAAAACTCTCCTAGAGATAGATGTCTGTTGCCACGTTCTGCTTGATATCTAAAATTATATCATGATATGGTATGTGTGGTAAGTCTGTTTCTGACCACTGAAGTCTGTTTCTGACCGCTGAAGTCTGTTTCTGACCGCTGAAGTCTGTTTCTGACCGCTGAAGTCTGTTTCTGACTCCTGAAGTCATTTTCTGACCGCTGAAGTCTGTTTCTGAATGCTGAAGTCTGTTTCTGAATGCTGAAAAGTCTGTTTCTGACTGCTGAAGTCTGTTTCTGACCGCTGAAGTCTGTTTCTGACCCGTGAAGTCTGTTTCTGACCCCTGAAGTATGTTTCTGACCGCTGAAGTCTGTTTCTGACCGCTGAAGTCTGTTTCTGACCCCTGAAGTCTGTTTCTGAAAGCTGAAGTCTGTTTCTGACCGCTGAAGTATGTTTCTGAACGCTGAAGTCTGTTTCTGAACGCTGAAGTATGTTTCTGACCGCTGAAGTCTGTTTCTGACCGCTGAAGTCTGTTTCTGACCGCTGAAGTCTGTTTGTGACCGCTGAAGTCTGTTTCTGAAAGCTGAAGTCTGTTTCTGAAAGCTGAAGTCTGTTTCTGACTCCTGAAGTCATTTTCTGACTGTGAAGTCTGTTTCTGACCGCTGAAGTCTGTTTCTGACCCCTGAAGTCTGTTTCTGACCGCTGAAGTCTGTTTCTGACCGCTGAAGTCTGTTTCTGACCGCTGAAGTCTGTTTGTGACAGCTCTCGCTCCCTCTTGGGCCCTCTGTGAACTTTCTGAGAGTCAGTTGAAGCTTGCCTTTTTCTAATTGAGACCAAATTCAAAGTGCAGCCAGCTTAAGAGCAGCTTTGATATTTGCTGCACCTTGTCAAATTCTCATGAAACCCGTTAACATGATGGTTAACATTTTAGAAAATTATAACGGCATGTACGAGCGGGAGACACGGTTCTGAAGATGACACTGTCAAGAAACTGTCAGAAAAGACTCTCAAACACGAAGCTCTCAGAAGAAAGAAACCACTCTCTGAGCTGAGGTTTTGGGTCGATCGCACCCGTCACATCTAAGATCAGTTACTTATGTGGGTTCTTGTCAGCTGACTGATGATGTGAATAGCTATGGGCTACCTGCTGGTGTGCATCCGCTTATTCCTGACCAGATCTTAACCCGGGCCGGCTAATCAAATATGCTGGAGAATGGATCGGCTCAGGCTCCCAAACTAAGAGCAGAGAGATGAGATCGAGGGCTGCAAGTGAGGTAACGTACAGTAAATCTAACATCATGTCAAATCACATTTCATTCCCATCTTCACAGATGGAACGATAGCCGTAGACACACAGATGCATCAGATGGACAATGCTTCGATTGTCAAACAGAAAAACAGATCAGTGAGGGAGAATGAGAGACAGGCAGGCGAGGCCTCTGGAGGGAGAGCCAATAGAAAAAAAAAAAAAAAAAAAAGCCAGATGGGCAGACAAGCAAAAAGTAAATCACGAGAAGCTCCTCAATACCACACCAGGATGAAGAATGGCAGTGCAGGTTGGGAAGAGTTAGCCGCAGTGAGCATCAGCTAGCATTATCAATGCTGACAGGCAGACAACCCGTTTATGGGGAAAAGGAAAAAAAGCATCAAGGAAACCCTGCTCTTGTCTATCCCCAATTGAATTACTGCTGTGATCCAAAGATGGGAGCAGTGAGGTGGGGTGAGGTGGGGTGAGGTGGGGTGGGATAATATTCTTTGACGAGAAGGACCGCTCCAAATGCGCACAGAAAATGTATATCCGTACAGTGCGTCCCTCAGGGCTCACATCTCACAACTTTGCCCATCTATTTTTATTTGTTCCCCGTGCTTCTTGTAAAGCAGTGCTGCAGCCCACAAAATGGAGAAAGAGGAGAGAAGGGGAGAGGAAGAATGGAGGGGGTGCAATGAGACGCACTGCTGGGAGGGAGCGGGCGTAGATCGCATGACCCCTGCAATGCTGTTGGAATACTAATGTCGCACAAAGTTGTCTCAAAAAAACAAAAAAAATACAGAGGAACAAAGTGAATCAGTGAAAGGAGTAAAGAAAGACAAAACTCCATCCCATCCACCAACTCGCAGTGATGAAGGGAATCTGATGGAGGATGGACGGGGATCGTATCCACCACAGGTGCCTCTCTACACTCAAACCCAGATGAGCGTCATTCAGGTACAACATCTGTTTGTCTCCAACCAGTTTAGCTGAACACACTGTTTAATCCCCGATTACAAGAAGAAAAGGACGCAAAGGCACTTACCTCAAGCCAACACAACACATTGGAAACATTTCCAACCTTTGGATCTGATTGAATGATCCAAAAAAATGTGTCTTGACTTTGTAGTTTGGGCCATGATTACTTACAGTTAAAAAGTCCAAACTAAAGTCCCCACAACAAAGTCAGAGGGGGCAGGAAACTTGAGTTGAGCCATATTATTAAAGCACTTTATTTGGAGGTGAAACGCAGTTGGGAGAAGTTAACCTCTGGAAACCTTTCAAGCAGAAAGGCCGTAGGAAGTTTGATGAGGTAGCATGTAGAGCGACAAACCCAACAAACCATCACATCCTGCCGTTTTGCAAGAAGCTCTTGGCACGAGATGGAGACCTTTAATATCAGGTTTAAAAACAGAGGTGGCCCCGTTCTTGGATGGGCTTTCTCCGGGCACTCCCACAGTCCAAACACATGGACAGGTGAACTGTACCCCCGCCTTCGGCCTGAAGGGAGCAGGGACAAGCTCCAGCAGATCCCCGTGACCCTGAACTGGAATAAGCAGGTATAGAAAACGGATGGATGAAATTCAGAGGTTAAATCCAGGGAGAAAGTGTGGTTTCATGTGACTACAATCAGAAATAATAACATAAAGCAATGTATTTTAAGGTCAAGCTCTATGTTTGTATAAAATTGACCATGTAGTTTAATGTTTGAATGTAGTTGGAACATTATGATTCCTAAACCTAACCAGATAAATAAATAAGGAAAAGAATAAAGAAAAGCTGCCCTAATGTGGTGTCAAACTCTAAAAAACTGTTTGCTGGCTGTGCGCGCCACCTCACGAGGATGTTGTGGTTTTCTCAGACACCGGCAGTGTTTGGATGTTGTGGTTTTCTCAGACACCGGCAGTGTTTGGATGTTGTGGTTTTCTCAGACACCGGCAGTGTTTGGATGTTGTTGTCCTGTTGCATGACCCAGTCTCAGCAAAGACTTAGCAGTCAGACCGACGGAAACGTTGGCATTCAGAGCCGTTCATGGTTGACCCTGACACATGGTTTGAATGCGGCTACATTCACATGACACTGGACCAGGTCTCAGCTGCCTGTCACTGACTGGTTAGGTTTAGGCAATCAAAGTACCTGAATTGCAAAATCATTCAGACAGAAAGATCTGGAGTCAAACTTTCAGTGCCTCTGCAGTTTTCCGAGAGTGATCCTTTTTATCCTGCATATCAACATATAGTTAACACTGGACATATTCATGTAAACAAAAATAAACCAAGGGACCAGTTATGATGACACATAACTATTAACTGTTTTATTGTGACGGGACTGGAATTGCTGCCTCCCGGGAAAGTGCTAACACAATCTTAAACCCTGTGGAACAACCTTAAATCACAACCATGACTTTCCATTTCCCTGAAGAACACTATTTCCTAGATTGGCATTAGGCAATACTGCGCAGTTTAGATTCTTTCAAGTTAGTCAAATCTTGGAAATATAAAACAAAATTCCAAGATGAGAGCCAAGGAAATGCTACCGCATTGGCAGCAGGCGTTTTGCAGCTTTGCGAGCAGAGTTCCAGTGTTTCAGCTTTGGAGAGACTGATGCTCCGGCAGAAATTGTTGTATTACTGGTGATACGTTTTCTCAGTCATCAATGAGCAGGAAATAGGAAATGATGCATAAGTATCAAGGATTTACTGTCACATACAGTACGGCTGTCATCACTCTGAGGTGCATCATGATGATGTACGCCTCCAATCCCCCATTTCTCCTGAATGTCTTTATAACTCTGCATTAACCCAAATCCCCGGCTAGAACTGGAACCTGTCAGTGGGGGTTTAAAGGTGGGGGTACTTCCTCAGTCATACCTGCCTATTATGGCTGCTACTCAACTTAATGTCACTTGGAAGCACCACGAGTGTCTCCATGAACATCATTTTCTTGACGAAATACTCAACTCAGGAAGCCACGCTGCAATATTTTCAGATCACCTGCAGTCTTAAGTGAATGTTCCTGGTCAGAAAAATGATGCAGGCACAAAGAATCCACACAATGGTTCTCATTATTATCTATTTTGTCTCACTCAGCCACCATCAGTGAGTGGTACAACTTAAAACATATTGAAATGGGGAGAAATACAGTGAAATAAAGCTCATGGTCACATTAATTTATAGTTCACATTTTCTTAGATGAGATAAAAGCTTGCGGCCGCCTTCAAGATGTGACAATAGCCATTAACACCAAGCAACTAACTCGTTAATTTGGACAGACCATTTGGAAAGAGCCAATTGAGCACATGCTGCTTAGCCAATCCCACACATTCCTGTACGCCATTGATTTCATTTGACCATTATCATCCGAGGTTGTGACCAAAATTAGATGCAGCCTGGCTAATTATCTGACAGTCGGCAGCTAATTATCTGGCTGTAGTGAGACACAGAGACGAGGGTGAGAGGGAGGGAAAAAATCCAACCACCACCTTGCAAACTAGTCATCTGCAAGACTTATGATAGAGATCACAGCGAGCATGGAGATCAGGCTGAGTGATTCCACTTAAGATCTGATGCAGCTTCTTGGAATGAAACAGGGCAAAATGAAGATGAATGTAAACCCAAGGCATTCTCCACAAACTCTGTCCCAAAAAGAAAGAAATAGCAGGGAAAAGGGAAGAGACAAAAACACAAGGCGTGATGCTACCCTGATTTTTATCTAGTGAAAATGATTTCCATCATTCACCTGCCGGCAGGAGCACCGCAGACAGAGCCAGCAGACCATAACACACACTGTGTAGTCAGTCAGCCAAACAAATGAGTGGAAGATCCCGCATAATGGCAAATTAGCACTGGTTCTACAACTCAGGATTAATAACTGTTTGGTCTTTTGTTTGGCAGAGATTCATGAGGAGATGCCGGTGTTGATCTTAGAGAGGAGAGGGGAGGGGAACTGTAGTGCTGAAGGACAGCGCTCGAGGTCAGAGGTCAGATAGATGGACTTGCCTCCGATACACTAATTACCCATGAGGCTAAGCCCGGCTTGCTGCTCTCACACAGGGATGAGCTCCACTGAACAAATAATGCAAGCTTACATGAGGACACAGAAACTTTCTTAACACTGCTGTACTATGAGAACACATGTCTAATCACATGTAGCACAACTATGAACGTCGAAGACTCTTCTTGATCTGAAGACAAGTGAAGTGAAGTGAACTGCTACTTAATTCTCATGCCTTAATTTGAAAGGCATGTTTAATTGTATATTATGCACATTATACACACACACACGAAGGTAATGTGTGTGTGTTTGTCATTATTTAGTAAAAGGTGATCAAAATACAGAAGCATCCACAGGAGTTTAGAGAGCAAGTAGGAGCCAGGTGCCGATAATCAGATACACTTGATTATCGGATTATTAGCTGGTTTCATCCCCTTTATAAAAAAACGTACGTTTGGCAGTGAATTAATGCAAATGAGGAAAGAAATCAGCAATGTTCTTAGAGAATCAATTGCTGGCGAACATCAGTCTAGAAGGGATTATAAAACTTTTCCAAAAAACTGAGACCTACATTAAACACTTGTTTACAAGTAAAGTATAATAAAGATGCAGCTGCATTTTCACAGAGGTGGACATTCCAGCAAGCTCATCCCAACATCAGGAGAATTGTAAAAAATCCAAGTGCTACATCGTTACTTGTGTTAGGATGCAAAGCTCCATGTCTGGAGCTTTTCCGCACAAACACCTCCGTATTCTAGAGTCAAATATGAAGCCATTTGTCTGACAACTAAACCTTGGCTGCAATTGGGTCAAAAAAACAGCACAACAAGCCCGAACGCAGCAGCGAACCCACACCAGAGTGTCAGGAAAAGAAAAGAATAAAGGTGAAGAAAAAGAAAAACCAAACCCAAGCTTGACTGAAATGCAGCCACACCAGACAAAACCACAGGTGAAAATATTTTCCTGTGAAAAATCAGATCCTGACAACAGAGCGTAAGATGAAGGCAGGTACAGCGTGCAAGGAACACCACAACCAAGTATCAGGAACGGTGTACAGGAGCGTCTACGCTGAGCATGAGTTGGATGTCCCACAGCCAGAGTGGGAAGTTACCTCATGGGTGGAGGAGACTGAAAGAGCTGAGCTCCTGTGGGACTTCCAACGCCAGACTGATAAACTGGTGATGGATTACCAAGCAAACATTGTGGTGCAGAAGGAGGTAGCGGAGATAGATAGAGAAATCCTAAGTGACAGCAACATCAAGGAGGAGGAACATGAGGAACTTGAAAAATATCAAAGCGTGAAATAGGAAGCAAAAGAGAAATGTAAAGTTAAGCAAACAGCGGTAATTGGATCGAGGCTGTGACCCCCAAACTGGGAATGGGTCCAAGAAGCAGAACGCTGAAAAACTCCGTCCAAGCGACGAGACTGATAGAGGACGCGGACTTGAGGAGTGGTCTCGAAACACCACAGACAAAACATTTTCTACAACGGAAGAGCACTTAAACAATAGCTATTAGGCTTCCTGGCCAGTCGAACATTTTTACAGAAAAATTAAAATAAACAACAACTTTCGTGCACGTTGGTTTCACATGCTTTGACTCAATACTTGATACCTTTATCTACAGCAACAAAAAAACGAACTAGTCTTTGCAGACAAATTACAAATCATCGGCACGTGGAAGTGAGGTATAAAACTTCAGCAGTATTATGAACCTTTTTTTCTTTTGAAGCCTCAACTTTGCTCAATAATTCAGGTGAAACTTTTACATCTGACGTCTGACACACCCTGTCTCAAACTGTCTATGTTTTTGTAAATATGCATTACTTCCTAACAGGAAAATAAAATAAATAAATACATAAATAAAAAACATAAATATTTCATAAGGTAGCTTCTGGTGCCGTAGATTTGGAAAGCTCATAAGTTTGACTTATTGACTGTTAAATATACAAGACAATAAAAGTATGCAACCTGATATTCTTGAAACTTGCATTGGAGATTCAGGTTTTTTTATTTGAAAAATTAATATTTTTTCCTCTTGTGTCTTTTTTTTTCTTTATCTAATATTTATGCACAAGTCACTTTTGAACACGGCCTATATGCCTAATTTAGTTTTGCATTTTTAATAATTGCACGAGAACTTTGACGTGAATAAGGTAAGTTATCAAATGAACAGATAAAACAAAATATAGATTTAAAACAGATATACGTACTCCCGGGCCCTCTCCCAGAACCACAACGTTAGAGCGGAAGACCAAAGAGCATCTCAGCATAACTATGCGATGGTTACGGCGCCCCAGAATGTAAAAAGAATAGCATAGTGCACAGCTGACATAAAAGCCCGCCGCTGCGCTGCCAACTGACAACACTGGTTTCTTTTAACCATGACCACAAACGATTCTCAAGCTGATTCTCAAACCTGAGTAACACCTAACAAACCAGACCAGCTGTAAATGGCGATGCTGTGATTTTATGTTGTCTATAAATAATCATTTGTAACAGTTTTGATGGTACTGATAAACAAAGTCCTGCTGACGGGGAGCAGCGAGCTTAAAAATGCTTAGCTCCATAGAGCTGTAATGCATCGATGAATAATTAATGTCCTGCTGCATACTTACATTTTATTTCTGCTATCTTATATAAATTTCATTTGAGATCTCGCTGAGGATTGGTCCTCGTGTCCTTTTTCTCCCCCTACTTCTGTTTTTACTGCTACAGAAGTAATACTTTGTCTTTTTTCATCTTTTCTTGCAGTAAGAAGTAAACACGATGCGGGCGTTCAGAGGGTGTCATATATATCCGAGACAGCCCTGTTCGTGACCCCGGAAGTGCATTGACGGGAAGCCCCACAGCAGATGTGTGCCGACGGGCTTGTCCGCCTGGATCTCGGTAAACAATCCGCACATTTGTGTGAGCGATGGGAACGTCGTTTGTTTTGCTAATGGGTGTTTTTCTCCTTCACACTCCGCGGGGAGCGCTATCTAATGAGCCGCCCACCCGCGCCTTCCCTCCTGCAGCCCTCGTGCCCTGAATGTGCGGCTTTAACCCCGGTGCAGAGGAGGATGGATCACAGAGGCCGGGACTGCGCACACACACACACACGCACATGCACACACACACCGACACACACACGCGGGAGGCAACCTAAACCAGCCAAACACATATGCACCGTTAGACAGAAACCGACTGAAAAAAGTGCTTTTTGGCACATGTTACACGTATTTAAATATTGATGAAACTGTGCACTCACACTCCCACGTGGATATACCATGTATCTATTCCCAAGCAAATGCACAAAATCTTTGCAAAAACATGTGGACATTTGTGAACTGACAGGAATGTGGTAGCTCAGCTGTACTGCTCCCTAATGCACCGGAGAGGATGTTAAATATACATGTGAACCTATGAAGCCGGGGCATCGGCTTCTTAGTAACACATCACACGGGGGATGTCACGCAAGACTGTTGATGATCAAGCAAGAGCAATGATCAAAGCTTCATTACATGTATGCTGTAAGTATGTTTATGTGCCCCTGTTAATGCTGCCTGGTTGGCTGTCTGGCGCTGGCGAGCAGATCAGAGTCTGCATGTGGTTTGAAGTATATTTTAGGTTATAGGAAAGTACATTTCAAACGGTTACATCCGACCGTGGTCTTTCACCACTGTATCAGGGTTTCTGGATTGAAGCTTTCCCAAAACTGTCCTTTGTCATGGTTGTCTTCGTGTTATGAAATCTCCATAGCAACCTGAGTGTTTTTAAACATTTAGTGTTGCTGCTGAAACTGTATGTTATTCATAGACCAGCAGCAGCAGAGCAATTCAATTACAGACAAAAGAAGTCAGTGAATCTAAAATCCTGCTCGGAAAAACAGTTGGGACACATTAATAGAACGTAAATAACTTCAGTGTGAAAATGTTGTCAAAGAATTTAGTAGCAAAATTTAACTGGAAATATACACGTGTTTTTTTGGTTTTATAAAATCCTTTACACAATTCTTACAAAAAAAAAAAAAAACACGAGCATTTAGGAAGTTCTGAGGAGTGTTTTCTTATTCAGTTTAAACTAATCAACATTTCAGGGTTCATCTTTTAAAGACAATCCAAATGTTTTAAGTGGGTGACAGTTGTGGACAGCTGGCAGGTCCAATCTGCATCCACGTACTTTTACTACAAGTCTGTCATGTTGTAACAAGCTTCGAAGGTGGTTTTGATAAAAGAATACGGGACTTTCCCTGAAGCCATCAAGCAATCATTGGATGTATTGATTCGGTCTTTATATAACCTAGAAAATGAGATTTGTGAGGTTTGAAATATGTTTTGCATATATTTCCCTGCCAGGATGGGCAGCAGTGTGCACAACAGTATACATACATTAAGTGACTACAAGAACATATTGTCAAGAATCCTCAAGTCAAGCTGAAAAACGTCAGGATGACTCATCATCACGTTAATCGGGTCAAAGCCGGGGCAACACGCAGTCATAATATTTGCAGGCAGATGTGCCAGCGTCCAAGTGACTTCAAATTTCCTTCAGTCACTTAAAGGAACCAGTTCAAATTGAGCTGCCATGTTAAAAAACTTAAACTGAAAACTTTATTATTCTTGTCAGTATAAATCTCACGAAACACACTGAAATTTGCCTCTGCCTTTAACCCATCACTGGTTTTGAACCTGGCTGCTCCAGGTCCAAGCCCAGCTCTGTAAGCACGAGGCCATCCCTCCCCAATGTTTATTCTAGATTACCTTTTGTATGATTATTTGTTTCCGGGCTATTGCCCATTGGGCTTCTGTTGTTGGACTTTTCTTTTGTAATTTGACATTTCGAAACATTTATTCAAAAGTTAATTACATTTTAAATAAAAATTAAAAGTTGCCACAAATTAACTAAACTGTTTTCTTTAAAGTGGACATAAATTGCCCTTTTTCCCATAAATTTGACAACCTCTTGAGGCGATGATGAAATATCTGACATGTTTGGGTAAAAAGAGCACAAAAGCTTCTTTCCAGGATTTTTCAGCTCTGTTCGTGGTTGGTTTACAGAGGTGGAAGCATCACAACTCCACTTGATCAAAGCGGTTGGTCAGAGTGAAGAAGGTGTTTAACTGTTGAAAACTGTTGTTTTCAGTAACCTTACTGATGAACGGAAGTAATTTAGTACTTTTGCATTAGCAGCTTGTCCAGATTGTTCTTTTTCAACTGTGGTTTGATGACTGATGTCTTCGAGGTCTGGGGGAAATCACCTGACGGAAGGGAGGTTACCATTTGAATCAGATCAGATGCCACGACTGGTAAAACTTTCTTGAAGAAAGCTGTGGGTAAAACACCGAGACAACAGGAGGATGAGTTTAGCTGATCCATAATATCCTCCAGGTTTTTGTAGTTTATTGGGTAAAATTGTGTCATTTTGTCCAAATTGGTTCTGATTGGACACAGCACTGTTCCTGGACTTGATATTGAGGCACTGACTGCTTTTCTAATCCTCTGCATTTTCTCAGTAAAAAAGTTGGTAAATTGATTGCAGGCTCTAGTAGAGTGGAGTTCAGATGTTACTGGCACAGGAGGGTTTGTTAACCTGTCCACAGTGGCAAACAAAATACAACTGTTATTGATGTTTTTGTGGATGATTTCAGTCTCTCTTTGTAGATGTCATAGTGAACCTAGAGTCCGGTCTTTCATCACCTTGTTCGGCTTTTCAACACAAACTTTTTTCACTTACTAGTGGGGCATTTCTCCACGGAGATTTCTTCTTACCAGAGACAACCTTCACCAGTGAGAGTATTGGAATCAATGAAATCTGAAGTTTTAGGGTGGAAGTTACCTAGTAGTTAATTTATTGAGTTACAGGAAAGAGTGGAGGTGGATAAGTAAACTTGGCTAAAGATCTCAGTTGAGTTGGCCTTAAAAAAAGGCATTTTTAATGAAATCATCTTAAAAAAAGGCTTTTTTAATGAAATCATCTTAAAAAAAAGGCTTTTTTAATGAAATCATCTTATAAAAAGGCTTTTTTGACTTCTCTTTGACTACTTGAATGGATGGGAATGGTGCTTTTCAAAGGAAACAGAAAAGTGGTCGGACAGGGCCAGATCAGTTACAAAGTCCAAGGTATGCCCCCATATGTGTCAACCCAAAACTTGTAGCACCTC
Source organism: Xenentodon cancila (assembly GCA_014839995.1). NCBI lineage: Eukaryota > Metazoa > Chordata > Actinopteri > Beloniformes > Belonidae > Xenentodon > Xenentodon cancila. The sequence continues at coordinate 2,526,582 of CM026214.1, read as the reverse complement.
ACAAAGTTCATTAGCCCGTCTGTCAACACGGATGTTAAAGTCTCCCACAATCACTAAAACACTCCTAATCAACACATATCACATACATGTATTTCCAAGACGTGTAAATATATACTCTCAAGCACTTTGTTCATGTCATCTTTAAGTGTCAATAAGTGTAACAAAATGTGTCACTGTTTTCTATTGAACACTGAGATTATTATTATCCTTGTTATTTCCATTCACTTTGTTAAAATCTATATTTTTGCTCAATTTTTTTGGTTAAAGAAGATGTAAAAGAGAAATTTCCATTTACGGTTGGAGATCGGATCTCAGGAATCCCTTCCCGGTCATGTTATGTGACAACTGTGTAATGCTTTACGGAACTGTGTCCCACACTAACAGAGTTGTGCAGACCTTGATAAAAAGCTGATAATGATCCATGAATTTGAATCCGGTCTGTTGATGCAAGTAAACATCCAAAACCTGCAGGACAGTGGGCCATGAGGACCAGGGCTGAAGAGCTCAACTGGTGCAAGACGAACAAGAGTAAATCTGAGATGGTGGTGTAAAGAGAGTAGCAACGAGTCTTTATCCCGTTACAGTTTACGTGTTTGAATCTTAGAATGTATTGAATTAGTGAAAAGTGCAACATTGGGTCCTTGGAGAGCTTGAAAACCTCCATAAAGGTGCAAAATGCTCATGGCGCTAAACAGGATAGTGCAATGCCTACACAGTAAAGCCAAGAACAACAACTACTAAAACTGCTATCTAATCAAACAAATTAAAAAAGTTACAGAAATCTAAACACAGACATGAAGTGATGAAGAACAATGTGTGAAATCTTGTTTGCAACAATCTCCACAGACTGAAAATTACAATGAAATAACATAATTGTAAACATGTTTCATGCATGATGGCATATGGACGCCGCCATCTCTACCTAAGGCGTAGGTTTTGATGTGCGTGCCGTGTTATATTCAGATTAGTGTGACATCATATAAAATGCATTTAGATTTGCTAACCATCTGGAGGCAGGCTGAAACAGGTGTTCCTCCAGAGTGGAGGTGCTCCCTCAACCCAAATCTCTGTATCAATGAGAAAACACATCAATAGTGAGCGGCAGCATTGGAGTGCAAAAATCCTCAAATCTCGCATGCAGAAATAATCCGTCCACTTCCTCGTCTTAACACACGGTCCTACTCAACTATAATGGGGGGAAATCCTTTCTGAATGCGAATACGATGTTTCCTAATTCGACCACAATACATTTACGCATTCCGTATTTTTGGGAATAATCTCCATAAAAAGAGTGAGAGAAAAAAAGATTTGACTAGCATCCACATGTTAGAGATAAATTATAAATTCAAGTCAGAGTCATTTTATGTGAGTGGGGATGGTTCTTCCAGCTCAGTTTGCCTCCCAGGGTGGCTCTATATTCATATGTCAGATGATGAACACCACCAAAGCCATCACGGATGAAGCAGCTGAGGCAGACAGGGGCAAAGTGCTGTTGATAAGACGAATAAGGAACAGCTTTCCTGGGAGTCTACGAGCCCTCTGTAAAACACTGGCACAAAGGAAGGAAGTTTTTATTCTTTCTTTTTTTTTTTAACACCATATGCTCCTGTTCCGCACAGGAGCTCGCCTGAATGGGATATGAGGTCCAGAGACAGTGCCTGTCCAAGCCGAGCAGGTGTGCTGCCGAGGTTTTCAATCACACACACACACACACACACACACACACACACACACACACACACACACACACACACACACACACACACACACACACACACACACACACGGATCTATATACTGCTGTTTACACTCTGCAGAGCCATAATGCAACAACTCTTAATGTAGCAGCTGCCCAGATTGGCCATCTCGAGCTGGGATGCCGCATACTTACACTGTTAAGCATTTTTCAGTCAGTAAAATTAAAGTTTTATGACTATGACAGAACATCACTGGAGAACTATAAGGTGGCTGTCACTTCTGCTGCTTTTATCTGCAATGTGAAGCAAAATGGTCCACCTTAAAAGTGTGAGGCCTGACGAGCGTGATGTATGTTGCTCGTTCAGTCCCACACTTAGCAACCTCCGTCTTCATCCCCGTTTGTCAGATGTCCATTAAATGTGCTGTAGATAAGTTTTTTGCGATGCCTTGACATTCTGTCGGACATCAGCAATGGCTTTAAATCTCCAGCTGTGCACAGGAAGCGCCTCCATAATGGTCACACAGTAAACTTTCTTTTAGGAGAACCTTCAGATGGAATTTTAAAGTTTTTACAAGATGTGCCTACAAGGGCAGAATATTTCCTTTGTTTATTCTTGTTCCTACAAGAATAAGCCTTTACATTTATTAAAATGACCGCTTGATTGTGGCTTTACAATCTCCTCAGAGGAGACTTTACTTTATTAGGGGCAGCCTTTATTTACTTTCCTTGTTTTTATTGTCTACAAGGTTTTAACCAACACAGCTGCAAGGACATGTCATGTCATGTTTCTACAAAGTGCTCTGGCAATATGCATGAACATAAATCCTGACACCTGCCATGGGACAGAAGAAGAGGAAGCTGTCCTTTTCAACTTGTATTAGTAAAGATAACATGAATTCATATGAATGCAGAGTATTTGTGGCGGCTGTACTTCGTTAAGGACATAGAACGAAGATCAGATCCTCTTCTGACGCTGCACACTGGTACACAGTTGTCCGTAGACATCGCTCCATATGTTTGTTAGGAAGTAGGTAGTTTAAAGTTAATCGTATTACAATATGCAGTAAACATATATGTTTAATTCTATTAGATAGAAAGATGTGAATTAATAAATCCTTATTAAAATGCACTTTCTTTCCTTCTCCAAAAACAATCAAATTTGATGTTTGTGCTTGAAACGGACTGTTCTGCTGTTCACCCGTTACAGTCCGTGTATAACAAAGCAACGAGGAGACACAGGTATACTGGAGGTACAAACAGTACATTTTTGCGCGTCTATCCCAGAATACGATGTTTAATCGACTCACAGACTGATTCATTAAGCTTTTCGCTGCAAGTTCATGGTAACTGCAGCTTATTTGTTTTTTTCATGTCTTAAGTATTTAGAATCTAATTCATAGATTGTCTGCTTTTGTGCACACATTCGTTACTGCAGACGATTTTACCAACAAAGGTGCTCCAGTGTTGTATATGAAAGCAAAGAAGGAAGGTAAAAAGAAAAGGCCATTCCCAGGTCTGTAGCTGAATGTATAAATGTAGATAACAATGCCAAAGAAAGGACTTAAATTGAATTCTAGTCTGTTTTAAACAGATGTTAAGAGCTCTAACAGATCACATCAATGGAGCTGCTTTGTTTAAACATGTATTGCCTGTGAATCTTATTGCACTATAATTAGGTAAATGCATATCACTCTATTTTGTCAATGAGACTTGCACTAGCAGTATGTGATCAAAGAAATGAAACAAATGTTTTATTTTATCTCTTTGTTAACAAAACTAAACAAGACTGTAATTCACAGGAGATAATGTCTGGTCCTAAAGTACCGTCTTTCAAAAACCTGCACCACCCTGGAAAAGCCGCTTCCTGTGAAACGTCGGGATAGTCGCTGGGCTCTCGTGTCTGAGAAACATCCATGTTGGTCAACCGTTGCTCAGAAATGTTGGGAAGCACATCACTAGTTTGGAGAAACAGAAAATGGAAACTCTTTTCTCAGGCAACTGGGCTGATTTTAGCCAACACATACATTTATTTATATGGCCTACTGTAATATTTATGGAAGTCTTACTTTTAGCCCAACCTCCAGTTCACAAGTTTGACTTAAAAGACTTGTGTCGGTGAGCAAGCTTAGAAGTCCTCCAACACCTGTACAACAGTTATGTACTTGATTTGCACCAAGATGTTTGAATACATCTACATGAAGAACCACGACAGCAAACATGTTGTTCAACTGATAAAAACTGGACAACACTCACCAGACTATATCACATTTGCTTAATATTAAACTCCATACTAAGATATTGCACCTCTAACTCACTTAGTACGGCGCAGGAATTCAGAATTGAATTGAATGAAGCAATTTTATCAACTCCATTGACTTTTATGATGAAATTAACACAATATTAAGCAGTGAAGATTCATCCGAGTGCAGCTACACAAAGCCTGGGTGCACAGTACAGTTTTAGTGAAATATCCATGGCTGAAGGAACACATTAGACTTGAACACTCCTGAACACACAGGCGCATGCGCACGTGCACGCTCATTAATGCATTCCTCCCTTATTTCTATAGAGGCTCCAGTATTAGTGAAACCCCAGTGTGCTGGCAGCCCTATCCATCATCGCACCACGGCAGACAGACAACAGAGCACACCCTCACGCATCCCACAGTCTCACATTTGCATTTGCCCACCTTCTTAAATTCAGCAAAGGTAAGACTAATTCACACGCTCCAAGGCAACTCAATATATCAATCAAAACCTTTTTTTTTTTTACTCCCCCAAACACCACCCTCTAATAGAAGTTAAGTTAAAGGTCATCAGTAGTGTATTAGTTTGGTAATTCAGTTAGGTGCTCTCTCTCTCTCTGTTCCTCTACAATAGGTCGGATACTGCAAAGAAACATTTTTTACGCCGCGCTTGAAACATGTTTGGTAAAATATCTGTGTGTTTTACTTTAACAACAACAAAACAGAAAACCTACTAATCAGCCAGATTACTAAATAGAACTAGCTAGAATAAAATAAACCAGCCAGTATAAGGTAATGACGTACTGGACATCCGTAGTTAAGTTCATATCATGACCAGGAGCTTTATTTTCATTCAACTTCACTGATAAAGTAAAAAAATAAAAGTATTTTTGATGTTCTCAGCAGAGTTTGTGTGGGCGGGGCCAGAGTGGGGAAGACCAACACTGCGGTTCTCCTGAGATGAAGGGGTCATCCTTGGAAATTGTCCCTTTTTTTAAGCAAATTATGTAGATAAAGGTAAAAAAAAAACCAACAAAACTCATATTATTAACCATTTAATGGGGATTTAAAAACTCAAGGTGACTTAAATTTAACTTATTTGAGAAAATATAGGAAAATTAATATAAGGCTTTATAATCCTTAAAAATGGACTCAACATTACAGAACCATGACGGATAATGACGAGTGGCAGGAGGCAGAACAGGAAGGTGGAGGCTGAACCTCCACCTTCCCTCCTGTCTGATACGCATTTATGAACCCGTACAATTGTACAATATCATTGTCCTGAGATTTTTATATACTGCAAAACATTAGCAAGTTGCAAATTTCAATGGAAAGGGAGGCATATTACATATTTGCCGCACCAAATTAATTTTTTGGTCATGTGTGGCAATGTACTTTTGGGGAACGTTAAAAAGAGCACAAACTAGGATTATTTATATTTTTATCGTTTTATGAGCAAAATGAATCACCAGTTTTTAGGCACGGTATCACTTGTGGATCCAACTTTCCGATGGCAGTTTTACTGAGTTTGGAGTGTAGTCAACCTGAGGACAGTGACGGGATGTAGACACAGACGTGATGTAGGCAGAGACAGGATGTAGACACAGACGTGATGTAGGCACAGACGGCATGTAGACACAGACGTGATGTAGGCAGAGACGTGATGTTGACACAGACAGGATGTAGACACAGACGTGATGTAGGCACAGACGGGATGTAGACACAGACGTGATGTAGGCAGAGACGTGATGTAGGTACAGACGGGATGTAGGCAGAGACGGAATGTTGACACAGACGTGATGTAGGCAGAGACGGGATGTAGACACAGACGTGATGTAGGCAGAGACGAGATGTAGACACAGACGGGATGTTGACACAGACGTGATGTAGGCAGAGACGGGATGTAGACACAGACGTGATGTAGGCAGAGACGAGATGTAGACACAGACGGGATGTTGACAGAGACGAGATGTAGACCGAGACGGGATGTACACACAGACGTCATGTAGGCAGAGACGGGATGTAGGCACAGACGTGATGTAGGCAGAGACGAGATGTAGGCAGAGACGGGATGTAGACTGAGACGGGATGTAGGCACAGATGAGATGTAGGCAGAGACGGGATGTTGACAGAGACGGGATGTAGACCGAGACGGGATGTAGACACAGATGTGATGTAGACCGAGACGGGATGTAGACTGAGACGGGATGTAGGCACAGACGAGATGTAGGCAGAGACGGGATGTTGACAGAGACGGGATGTAGACACAAACATAATGTAGGCAGAGACGGGATGTAGACACAGACGTGATGTAGGCACAGACGGGATGTAGACACAGACGTGATGTAGGCAGAGACGTGATGTAGGCACAGACGGGATGTAGGCAGAGACGGGATGTAGGCAGAGACGGGATGTTGACACAGACGTGATGTAGGCAGAGACGGGATGTAGACACAGACGGGATGTTGACAGAGACGTGATGTAGGCAGAGACGGGATGTAGGCACAGACGTGATGTAGGCAGAGACGAGATGTAGGCAGAGACGGGATGTAGACAGAGACGTGATGTAGACAGAGACGTGATGTAGACCGAGACGGGATGTAGACACAGACGTGATGTAGACCGAGACGGGATGTAGACTGAGACGGGATGTAGGCACAGATGAGATGTAGGCAGAGACGGGATGTTGACAGAGACGGGATGTAGACCGAGACGGGATGTAGACACAGACGTGATGTAGACCGAGACGGGATGTAGACTGAGACGGGATGTTGACAGAGACGTGATGTTGACACAGACGTGATGTAGGCACAGACGAGATGTAGGCAGAGACGGGATGTTGACAGAGACGGGATGTAGACCGAGACGGGATGTAGACACAGACGTGATGTAGACCGAGACGGGATGTAGACTGAGACGGGATGTAGGCACAGACGAGATGTAGGCAGAGACGGGATGTTGACAGAGACGGGATGTTGACACAGACGTGATGTAGGCACAGACGAGATGTAGGCAGAGACGGGATGTTGACAGAGACGGGATGTAGACACAGACGGGATGTAGGCACAGACGTGATGTAGGCAGAGACGGGATGTTGACAGAGACGGGATGTAGACCGGGACGGGATGTTGACAGAGACGTGATGTAGACCGAGACGGGATGTAGACCGAGACAGGATGTAGACTGAGACGGGATGTAGGCACAGACGTGATGTAGGCAGAGACGAGATGTTGACAGAGACGTGATGTAGACCGAGACAGGATGTAGGCACAGACGAGATGTAGGCAGAGACGGGATGTTGACAGAGACGGGATGTTGACACAGACGTGATGTAGGCACAGACGAGATGTAGGCAGAGACGGGATGTTGACAGAGACGGGATGTAGACACAGACGGGATGTAGGCACAGACGTGATGTAGGCAGAGACGGGATGTTGACAGAGACGGGATGTAGACCGGGACGGGATGTTGACAGAGACAGGATGTAGACAGAGACAGGATGTAGACAGAGATGGGATGTAGACCGAGACGGGATGTTGACAGAGACGGGATGTAGATCGAGACGGGATGTAGACTGAGACGTGATGTAGACCGAGACGGGATGTTGACAGAGACGGGATGTAGAGCTCCAGTGTGCTCTGATTGGTCAGCCCTGGTGGCTTGATCAGGTCCCACCTACTACCTTGTAATAACTTTGTACGAAATTTTAAAAAACCCAAACTAAATTAAATGTAAAATTGGTTTATACCACAAAGTGGAGGTTGAGATATCGAAACTTCTTAATTGTTTTATAGAAAGTGCAGACTCTTACAATACTGCTTTAAAACATCATGTACAGCAAACTCACAAAAATAAATAGTTAAACATCCAATCTGATTATGTATGAACGCTCAGATTATTTAATAACTTTTAAAGTTACTTCTATTGGAATAATAGCGATACATGATTAATAAAATAACAATTACCATAACATCTCGACTTCTGAAAGTTTCTGCTCTCGTCAAACCTTGAAACTGGCGCTTTATAAAAACAAATTGAAATTGTCAGTGAAATTAAAAGTTTCGGTGAGATTTTCACGTCGTCATAATTTTCACCATGAAAAAAAAAAGAGAAATGCTTTGATTGAAAACTAGTTTCTGTTGGTTTTATGGGATTTATCCAGAGGTGCAAAACCCTGCGTCTGCAGTCTCAGGCGCCCTCGCAATCTCTCTCTGCACTGATCAGTAACCTCCACCGTTGTTTATGACACATGGTGGTGTGCTGCTGCACCGAGCTCGCACCGCTCGGAGTGATGAGCGCGGCTTGTGAAACGCAGGCCCTGAGCTTTCATGCACGCACAGTGTGTGTATGTTCACTTGTGCAGCCGGACCAGGATTTCTACAGACTGTGTCAGCCACTGGAACAAATAAGATGTCCTTTCAGGAAACCACATGGGTCCACCAGTGTTTGCACAGTGTGCAGAGAAACACACAATATTTGTAGATCCTCACACATGCTGAGCACTCAATTCTTATCAAACCCAGTTTCTTCCCTCGAGTATTACTTACTGCAGGTAAAGTAGTCACTGTGATCAAGCAAGCTCTGTCATGCCACAGCTATTTGTGTTATCACCTTATTAAGTGTATGGAAAGCAGTTTACAAGGTGATGCATCATCACCAAGATGCTGTTACTCATGCAAGGACAACAAACGAGGCAAAGATGATAACAAATGTAATATAATCGCATATCAGGAAAACTGGGAACAGAACACAGAACTTGCAAGTAAAACAAAGTGATTTTTACATTTACTTTGCTTTTTTTTCCCTTTTCGGACAACAAAAACCAACACACCCCCCCAATCCACTTGCTTTTTCCTACATCCAATTGTTAATTTCAGCTCTGCGTTATTTTCCAAAAATGTTGCTAAAAGAGCTATTAAGTGCTAGTGGGGAGGTGAGGAAAGAAAATGATGTTTTAAGATCTCAACTTTGTCAACAAATAAGTGAAAACACCAATGAGGTGTTTAAAGGCAATGCCCTTTAAACAAAGATTAGCAGCATTTGCATACTTCCTCTTACGCATCATTAACCATTCAAGGAGTTGGGAGAAATTTCAGCGCCTCACAGACAAGCGTGCAAGCCGAAACCGAACTCATGTGAACTCTGATCCGTCAGGTGGCTCTGCATGAACAACAGCCATTCGTCAATAGCTGTTACATCCACACGCACAAGGGATTACTGTGTGAAACCTTTGTCAATCACTAAATGTTGGAAAACTAAAGTGGACTGTTCAGAAAAGAAGCCTGATGTTAATCCTGTCCAGAGGTGGCGTCAATGCCTGTGCGCTCCGAGGCACCTGGGAAAGATTATCACAGAGGGGAAGTGCTGTGCTCAGATGAATCAGTATTCCACATATTTATTTAGACCAAATATAAAAAAACAGACCACCCAGACTGTTACGGTCTGTGATGACATGGAGTGGTATCAGCCCCTTTCACAACACTCATGTCCTCGTCCCCTCGTCCCCGTTCTGCACACATCACAGAACAGCAGGGCTGAGCAAAACAGGAGGACACGGACACCGGACCCACCTGTCGGCAGTCCTGACACGTCCCCGACAGAGAGTTCGAGGAGAATTTGGAAAAGAAAAACGCAACAACCTTGTACTGTTTCACTCATCAACATCGACTGATATCAAAGTCTGAAGGCTTTTTAGGGGAAAAAATGGCAACAAGCAAACGTGGTCAAACCTTTACTGGCCCGTCAGTTTCTTACAATGTGTTGCAGCTCAACAAATGATCTGATCTGCTACTGTTAAATATAACTCATTTCAACAGATGACAAAGATTAAAAAATTAAATAAATGAAATATTTAATAGTTAAAAAATAAATGATTATGTAAAAAAGACGAGTCCCTCTCGTGGCCTTTGTAAAGCATCAAGAAAACAGGAAACATGTGCATATATAGGCTGTGTCAATCACACAGCTTACTGAGCACAAAAATAATTTCATTTCCAGTCCTCAGGGAAACAGAAATCAAGTTGCTTGCTGACAGTGAGCACTGACTCAAGCTGTTCAATAACTGTGAACGGGCTCGACAAGCTGCAAGGTTTTCACAGTGACTTCTGCACTCTCAAAAAGCCACCAGAGGCAGTTAAAAATGACAATCAGATAAAGAAGCCAAACTTCCCTTGAGCAGTAAAAGTCACCATTACATTTAGATGTCCTCATCAGGGGTGTGTTGCTTGAGCTGCAATGAGGAGGCTCGTTCTTTTATTGATTTTGTCCCCATCTTTGGTTGTAAGAAGTCATTGCTGTGGTTATTCTGGACTGAAAGATGTGCAATCAGGCTGTTTGCAGTGATGCCGTTTCACTGAGATCTCTTGTTGATTAAGTCTCGTTTTCTGCTGATGTACTTGGATGTTATCACCCGTAAGGTTAAAAAATAAATTTGCCTCCCATTTACGAGTGGAAAGTCTGAGCTACATCCCCAAGCATTTTTTTTCTTCTGTTCATGCATCAGTCTTGTTACTTATGTTTTCTTTTTGAGATTTCAGGATCACTGTGGACATACCCGACATGACGACAACGTTCTTTTCATTTTATAGCTCAATGACATCTGTTTAAACTTGTTTTTTACTTCACGTTTGTTAAATAAAAAAACCCTAAACCCAGCTGATGTTTATTCTGATACACAATGACAGCATTTCTCCGTACACTTGTGAAAAAAGACAAGAACCACTGACACCAACTGTGAGCCGGGTATCAGGTGACTGGGAGGTTTGGGTTAAATGAGGTAATCAGATTACTCTTAGAGACATCTTACAATAATTCAGATTAGTTTTTTTGGTTTACTAGTTTACAACTAGTTGCCCTCATCTAAACACAGGAAGTGAGCAGGAGTTTTTAATGTTTTTCAGCAGGCCGGGATCATAGAAGAAAGTCATTTTTTTCCACCTCATTTCTTTTTATTTACTTATTTATATATAAGTAATACTGGTAAGATGATTTTAAATACAAACGAACTTATTTCCGAGTAATTTGTTTACAACTGTATGTAATATATTACACATTGACGCCTTATTCTGAACTTTATCAAATTATATTCCACTCAGTGCATCTTTATTGGCATTCTTCCACATCCACAGCACCCAGAGTAATGAGATGTTGTTTACTTATTGAGCAATGTGCATGGACAGTGCAACAGCGACTATTCGGTATACAAAACGTGAAGCTTTAGTTTTGGCAGGACGGTGGCGCAAAAGGGCAGTGTGATGGAGCAGGCGTGATAAATGACGGGAGGAGGTGCCACTGGTGCTCTGGATTTGTGTATGTGTACTGTTTTTTGTAAAGGGACGGAGCTGTGTTGGCGATGTCGTGTCGATTGTTCGGGTTCAGCTCCATGTTTCAGTGCTTTTCTCCTCCCTCCAGGACAGATGTGATTCTACGTTTTCATTGCACAACAGTTATCTCTGAGATGTTGGGGGAAGTGCTGTCCCCAACCCTGCGCATCAGCTCAGTCTGCCTCATTTCAATGCATTCACCATAAAAGGTAAGAATATAGGCGTAATTCAAATATAGGGGCAGCTGGTTGTAGCACAGAAATGCAAACATCGGCTGATTTTTCAGCCCCATCCTGGGGGTTGCTCTCCCGGGTGTGCTAATGACCAGCAGCAGGACTAGCTGATGCAGTGTTTGTTGGGAAGTATTAATAGTCACTGTCTCATCTCCCACCATCAGCCTCGTGGTTACCATTGGCCACATCAGTAGCTGGCTTCAGAAATGATGTCCACACTGCTGGGCCGAACAAAAAGTCACCGGCTGGAATAAGTGGAGCCTCCCACTGGGAACAGTACTGCAGCCATTAATATGGTTCAGTTAGGGAATCATTATTTTCAAAGAAGAGGTGTGGTTGGAAAACAATCTTGAGTGACTGTGATTGGAGATCACTGAAATGTTTGGGGAGTCCAGTTGAAGAAGATCCTAAGAGAGACCTCATACACACGATTCGAGTAGAACTACACTGAGACAAAATGAGACGGCTGCAAAGTCTTTAGAAAACTACTTTTTAGTGCGGCGAACTGGTAAAAAAAGTTTCAATTCGCTAGACTCCGGACCAATGAGAGAAAAAAAAAAAGATCCTGTGGTCTAAATGGTCCAGAGTGACGGGACATGGGGGCGTCACACCCCTGTCGTGCCACGCCGACCTGTGGTGGCAGTTTAGTTTTTGTTGTGGGGTTGTTGCAGTTGGACTGGACTAGGTTTTTCCATGAACAGATTCCTTCTTTCCTGATGACGCAGACATATTCCAAGATAACAATGCCAAGATTCAGTGCGGTGAAGCTGGAACAACAGCGGTTCATGGAGGAGTCCAGACCTTGGCCTCACTGGAGAAGATTTGATTTGAGTGCTCTGATTTTCCGGCATCGGCACACCGGGCAGTGGACATGTCCCTTTTTCCTGCACTGGAACCATTCTCATCACATCAAAGTGGCTTCTTCACACAAAACAACATTTTAGCAGAGAATTAAAACTCTTTAATCTATAACTTTGTCTCAGAACAGCGTAACTCCGTTTTCCTGTTGTTTTTGATAATTCATCCATCTGGGGTTTCTCCTTCACCTGCCAATTCATTTTTTCTCCTTTTGTTGCTGCTGTCTATGTTTGAGTTTACCTGCGTTAAATTAATAAATTAAATTCATTTATTTAATTAGAGTTTGCCCGATTGACTGATTCAGTAATTGTTTCAGTGTCTCACTACAGCTGTTATTTCTTTTTGTTTTACTTTATTCTCTCCTTTTTCTTGATAATATTCTACTCCAGCGGACAATGAAAACATAACAGCGCTCCTCCCAGCACAGCGAGGTGCGCACATAATATACATCTCGTATTTAAATGGAAGATAGAAAGCAAAGAGAATAAGACAAGGTCGCTGGCTGACTTATCACTTGTCTCATTACTTGAAACAGCGACTGTCAGCAACTGGCATCTTCCCGCTGGTCCACTACCTATCCATACTCCGGCAGAGAGGAAATCAGTGGAGCAGGGACTCGCCTTGCTTGTACTTATTTCTTAACACAGCAATATGTCTGTGGAAGAGCTCACTTAGCAATTAGAAATCAGAATACGGATGACTGGGTTTATGCAAAGATAAAAATATAGAAGTGAATTTGAAGGGACTGGTATTAGCAATAAATACTTTTAATGAGTTTTTTTTTTTTTTTGTTTTTATGATACTGAGGACATGAAGTATATTAACAGTTGGCTAATGAAAGCCACTTCTCACAGCGGCTTCTTATTGCTTCACCAACCAACAGTTCAGCTTCGGAAAGTTCTGTCAAGGTTAAAAAACAACGCTTCAACCTTTAGTATGCTGAAAGAGTGAGGGGAAAAACAAAAGGAGTTCAACAGGGAAATACACAATGGCAAAGACGGAGGAAAAATGTGCGCGCAACAAATAAAACAAATCTGAGGGAAAACGAAAGATGAGGGAGGGAGAAAGACCGGCAGGAGCGGGAGAGTGAGAAGGAGAAAGCACAAAAGTGTGGCCCTCCTGGGCTGGATGCTGACACCGGTGAGGGATTACTGAGGGGAGGAGCAGGGCCATATGGCTGCATGGCAAAGTGGAACCCACGGGGAGGCAGCGGGCACATTAGCTTGCATGGGGCCCTCCATCGCTTCCTCTGCAGTGCGGTTTGCGGGACGCGCAGGAACATTGACAATGACATCAGGCTCTCCCACCTCTGTGATGGCTCCTGGATCCCACATGACACAGCTGGCGAAAGGCCAGGAGGAGAAAAATCACCTGCTCCACCCCCGCAAGCAAAGAGTTACTTACGCCACTCAATAATGACCTGGAGACCGCAAAAGGCAAAAAAAAAAAAAAAAAAAAAAAACAGCACCAAAAAAACGAGTGTGATGGTCACGGGGAAGGCTGAGACGGGAGGCGTTCGCCCGCTCATGCTGGCCCCTTTCAAACAACAGAGGAGAGAGTCATAATAGCACCACGTTTCACACCAAAAGCGCCACTGTCGTTAAATCAATAAGTCATTACCTTTAATGGGATAAGCACTTTGAAAACTAATTGAAAACAGCTCCATTTACTCCAGCCAGGCCCTTAATGCAAACAATACTGTTGCTGCAGCGAAAAAAACAAAGGAAAAAAAACTAAAGAAAAAGATGGAGAGAAACACACGCGCCACAGTCGCGGATCTGGGTGTCTGACAATTTGGTCAACTGTTTTACTTTGTAATGTGCTCCTTTCTAAAGCCAATACAGCCATTTAACCCACATCGCATTTCAAGCACAAGCGGGAATGCAGAGAATCGAAGGAGCTGTGCACAGAACAACAGGAGTCTGCACAGAGTCAGACGCAGGAGCTGCTTCCTAAATTTAGAGAGGAAGGAGGATTTTGAGACTTCATACTTATTGAGTTCATAATGATTAAGTCTGAGTGGCTCCCAAAGATTTCACAAACACTCTAATCCTGGTGCTAAAAAAAATCATAAATAAAAAAAAAAAAACGACTGTCAACCGATTGACCGCTTGACTAGTGCTCCAGGCAGCTCTGGAGCAATAGTGAGCATCAAAACTGTGTAGTGGCAGGTTTGGAGAGTATTGATTTATATTAGAGAAAATGACTGTGCATTCAATTCCAATCAAAAGCCTCTGTGGCAGGCAGCCAGTTCTGTTACTGGGTGAAAGACACTGTATTAAATGTAAGGCAAATTGAATGCGCAAAGCCAAATATAAACCTTGGCATGTGCTGCTTAATCAGAAATTCGTATCAACACGGCTACTAAGTGGGACACGTCATTGGGGTTTTTATCATATGTTAAAAAGGCAGGAGGAGATCATGCACGTGGCGTTTGTTGGGGCATGCTTTACACCGCCCCAACATATCACCAGCATCAACTTAGAGCACAGAATCCCATATAATGATGACTAAATGCTTCACCCAAACCTGCAGCGTGGCCCGTTGGAATGTGATGATTGTCTGGTTGAAAAGTTTAAAAATGCCAGAACTTGACATCCATTTTCCAGCCACACGAGGATGTCAGGTTTGTTTTTTTGTTTGTTTTTTTCCTGATAACTAGGTTAGCCATTAGGCAGCAGGAGGAGAAGATGAGCGTGCTGAGACACCGTGCCCACAGATTAGTTAACAGGTGGGAGTCTGAAGGGGCACGCCGCTATGCGTGGACACCCCAACCCCGGCCACAGACACAGGCGCAAACATTTATTCCACCTCATGCTTTTTTCTCCCTTTTTTTTTTTTTTAACACTTGGAAGAATGACATGCCCACATAAATGGGTGAATAAAAGAACGGGGGCACCATCTGGTTGATCCCCGTGCTAATGGAGCGGCTCAATTACGCTTTGACTTTCAGTGGGCTGACCGGGACGGTGCACTAATGTTGGCGTGTGCTGTTTATGTGTCAACCTCTAGGCACCGAGTGGATGTTCTCCGCTGCTGGAGAGAAAGACGGGAAAAAAAAACCCTAAAAACTAAACATTCAAGAGCTAAAGTAAGGACAGGACGCCAAAACTGTGTCACTGGTGGCAGGTTGCACTTTCAGTTCTCCTAATGCTCCTCAGGAAACCTCCCAGAATGGAGGGAAGGGGTTTTGCGCTCGGGTGGTGGTGGTGGTGGTGGACTTGTTCTATCCTTGAACGAGGTGCTCAAGTTAAATTGGCTGCGCAAATGGCTAATGTGTATAATGGAATTGGGAGTTGCCCTGCATAAGGACGTCTGCTAAGCAAATAAATAATTTAATGCAAATCCCAGCATCGTGCCTCCTGCCAATTAAGCTAACCTGTTTTAGCTGTAAGTGATTTTATTACATTAGCATGCCGTAGCTCTGACTGCATTAGGGAGGGTTTAATCAGTCTGTAATCAAATTAGAGCACAAGACAGAAGGAGGAAGTGCCACACTTCCACAAAGCACCTTGCTGGCACACCTGCAGGTATCATCCGAGAAATCTGTATTTAAAACACTTTTTATACAAATGTGCCATTTTGCAGCATGTATGCAAAAATCACCTCCACGATGACCATGGGAGGTGACTAACCAGCTGCGATGGGGGTTAAACGTGCCGCGACAAAGCAAAGCAAAGCGGCGGTTGGTTGTGGAAGGTAGTGTTAACACTCAGGTGAGAAACAAAAAGGATTCAATAAACCGCATTCTTCTGTTGTTTTTGCAACTCCGAACATCTGGTTAACTACATGTCATCTCGTCCCTGTTGATGTTGGCTGTCACATTCGATAAAGCATCACCACCACGCGAGCTGCATTCCCGGCCTGATTAACATGTGATTAACATATCATCCATGTTGCCTAATCAAGCTGACCAGAAAGGAAACAAAACAAAAAAAATCACAGACGATGTGTGGCTACTTTCCATGTAATGTTAGAGACACTTCACAGGGAGGTGGCTGACAAACCTGCCTCCTTGAGAGGGGCAGTTCTCAGGAGGTTCAGCCAAAACTCACGCATACACACTCTTGTTTTCTTTTGTTTATTGGGAAATTGGGTTCAGTCGTGTTGGGGCGGGGGTTGAACATGAGAAACATGTTTGCCCTGAAGCTAAAGTGCAGGGAAGAGTCTTTAAAGAGTCTTAGTGATGACAGATGGTAGTGATGGCATACAGACAATGTCTCACACGAGGCAGATCAGCTGGAGACGAGCTCAGATGTGATCACCTTCCCTTTCAATCATTCTCTGACCGGGACAAATAAATAAAGGAACACGCAGCATATTCCCAGGCATCCAATCAAATGGGCAAAAACACACACAAGCACAGGAGCGCACATGTCCACCCTACATGGTCTTCCATGCCGTTGAAAAGTAGACAAAAACTTTGAGAAATAGGTTTGAAGTGGGAATACTCCTCATTTCATGGCCTGGGTTGATCCTTTAGAGAAGAGGGGTGGGTGGGAGCGACTTGCGCATCTTGATGTACTCATCATCTGGTGCCAGAGATGTGTGAGTAAAGTTCATCCTTTTGGCCTAATTAACTGATGCCTCTTCTGTCAGCTTGCAACAGAACGGCCACTAATGAGGATCATTACAGGTGGGACAATAGAGAGATTTCCTCACCTCACGTATCTTATGGCATTTTCTATGCTGGTACACATTTAGGTAATGGAGACGATGTATTAAGGAAGGCACAATGGAAAGGGAAAAAGGTATGTGAACCCTTTAAAATAAATTGATTGGTCCATAAAATGTGACCTAATAATGATCTAATTCACAATAACAACATGTCACTGTGTTTAAGCTGATAACACCAGAACAACAACGATGTTGTGTCTCTTTCCAGAACACACCAATTAACTATTCGCAGTGCTGGAGGGAAAAGAAATTGAAGAATAAACAAATTACTTCAGTGAAAGCTAGCTTGAGTCAGACGTTTGAACACCTGGTGTCCAATTAATGAAGCAAGTTTTTAGGTTCTGTTTTGACACTCGAAAATACAAAGTTTGCTGTTCATAAGAAGCATCTGCTGATATGCAACACGCCTCACAAAAAGTACACCTCCGAAGACATATGATCATGAGAATCTGCATAAGGCTGGATAGAAAGTCATCTCATGGTGTTCAGGCACCGACGTTTGAGCATCGTGGCAAATCACAACACTACCAGAAATGTTTTGTGTGCCAATCAACACTGAATTGCTGAATTGGGAAGAAATACTGAGCACCATATGTAGCACAAAGTGGCCACAAGCACCAAAGTAAAAACAGCACCTCAACAGTGAACTACGGTGGTTGGTTCATCCTGACGTGGGCCGTCTTTGCTGCCTCAGGGGCCTTACAACTTACCATCATGGCGGGAACAATTTATTCCAAAATTTCCTTCAGGATAATGTCAGGGTGGTGATCCACCAGCTGAAGCTGAAGTTGGATGATGCAGCAACATAATGAGCCTTGAGCATGTAAGTAAATCTACTACAAAATGACTTTAGAAAAAGAATCCCCCTCTTTGGGGTTTGTGGGAGACGCCGTGGAATGACCTTGAGAGAGCTTTTCACACCAGACATCCTACAAATGTGTCTGAGCTGAAGCAGTTACGTAAGCAGGAAAAAAAGGAACGACGGTCCAAACCTCCTTCTGAACGTTGTGCAGGTCTTATTCTGAAGCTATGTGAAAACCTGCCGCCAAATGACGGTCAACCAGTCTCCCAGGGTTCGATTTACTCTCTCCTCCAGCACCGTAAATGTTTTACGAGGTTTGTTCAATAAAGACACAAGAAAAAATACATAAATGTGTTCATATTATCATCTTAAGCACATTGTATTCGTCTCTTATTGCGACTTGAATAAAGATCACATTTCATGGTAAAATTGAATGCAGAAAACCAGTTAACTTTACATGTTTTTCTTGCCACTTCATGGATATGGATGAATAAAGACATGTTAGTGTGATGTAGTGCCTACCTTAGAAGGGGAAAGTCATGCTACACAGCAGCTTTGCAGAAGTGTGTCAAGCTAAAAATAGCCATAATCTCTATCAGCCAGACAAAGTCAACATAATTGTAGTTTAGTCGGCAGTGATGTAACGTGATGTCATACAATTTTATGCATTAATTGCATGCCTGAAAGCTACTCCTCACCCCACCCCTGCAGCACTACCTCTTGAGTTATGGTCTTGTAGTTTGAGAAGTCATTGATAGGAAGGCTGGGCAGCAGTGGAGGAGGAAGAGAAGGAGGGGAAAGAAAAAGAAAATCAATCGGAAGCATCTCAATTAATCTGGCGAGTGGCGGATTGATTGCAGTCCTAAACTGGGTAAACAGGATTGTCTATTTAAGGGGCATGATCCCTTAATCATCACTTTAGCTCAAATAGACCTGGATGGCCACATCTGCCGGCCTGGCCTGGTGCAGATGCCAGGACCTTCTTTCAACTCGAGCCTCTTCCCCTACACCTGTGGATGGACAGACAAGCGCATGCAGGCAGGAGGGATCTTCCCCCCCGATTTGTCATCTTGGGACCCCTCTGAACGGTCCAGACTAAACCCTGACAAACACGTAGGCCGGGGCCCTTGGTCTGTGCCCTCACTGAAATGGCTGGTTTCAAGAATGAATACAAGACGTGGCATTATGGCTCACTCAGCTTGCCATGAGGTCTGTATTACGAGGCTGCAAGCAGGATGGGTGGAGGGGGGTGTATTCATTTGCGAGCCTGTACTAAAGCTCAGGCTTTTGTGGCATAACATGAATTATAATGCAGAATGTTTTACAGTGAGATGCAGACTGTCAGAGGACCTGGGGGCACCGAAATACAGCTCTGAGAAGATGGCAGGGTCCAGATGAATGGTATACCTCACTCTAAGCATAGTCATCACCATACAGGAATATCACTGTATCCCACCGCCACTCCTCTCTCTTATTGTCTGGAGTGGCAGAGTTGCCCAGGCTCCATTCTCTAGAGCCTGATTGAAGAGGCTCTCCTCCTCACCGGTTTGATTTACTTAGGCTATCTGTGGGAATTGGGCTGGAAGCTTCCTTATTAAGAGGAGACTGTCTGAAGGGTTTCACTGACTGATTGGGCAATTGAAAGGAAGGCACGTGAGCGGAGATACAACAGCTATCACTATATCCAACAACACATACACACAAACGCATACAAACACCCCAGTGGTTTATGTACGAGGTCTACTGGGCACATGTCTGTCACAATTCTTGGTAGCCAGATTCAGCTCAGTAAACCGGACGGTTCCATCTCTATAAAAGGCCCTTAAATCGCTCCCCCAGCAGCCACTGAATGTAAGCTGCTCCCGACACACCCTGAACATGCACCAGCACACTCGACAGGAAAAGCTACACGAAGCTAAGATCATGTGCTGTAAGTAAAGACAGAAACATTTGAAAGATGCCTGAAATAAATATGCGGACTGTTGTGGTGGCTCATCATTTACATTTCAGACACTGCCAGACACGCACACGCACATACATTACACAGATTTTACACATGGTGCGCCAGCAAAGAATTATAGAGAACGACGATCCCTGGCATCCCGAAGTCACCTGGTCATAAAGTTGTGGACCAAATCCCCCACATTCACAGGATGAAAACACGAAATCTGGATATATAACGCAGTGCCAGGGTGGGGTAGTGAGTGGGAGCAAATGCATTCATCACTTTATCCTTCCCCAGTGATGGCTGTCTACGCTCAGAGGCCCAACATCTTGCATATGAACTGAATTTATTTGCAGCAAAAACATCTCTTCAAACAAAACTTCCTGCTCTACTCTGATGCCCAGCGTCTTGGAAACATGATTCACGAGACCCGCTCGATGACCTCAGTTCGCGTCACTTTCCGTTCCTGTAATAGCCCATCTGTTTCATCCTTTTCACGAGCAAACCGCCGCTGCGGCAGTCCAATATCGTTGCACTTATTTTAGGCACAGCAGATAAATATGGATTGCAGTTGTAACTGTGATTGCGTTTTCGATGATTCTAGGAGAGCAATAAAGCCATAAATAAACATTTTAAAGTGGTTCTGAGTTGAAGTTCTGGCAGATAATAAAATGATGGTGACATATTGTCGGAGACATGTCACGGAACAGTGTTGCAGAATTCCCAAGCTCTTCTGATGATTCCATGATGCTTCGCTCAAGGAAACAGCAGCTTATCATCCATCTACAAAATGACGGAGCAGCACTGCGGTGCATTCATACTCAGCCATATATGCCTCATCAAGAGTAGCCTTCATCTTAATCAATTCTGTAAATTTCTTCATCATTCTGAGGAAATCCCTTCAGTACAACTTCGATATGTTTTTTCTACACGTAGCTTGCGACTCTGCATAAAGAATGTGCATATGCCATAAATATTTATATTATCTGCTGATGAATACTGTCTGTTTATCCCAATGAAAGGACAGTAATGATCAAACAAAATCACCTTTTATGGCAGTTATGATTCCCTCCTAAGACTGTGTGAATTATTAATGAGTGCCATTGATTGCTTGGCCTAAAGAAGGTGAACTGGGTAATTCCATAAGTGCCATAGTGTAGATTGGTCTGTTAGCTCAGGCTCTGCCTCTCCTCCTCACTCCATCTCATCCTCCATTTGTGCTTTTCGTCAGTGCGACCAGGGCAGAGTCTTTCCTGTAATTCCATTACTGCTGCTACTATGGCATCCCATCATCCCGCAGGACAACTTAGGGACCACTTAGAGACTAGTGCACGTTTAGCTGCGTTACAGTAATGCTGCCAACTGGGCAACAAGCACTATCTATCACTATCTAACAAACAGCAGCTCCTGCTCCACAGTGTAGATGGATCAGTTTAAAAGACACTAGTGGGAGAAAATGGAAAGGAAAATACATCAAGACAGAAGAAAGCGAACGACCAGGATAAAGGAGAAGAGAACATTAGATTAACAGCTGGCATTGCCAGTGCAGATGACCAAAATAATAATAATGATGTCGTGTGATACAAAAAAATGATGCAGCACGAATGAAGCATATGGGCTGATGAAAAACTTTAGGAAAAACTGGGAACTAAGAGTCATCTTTTTTTCTATTATAACAAATTAAAACTTTGTAATTCTACAGTGATTGTACAATAATCTCATCTCAAACAGAGCTCCAGAAAATTGAAAACAATCAAGACTTGCATCTGGATGGCAGGTATTGCACACAGTTGGGGTTTCTTCTCCCCGTTTCGTCCTTGATGGTGCAGAGCGTTTCTCATGCAAAAGAAATGTAGGGCCAATCCACCTGATGCTCAAGACAAACACAGTCAATCAAATCCCCCCAAAATGTGTTTATACTGTTTTGAATTGTGTCAACACTTGATGATTTGAAATCTGGTGAATGATTGCGGATATGTTTGCAAATCTCCTTGCATATGCGCGGTATCCCTGGCTTAATTACTGCACTCCATTATTTCAGATTTGGAATAACAGTGCTCAAAAAATCAGAAAACACAGAGGAAAACGTAAAAACCCTTTAAGAGGAAGAAGAAAATGAACCAATGGAGTGTTACACCGACCACAAAACAAATTATACACATCAATAAGAATACTGGGCTGTAAAGAGAAATGAAAATCTATAGCTACACATAAATATACAACAGAGCTGCAACAATCACAGTTCTTGATTAATTAGCCAACAAAAAATTAACTGGTAACCCTTTAAAATTGCTTGATGGGATGTGCAGCAAATTTCTACACAACACACTTTTCTTTTTTGTTTTTATTGGAGTTCTGTCAAGATAAGGAAAAACAACTTGTGTTATAAACAGTCACATGTATGATTACGCTATTGTACACGCTTAACCCAGAAACAGGCCAGGAGCAGCGATTTATCAAATCAACAGGAGCCGCAGAAGGGGTGTAGATTTTGAAATCAATATTCCCTCACAACTACATGATTATATTTTTTTGAGTGAACTGGTTCTTATTCCATCACCGCCTGAAAACTGGACAAACGTTTTCTCAGCATGCACGTCTGTGGGTCTCTTTAGTGATTTTTTGTCATAACTTCAGTTGCCCAACTCAGCTTGCTTTAAAAGCTGTAATGAACCATTATGCATCATCCCTAAACCAACCAAACGCCAAGTAAAGGCAGCCGGTTTAGTGGCAGCAGAGAGGGAGTCTGGTGTATTTAGACTGAAAACGTGGTGGGTTTTCAGTGTATGCACCACAGACTGCTCGATACACCGCACCATCTTCACACTAAATGACAATATATAAAAAATATCGCCCCAAAACACATCGATCCTCAAATCAGGACACAAGGTGTGCAAGAAGATCAGTCTTTAGCGATTTGCAACTTCAATTGCCTCGACTCTTAACATAACCAAGACAAATGAAACAATATTCAATTAAAAAAGAAAGTATTGCAAAAAGTCATCTGGATAATTAAGACGTATACCTTGTGATACATGTCAACATAAAACGCCTACATTATACATAAACTTTACATTTGGTGTCTTACTTTGCATCTCATTGGGATTTTCTTGGATGGTTTGGACTTTGTGCTGCTTAAATGGCTTTTTTTAGTTATCCTGGTATTTTGTATTTTTTGTTTTACTATGGATTATAATGAATAACCATGGAAGTTCAAACCAATTCCTCCTAGTGGTTTAAACAAGTAGTACAGCGGTATGTGTTTCACTACGTCATAGCAGCAGGAATGTTTTACAGAGTCCAGCGCCTCTCCGTGTGGATTTCAGACTCTACGAGCTGACTGCAGAATCAGTGGTGAAAATAAAAGAGGAGGGACCGCAGTTGTTGACTTCAGATAGTGAAATCCTGAACGCGTCACTGTGAAGTAGCATCTCTGCACCTGGACATCGCCCTGACGACCCGGATGTGACACCATCGGTCCAGCTGCGGACGGCAAAAATCCAACTCCAACGCGTTCATGCCGATGTCTGCGCATGCCAACCTCTTCCTGCTACACTTATTATTTATTAATCCCACACAATTTATTATATGGGATTAAAAAAGCGTTATTCACAATAATTTAGTTTAATTCGCTTGCTAATACATGACGGTGTGATACACTTTTTATGAATTCAACTTTGTGTGACTGCTTCAGTTAAATGAATAAATGGATAATCACAAGCTTACAACGTCCTAAACAAATATCAATCATGTTTAGTTCGATCAACATTAAAATAAAAATCAAACTGCTTTTTTATGTGAACAGTTTAATTTCTCAGCTGAACTACCGGCGTCTGGTTTCTTTCGGCGCTGCTTCCTGACAGTGGCGAGACACAGAGCAGCGCAGCAGTCCTATCAGAGCATAATGGTTTATTTTAGTGCTGCGATGGCTCAGTGGATTAGAGTGTGACCACAGCGGACTGTGTGATGGGCTGGGGAAGAGCCCCCCCCACACTGGGCTCACTGCTGTACTCAACAGATTAGCAGCCTTTGTTACACAAGTGGTGTTTTCAGAGAAAGGACAGGGTGTCTGAGAGGCTGGCTGAGGGCTGAGAGGAGTGTGTATGAACAGAACACACACACACACACACACACACACACACACACACACACACACACACACACACACACACACACACACGCACACACGCACACACGCACGCACGCTCACACACACACACACACACACACGCTCACACACACACACACACACACACACACACACACACACACACACACACACATGCACACACACACACACACACACACACACACACACACACACACACACACACACACACACGTGCTCCCAAAGCTCAAAGGAGCAGTAGCAGATCTCATCACCGGCCCACTTTAGAGCTCTCGTTTCTCCCTCCATCTTGAATACCCGGTCCTCCTGAGCTGGTCCACTTTCGTTCTTCACTCCTCTCCACCTACACCAGATATGGGTAAACTGGGCTTGGGGAGGGGTCAAGCGTGGGCTACCCCAATAAACCAGCCTCTCCCCTAATCACCCCTCTCCTACTCCCCCCTTTCATCCCTCCATCTCCCAGCCAGAGTACATAAATCTGCCCCTCTTGACAGTTGCAATCAACAAGGGCCGTAGTGAACCATGCGTAATGGGCGGTTAAGACAGGGGCGTTGGGGAGCGGCAGAATTTACAGCAACAATTATAGCCCCCATACAACGAGATGCCTGGGGGCGGGAAGCTGCTCAGGAAGGGGAAGGGGGTTTCAGCAAGACGCAGGTACGTCCCCCATGCAGCCAGCAGCCTCATAGTAATACATTTGGATCTCTAGCAGAGCAGAGCAATAAATCCCCCCGCTATGCATGAGAGAAATTGCCTTGCAGCAAAGCAAGAATCTTCTATAACTAGAGCGGCACAGAAATAATATGTAAGAGATAAATGATGACAAATGAGAGGAGAATACATGGATAATCCTTTTCAGCATGTGTTAAGGCTACATGTCTCTCTTCATCTGCTTGTTTTCCTTCTTCAGTTTCAAACAAAGTATTTAAAACTGGCACCAAGTGAAACAGGAAAAAAATGTGACAACTTTAAGAGTGTGGCTCCTACTCCATTAATCCATGTATCTATGGCCCCCGACTGCACCCATCCATGGCAAATGGTAGTACACAGCGCTGGACATGCCCCGTGGCTGTGTGTGTGGTGGCGGGGGGACAGGGGACATGTTAGCAGCGGATCCAGTCGGGTTCAATTCAATTGAGTAGATGCGTTTAATGATCAGTCATTTTAATCAACACATGTGACCTTTTAAAAGCCATTATGACAAACAGTTCAGCCATGAAAGCCAGTGACCTGGCGTGTGGCCCTGTGACATCAGGCCTCGGCATCCCAACGCCACCCTGCCACCACACACAAACACGCGCACAAACAGCGCACACACAGGAAAAGTCCAGAGCAGACCAGGAACTCAACAACACCGTAACAGGAATTTACCGCTGGAGCTGACAAGTAAGAGTGAAAATGTTCTGGCAGGAGGAACTTTTTCACACATTACTAGGAACATAAACGGACTGACCACCATAATATATTTTATTGCACAGGCGTCAGCTTGAGGTAAAGCGAAATAAAATACCTTCTAATTAGGAATTCTGTGTGAAAATTCATTTAGTTTTGAATGAGTGGAGAAACTAACAACATCAAGGCTCAATTTCAAATCTAATTTTTCTGCGCTACGTACTGAATTACTGAACTGCACGGCAGGGCAGATTAGGAGGTGGAGGTGATGGCGGAAGGATAAACACTCGGTCATTAGCTCTAAACAAGGAATGCGGTTCATTAGCATTCATTTAGAAAAAAAGAAAAAGTTTAGATGAACTTTAGGGGAGAAAGAGAAATTGTAATTAGACATGAAAAATATTCCCAATAATCAAATCACATTTTGTACTCCAGGCTTTGAAATTAAATTAACCGAGTTCATATAGTGGTATATCTCTCAGCCACTTTCTTCACTCTAAGATGTGTTGCCGGAACACCGTTCCCCGGAGTCTAGATAGGAATCTAATTAACTAAGATCAATATTACTCAGAATTTTCTCTGTCTTTCCAGCTGTCCAGCTACTAGTGTCTCTTTTGTCTGCTGGTTCGAGGCCGAGATGGCTTCGTTTTTTTTTTCTTCTCTTTTTTGATGTCAGTAAATGTGCTCAGTATGAAAAGGTCAACGTAGGAACCGACATCTCCCTCTGGCTACAAATACAAGTCCCATGAAGTCAAGACTGCAGAAACACTTGTCGTATAAAGAACAACTTTGATAACATGTTTCAGCTTTGGCCTTCATCAGGGTCATCGTAAAACATTCAGTACCAGCATTTAAAAAGGACAAGTTAAAAAAAGATAACGCAAGTTATGCAATAAGACACATGCATATGTGAACCACTACAATAACCTCAAGATGTGCGCATGAAATATGTCGGGACGGGAGTGGAACATATCCTGAAACCTACATTACAGAACCTAGTAAAGAAATATAGAGATAATAAAACTGAGTGGAAATATGTAGTATTAATACATAAACAAAAAAACTAACTATAAAACCACATCCAAGAAAATGTAAGAACCATAATAAAAGTTTATTGATAGAGAAGTCTTAATGCATGACTTCAGTAAATAAACTTTTAGGGCTTTTACTCCAAAATGCCTCTCATTTTATTAATAAAAGGTCATGATTACCACCCCTCTGGGATTAACCAGTCAACCATGCGCACACTGGCTAACAGACGTATCTGCCTGGTTAATTTGTAGTTTCTTCTGTTTAATACTTCTCCTTTAAAATGCTGACACTGAATATTTCAAGATGATCATGATGAATGCCACGAGCCCAAGTGCACTGGCCAAATATCAAAGCTTTTCCATAAATACTACGAATGTTGCCAGAGTCCGGATTTCGTCAGGACTTTCTTTCCCTCCATGCACCTTGGAAACAGGTGAAGTTGAGCCAGAAACCTTTTTACATTGCTAGAAAGACATTCCCACGTATTTTACAGTGAATACCAAGGAGAGATATGAGGTGATTTCTTTTTTTTTTTTTTGCTTTCAAATTGAATCCAATGTAAGCCTTTTCTCGTCTTCCAAGGACCGATAGAACGGATGTAGTAGCTCCTGAAGGTTTTGGGGATCATACCTATTTAACCAGATGTCTAAAGAGGCAGATATGATAAAGAGTGATGACTGGAATCTGGCAGAGCAGCCTTGCATAGAGAAGCCAAACATGCTGATTCAGGTGAAAGCAGTGCAATTCGGTAGAGGGAGAATAAGATCCCTCAGCCATATGCCGAGTATAGATCAGTGGTTGGCCTTTTCCTCTCACAACGGTTCAGATTAATTACGATCATCACGTCTTGAGTCTGGCCCTCATAAATCATGCTGACTTTAAAATAATGTAGTAAAAAAAAAAAAGTATTCCATATATGGCATCGCAGGAAATTCAACACCATTATCGCCTATCTTCAGAGACGAGCGAAAATTAGATAAAACGTGTGACTCCTTATAAAATCTTTCTCTACGCTGGAGCATAAATAATTACATTCCCAGTAAATGGCTGGAGGTTGAGAGCCACTCAGAGCAGGAAGACAAAGCTGTGTGGAAATGGAAAGTTCAAACATAGTGTAAAATGGGGACACATGGGGTGCAGAGCGCCACCCCCGAACATGCCGGCTCCCACAGGACATAAATCCACAGAGGAAATCTGAAAGGCTGTCTATCAACAAGATAAGTTTGAGCTGCCTGTATCCTAACTGGACACAAATCGTCTCCGTTGTAAATCTGCAAAGAGAGAGGTGGACGGCCACTCAATCAAGACTCAGCTCGTGTCAACGTGCACCCCCTCAGGTGAGAGGCTTACACGAGCGCTTATGAATATTACCACCTCCACAAACGCTGCCAGGATGCTGGCCGTCTTCCCCCGGAGCCGGTGTCCGGGCGGGCCGGTCTGCGGTGATGTGCTTTACTGGGGGATACTGTATTAATGCTGACATTTTATTGACATCGCACGTTGTTCTTTCTAAATTACAAAGCCCCAGAAGTCCCAGAAGACCGCCGGGATCTATACAAAAGCCAGGTCTTCTCTTCTTTTGAGCGCAGCAAGAAGCGATCCAATAATTAATGTGGGAGAATTTTTTGTTTATTGCAAAATGTCTAAAAGATGGTGGGAGCCCTCTAGAAACTCATTTCATTTTCATTTAGCTAATCAATTTTAACTTCTGTCTTCTATTGTGCTGTTCATCAACTTGTTATGAATTGATTCATGATCTGCTTTTACTCATTTACTCGTTTATCACATTTGCAGGTCAAAAGCTTTTATAAGACGATTGCTCAACTCCAATAAATACTGGTTTTCCACCAATAACTGTTAGTTTTCTTATCAGCGCAGTAATGTAAATAAAGGCTTATTCTGAGGGTGAAGCAGGCCTTGAATCTTTGAGTTGTCAAAATTCATCTCTTGTGGAAATGAACATGATTGCAATTTATTAAATTTCCATAAACCAGCTAACTTACAATGGCAAGCAGCTGAGGCACTGGAGGGGCATTTCGAAACCCACGCACGTGAGAAATGGGCACATTTAGTACCTGCAAATGGAAAACTATCATCACGAGGGAGCATTTCTGCACTGCTGGTGCATCATACAGCTTTCATGAGCAAAAATGTGTGCTCGTAAGGGTGTTTGCATTCACTCTGTGCATAGATGTGCTTCTGCAATAAAAGCCTTAAACAGAGTTAACTTCTGCCAGTTTTACCGCAGCTAATACAACTATGGACACTTCCCCCTGTCTGGTTGCATGTTTCTCTTGGTGGGACTTCCAATATGACCTGGAGAAGTGGAGCTCAGGACAAGAGATCATCAGCTGAGTGCTCCTGGAACGAAACGTGCACATACGTGTGCACACTCGTAAACACGACTCTGTGCTCTTATGGTGCAGAAATATGCCCTCATGTTGACAGTTTTTCATGCACGGTTACCATCCTGCACACCCAGATTATTTGCGGATGCTCAGTCTTCATAAGTGAGAATTTTGAAAGTAATTAAACTAATGAAAAGTGACCCTTTGCTTTGTGAGACAGAACAAATAGGTCCTTGCAGCACAGACTCAGATGTTTAAGCTTCAACAGCCTACTTTGTTTTTTGTTTTCTAACACAGCCATGTAAATATAAGGAATGTTCACTCATGCATCATTACAGTCACTTTGAGTGACAGGACCGTTTCCCAGTAGGTGTAAAAGGTCTCTACGTTTGCCTGCAAAACTGCATAGACGACAACAACAACGACAACTACGTAATCGTTGAACTTGAGACGTACGTCCACGTTTGCATAAACTCTTTGGTCACTGTGTGATAAAGTGTGAGCGACAGGGGAGTCTGTTGGCTCAGAAACACTGAGATTATTCATAAATGAGAGGTTTCTAGAAGCATAACTGGTGACTGGGCATCTCAGCACCAAGTCGCAGTCGTGCAACAGCATAGCTCTGATCTTTTTCCTCACATACTCGAAAATACAGACATCGACTGAAAAGTATGACATTTTGCAGACCCCCCCCCCCCCCCCCCCCCCCCACACACACACACACACACACACACACATCATTTATGAATCTTACGTCTGAAATATGTGAGAGGAAGTAATCAGGCTTGAAGCAGTCATTTGGATTACAGGATTGTGCATCTCTTATTTGCCTCTAGTGGGGGTCCAGGCCCGGACTGCATAACACCTACAGTGCAACAAACAGGAAATGTTTGCTGTCTGCTTCATTTCAGAGACGAAGACGTCACCTGGGGAAAACAAAATGCAAGCCATGTCTGTTTGTGTTTGCCGGAGTAGTGTACACAGGTCTAACACCACATTGTATAATGTCTTCCTTGGAAATAACTCCATTTGAAATGTGATCCGCATGTCATGGCATGCATAAAAGTCACACGGATGAGGAGTGACTGGAGGGGGGAGTTTTATATCCCTGTCCACTGCAAAATAGCACAATGACTGGCGACGGTGTGATTGCTCTTTGTTGGTTGTCATTTTTAGGAGCATAAGGATATTCACAGATTGATGCCTCTGGATTACTTTCAAAAGCATCATTCACGACTGTTGTTTGTGTCATTTTAAAGAGCACACAAACCCAAGTGAGAACAAGTAAAGTGGGAGGCTCCTGCATGTCCTGGTCTGCTGCACCAGAGGAGCTGTAAAAGATTGATTAGTCATCGTTTTCCTCCTGATGAGATTCCAGCACTTCATTTAAAGGGAGAGGGGGTAAAAAGCAGAATAAAAAAACAAGCCAAGTAGATTCTTGCCCTCTTTTCTGCAGCTTCTCATCTTTTTTTTCCCACCCCATCCTCCTGGGATCACAGTTTGGATCTCCATTCTAAGAGTAAAAAAAAAAAAAAGATGTAATTCTGGATTAACGTATCAGCCACTTTTTCTCACCGTCTGTAATTCTACTAAGCATCTCAAACAACAGATAAAAGCACAGCGGCATCAAACATCCCGTCAAGCTGCCCGTGGCCATGCAGGGTTTGTTTGAGGCCATTGTTCTGAGAGAGAAACTATTTCTGGAGAACAATCCTCGACCCCCCCACCACCACCTGCCCCCATCACCACCACGTCCTAACCAACTCTCCCTCTTCACAGGGAGTCTGAGCAGTTCTGTGCGTTCAGCACATTTCAGCGTAGTGGATATTTGAAATGTCAGGACATTTACTCTGCTTATGTGTGGTAGATCTGAACTTCCATACCACTAGGCACATTCTTGAAACGGCCGCATGCATTATTCATCCTGGGATGTATACAGTGCCAGCGCACTTGACTTTGTCACTGTTGTGTAAACACATGCACTAAATTATGGAGGTGTCCAGAGGAAGACCGGCTTCTCCAACTGGTGGGTCCGGTGCCATGACAGGTTGGATGAGCAGAAGTGAGGAGCTTTGTCAGCACCCACAGACAGCCATTAAATACACACAAATCGCCGTGTTGCTGTAGCCAGAAGGATTATGACCTCCCCCCAGAACATCACAAAACCGCAACGAGTTACACCTGCCACTTCACTCCTGTCACCTGTCAGCACTGCATCTCTGACAGGTGAGCTCGTCTCCATCACTGCAAACTGGTGGATCCCGGTAACGCGGGGGAAGGTGGTAATCACCGGTAATTACCGGGACTGACAAAGAAGCAAAAGTAATAACCACAAGCATCTTCTCATGGCCTCACGCGAGTCACCTAAATCCGATTTTCCTGTCAAGTGTTTGTGGAAATGCTCCTCAGATTTTTATAATGGTACACAATTCAATAGATAGTAATCTCCTGATGGTCTAATTGGTCCCAAGGGGGGTTTTGTCTTCATCTGTTATGAGGAGACCCACAAGACCTTAGCTTTATGAGATTTATGACAGCAGAGAGAGAAAAGATACTAAAGGTATAATTTATTAACAGCTTTTTTAATTGAGCTGTGTACTGTTGCTGCTACCTTGAGGTTTCTTATTTCTGTTGAGAGGCGAGCAGAGCCATGGTGAGGTGGGCCTCAACAGAAACAACCGCTGCAAATATTAAAAATGACAGTTAACTAATTACGTCAATGAATTACAGGACCCCGTTGCACACATCCGTGTTGGTGTCGCCTGTATTTGTTGATTGGTCTTCTTCTAAACCTGAGTGTAATTCATTTGAGGTTATTGTAAGACCACATGACTGCAATAAATCACAAATCTGTTTAATAGTTTTTAACCAGTTTAAATTTGAACCAATTAAGAGATTTTTAAGGGCAAATATGCTCTGACCTGTGTAGAACAGGACGAGTAAGAGGGACTTCTGGGTAATCTGGGTGGCAGCGAGGGTTGCTGATTACTTATTGCCGGTGCGCACACTAAAGTGGAGCGGTCATCTGTTCAAATGTTCATCTGCTGATGAGATAAAGAAGCCGCGGAGCAGAAAATAAACACCTCCAATCACCCTGGTTAATGTAAGCCGTGGTACGCAGAGTTCAACACGTTCACTTTGTGTATTTTCTAAAACGCTCTTTTGAAATGTTCATCAGCAAATGTTGATGAAAAGGCAAGGCGAGTTTATTTGTACAGCACATTTCACGTACAAGACGATTCAAAGTGCTGTACATAAAAAGATTTAAAAAAGTCAAAGAGAAAACAAATAATGGTCTAATGCAGAATATCTTCTTCAGTAAAGCAGAAAATGTTGTAACGCTCACTTTTGGATAATCTGCTGAGAAAACGTGTCATCAAGATTGATCAGATATTTCTGTATCCGGAGAATAAACGAGGGCAAAACTTCACGACAAGAAAGAATTCACTTCGATTAAATTCAATTCAAAAACACTTTATTTATCCCCAAAGGGAAATTAATTGTTGTAGTTGTCATGATTAAAGTCTCGTCAGAGATTCATTGCAGAGGTTTACTGCTGTGAAAGAGTTCTGTAAGCTCTTTCTCCCTTTTTCCTCTCATATATGAGTTTTTGTCTTCTTCCTTTAACTTTAGTTTCCACTTTGGTAAACACTATTCGGTTTATTACAGCCATGTAATACACCTTATACTGCCGCTTCTAAGGAAACGATGAACCTTGGTTGATTGGCTTCACACCAGACGATGGAAATGTGTTTAATGGACATTCATTATTGAGATTTTAAAAGATGGATTCAAATTCTCCTGACAGTTGGATGGAAACATAAATATTGACTTTAATTATCCTTTCAGGCCAGCGTCGTTGCTTAGCAACAAGACGGCCGTGTCATGTTTATGTTTGGTTGGTATGGGTTTTCACTACTTTAACTGAGTGGAGCATCCGGCGGTGATGACGGCGTGCCGACTCCGCCTTCGGCCACCACCGGTGACTACGGTCAAGGTACCGATGTAAAAGAGAGATTGGAGGGAAGCTGCAGAGCAGAATGGATAGACAGACAACTGTTATGTCGGTATTGCTGTTTAGCTTTTCATCATCATAGTTGGGAGGGCGCTGGTGCATCCAGTCATCCAAGTCACGCCAAGCTCCAAGGCCTGAACCATGGCAACTGGACTTCCCAGCAGGTTTATGAAAACTAAACTCAGTTGTGTCTCCTTATTTGTATCATGGTTGGCAAACAAAAGGTGGGTGCACCACAGCCGTCAGCTATCGTGTTAACCATGACAGCTCTAAATATATGTATTTTGCAGTTTTAAGCTGCCATAAAAATGTTTTTAGTTTCCTCTATGAAAAAGAGTTGCCCAATTTTACTGCCACCGTGTTACACAGGCTGTCACTGAAGTGCACTTGTGTTATTTCACTGTGATTCTGCGCCGCCACACTTCTGAACAATAATCCCACTCATGTTGTAATTTGATATCTGTTTTTAAAGCAATTTAGATGAAGTAGCAATTCAACTAATCACAACAAATGACTTATTCTTAAAAAATCGGAATCTGAATCCATTAATACCCACCCCCACCTGTGAGCAATAAAGCCTATTATACATCTGGTACATGATATTCCCACCATGAGTCTCAGCCTTGTGTTAAATCCTATAAATAAAACAACAGCATAACCGCAGATACCGACTCAACCTCTCCCATTGACAATATTTGCAACTCAAGCCTAACTCCCGTCCCAGAGGGCCTTCCCTCCTCAGCTCGTTGGACCTCGGTGTACATGCCAGAGGACCTCCAGTCAAAAGGCTAAAGCTAAAGCAATTAGAAAAGTGTCTTTTCCCCTGAAGAGCGAGGTGGATCTGCAACACCACGGCGGCTCTCTCAGGTGCCCCATATAAGGCTAAAGCCATTCGTTCCAACACCTTGACGCCCCCCCATAAAGCAGTCTGTTGTGTAAAGAGATGACCATCATAATTTATCTGTTTTAAAGCTGCACTTGAGTACTTTTCCACATCCATCTTGCACGCATTAGAATTTCAGCAGCATATGTGAATCAGAGCTGGAGCCCGGCTGAGATGATTGCAGTGGTTTTCTATAGTCTCCTGTGGCGTTCTCCCTGACCCCAACTCTGTAATCTATATTTTCAGAATAATACAGAGAATCAGGGATGTTCAAGGGCATAACCCTCTAATCTACTCTACTTGCCATGTTCTGTGAATGTCCACAATCACTCTTGAGCTTTGAGAAATGAAAGCTGCTCATTATAACAGGCTTCAGCTTCCTTCGCCACTTCAGGTATCAAATCAAAACAATGTGATTGCAAAAAAAAAGAAAAAAGAACATGACAGGTGCAAATATGCTCACTCCACCAGCAAGCAGAAAGCCCACACGTGCTCACACATGCATGCATGTGACAGGAGCAAACACAGGCTGAGAGACAAACAAACATGGAGCGTATGCTTTTTCCACAACGATCAGTGACCTCCCAGGCTCCCAACGCAGTGCTAAATGAGCAA
The DNA here is from genome assembly GCA_014839995.1 of Xenentodon cancila. Lineage (NCBI taxonomy): Eukaryota > Metazoa > Chordata > Actinopteri > Beloniformes > Belonidae > Xenentodon > Xenentodon cancila. The sequence continues at coordinate 2,492,384 of CM026214.1, read as the reverse complement.
CTTTCGTCTGTGGAGTAGTCAATAACCACACAGCCACAACGATCGTGTCAGCGTCCAGCCCGGCCAACATCCCCGTAATTAATTAGTACATGTCTCCTCCGTTCAGAGGGAGGGAGACGGCACAGAGCATACATACTCATCCATTACATGTGCTATCCAGGGGTCAGTGGCCCTGGCAGGAGCAGTCGGCAAGAATGTCTGCCGATTTCAACCCGGGTCCATTTTAGAAAATTGCCTTTTGGGTTAAGAAATCGTGGCTCTTGGCTGCTGTGTCAGTCAAAGACAATTTGATTAATATCAATCAGCATTACAAGACAGCAGATCTATACACTGGAGGACAGCTTGTCCAGAAACAACACCAGCCGACCCGAGTGGAGTCTCAGGGCGCAGGTTGGTTGAAATGAGGCAGCGCTCCAATCCCTTCAGTCTCAGGCAGTGGGCCTCTGCTTTTCCATCTCTGTCTCAGTTTTTCACTTCTTTCTCAGCTCCAATCAGGCCTGCCTATCCCCACATCACCACGCTGTCATCTCCACCAATACCAATCCCACCACCCCTGCACACCCCCACCCCATCCCGGCCGCCAGACTCTTTCTGAGATTCTCATATAACCCTCTGTGAGAAAACAAGCCCTATATCTCTTGGTGGGGAGAGAATCAATCTCTGCTCGCTCTGTGGAATCCCTGACGGTCAGATAGCGAGGAGGAAAGGGAGGGAGGTAGGGGGGTATTCGGCACATCAGTCTTCCTTTCGGTCACATGCTGCCTTTTTGACTTTCTGCTGAGTCAGGATAAACACTAAAGACAAAAGCCGACCCCCTCAATCACAGAGCATTCCCTTTATCGATTTCCCACTGCAGCCACCCTCTGTGTCCGAAAGGGGTAGAGGAGCGCATCACATCTGTATCAATCTGTATACTCCTGTAAGTCTGCACTCTGAGCATATGCGTTGTCTGTGTGGGGTAGCATTTTAATCAAGGGCTGCACATCAGATTAATGGAGAAATTTGATAAACGTTTCCCATTCACCATCGGAATTTTGCAAACTAAGGACTTCGGCTTCGAGCGATGGGAAATGAAGAATTAGAGCGGAGATTAGAGAAGTGAGATGTTTGAGGTCATCTCTTTAAAAAATGACTTCATCAGAATTAAAACCGTCCGCAATATCCCGGTGATGATTTCATTACCGGGGAATCAAGATGTCATCCATTCTGAGGACGGGACGTCAGAAGTTTTGTGGCTGGATCGCTGGCAGAGCCGCCAAAAAAAAAGGAAGCAGCTGCAATAGCAAACTAGTCACGGTCATCAAGACAGACAAGAGAAGTCTCATAAAATATGCATGTTTTAATTTTTTTTCCTCCACAAAGTGAGCGATCATTCATTTAATTTTTAATGAGGATTAGATATCTCCAACTAAAACTAAGTGACACCCCTTTAACTGTCAGGGTTAAATTTATACAAAGCAATTGAATCCACCTGCAGTATCTGTCTTGTCGCCCGACGATCCCCTGAGAATACGTGCGTCTTCATGCACACGTTCTCCACTCCAGCAGCAGGGGAAGGCACTATAAAAACATGAAACTGTTAAGAAATATTTCCTCTGTGTACAAAAACATATCTCCATTTTTCATTAAGGTTTAAACGGCTGCACACAAGAGCACTGAGGGGGTGCAAACTTTCATAAAAAATATAGATTGGATGTTTTCTTACTCTCTTTTGACATTGTCAAAAAAAGGTGGTATTATATTGATGGTGAAATTATTCTATTTATTAAGTAATCTTAGGAAGGCCGTTTCATTCGAGCGCTGGTTCCACGTGCTACCACAGTGGCACTTTGCGGGCACATTGAACCGTGTCACCGCTAAGCGGGTCTGACACATGGGGAGATGAAAGTCTTGTCATTCATTTACCACTGACAACCCATGTATGCTAATGTCCAAGCATCTTTAGCTCAAGAGGGAGGACAGTTCTGCTCGTGTCGGCACGCCAGCGGGCCTGCAGGGACGCCTGCAGGGACGTCTGCAGGGACGTCCAGCGCAGCCCATCGGCGGCCTGAGGAACAATGGAAGACGCTGATGCAGCTTATGGGTCATAATAGTAATGTATGTTGCATTGCTAAACTGCACTGCATCAGGGTTTTTACCGACTTGGAGCGGGGCACAGTCGCTGATGCTGCATAGCATTTAATTTTCCTTTCTGCTAGTTTTATTGTCTTTGTTTCCAGGTCTTTTGTCTTTTTATTTTGTTTGTTCAAGGATGAGAGGGATGCTACAAAAAGTGCTAATTCAACAGTCCCACCTTGCTATGGATCCGTTTTTACGGTAGCTGAGAGGGCTCAATGTTCTGTAACTTAAAGTCTCTCTCCAGGCATTGATTAAACCTTTAAAAAAACACATCTAAATTTTTATATTAGAGCTTTTTTTTTTTTTTAACCAGAAAAGAAAAAATCCCTTTATGCCTTAAGCTTGCATGGACTTAAATCGTTACTTGTGCCTCATTAATTCTGTGATATGTGAACGACTTGTTGCAGATGTTGGGGCTGATGCGCAGCTAGAATAAATTGTTCAAAACTGACCCTTAAAGGACTCATTTTTACTGAGCTTTGGTGACACAAATGTTCAGAGTGTAAAAAGAGTTTTAGAAAAACAAAATGTACATGTACGATACTTCCGTCGACTCCACTTCATTCAGAGGAAAATATCAACTTTCTCGTTAAATTTGTTACTTTTCAAAATAAGATCTTGACATACCGAAATGGTATACCTTATTAAATATTACGCAATTTATTGATCTCAATCAACCCCCCCCCCCCCCCCCCCCCCCCCCCACACACACACACACACACACAAAGAAAAGCACAAAAAAGGAGTAATTTCTCACATCAAATAAAAATATCAACAATTGAAAGACTCCCGCTGCCTTTTCTGCCATTATCTTTTGTTCAGGTTTGGACAAAGAAAGTCCTGTGGCTGGGTCTCTTGGAGCGTAAGATTATTTTTGGTTCCTGGATCAATTAAACACATTATCAGTAAGTTACTACCTCACATCCTGGCTCTCGCCCCCAATGACTGTATATATTCAGATCATTACATGCACAATATAAAGAGACATTTTTATAGTGTAAGAGTAATGTTTTTTTAATAAAGAACTTGTAGACAAAAAGGTTTAAAACAGTTTGTTTAAGTCATTTTATGGCACAAAAGCCTCCGAATGCTTCTTTCAATATTCAGGTCATGAAAGTGACCCGGCCGGGTGTCGCTGTGGACAAGTTTCACGTCTGCTGACTGGTCCTAACACAGATCTTAAGATAGTCTGTAAAACATGTCTTGTACATATTCACTATCTACATAAAAACTGTTTAGATATCATGGTGATGTAACAGTAACATCAACGATTTTGTTTCCATAAATGTTGGCTGAAATTGATAGTTTATTGCTGTAACCATTTGAATTTGAATACGAGCACGCTGGCACATCTACCGTCAATGCAAAGACTAAAAACATTAAACTTGAAGACTTAAAGTCAGGAGTCACATGACTGGCACATAAGCCACTTCATTGTGCACGACCTTGTTCATTTAAATGGATCGTTTATAGAAATCAACATATGACGGCTTTATTTTTCTCAACGGGTCCAGAACTCGGTGTCCCTGGACGTGGATCTGCTATTGTCTGTTCTGGTATAAACATCTTTCTGTATTTGCTCCTTGTTTGCTGCAGGACTTTCTGCTCTCAGTCGAGTTTGCGGCACCGTTGATGTCTGCCTGTAGTTCAGCCGTTATCCTCGCGTTTAGTCGAGCTATTGTGCTTTGAGCTCTCATGGCCACCGCAGTTTTCCAACTCTTATGTGAGTCAAACAGACTGTAGACTCCGCTGTGATAGCAGGAAGGCTAACATTAATCTACAAATATTATAATTTAATGTTTTGTGCTTGCAACATCCCTGCTGTAAACATCCTTTGGTTATAAAATGCTACAAGGCGATGCAGATGGTGCAAAGACTGGAGAAATGTTGTCATATTGATCATCCCAACTCCAAACAAATGCTACATGCAAGGATTTATTCAATGTATGATGCACATGCTGTTAATGTTTGAAAGCAGAGCATTTCACACCATCTTAAAATACACAAGGCAGTGCTGAAATCATTGTGTACTGTTAAAGTCTAGATGATGAGAAACATTCAATACAGGCGCCTCCAGCCAAGGTCTAGCGCCCGTCACCTGGCAACCAAGCCAAATACTAAATTCTTCAAATGCCGCATGTCAATAGAATCTGCCTTTAAGCAGTATTGACATACAGTTAGCTTTTCAAGTATTCACAGTGGCTATTTAGAGGGCAATAATTACACAGTATGGATCTCCTTTTGTTCAATGAATTCATTGAGCAGATTGATACGTTCAATGGGTGGATGGTGCGTCTAGTAATTAATGCAAAATCTATGACATCTGCTGTCTACACGTCTGGGGTTTTTTATTTTTTAACTGAGGAATAAAATCCCTTTGGTTTTGTGTTGTTTATCAGAATTCCATGAACTAAAACGCCTAATTTCTAACCATGCGGCACATTCAACATTCAACAAGCAGGCTGGAGAAAAATGAAGGTGTGGACCATGTATCTCATCGATTATACACATCTGTTAACATAGTAATGAGTTGCAGCCAATGCAGATGACTATTTCTGCTGAAAACGATGCTGACACTGTTTTTCTCATCTCTGTTACTCAGTCATGTTTTATAAGTTGACTGTGGTAACTGTTCAGCCTGAAACAGAAAGTCAGCGTTCTCCTCGGATACAACCCTCTGTCTTCCTGTTTGTACTTGCAGCTAGTATCTAAACTCAACTACAGTAGTGAATTTGGGGATACGCACCTTTACACCAACACGTACCACTCTACAATTACCAGCTTAGATCGACCCGGTTGATAAAGGAGTCCATTTGATCTGGTGAAGCCGTTCATGTTTTGGCTCTGAGCTACAGCGCACGTTGATGCCGTGATCAGATGTATCGAGGCAGACACCTGACATGCTGGTGTTACTTTCACAGCAGCTGTCACTGCGGTCTGTCAGTGATTGACTCGCACCAGATTTGCTTTTAGATTAATATTTCATCTCTCACTTAATAGAAAAACAGATGTTCTGCAGCCGTGTACACTGGGAAATAAGCTGGTGGTAATGTATGCATTACTTACAGCCGGCTAACTAAATTTAGAATGAAATATGCATCTGACAGATGCCTCACAATCAAGTTCCAAAAGCCTGTAATGGGATATCGACAGATTTCATTTAAGCCGGGCAGACTGACCTCATCGGGGGAACTAATAAAACTTTTGGTACATTCAACCGGAAACATGCCCTGGCTGTATTTCAGTCTTAGGCAGCTCTCTGGGTGCCCTTTAAAGCATTGACCTCTTCACAGAGTGAGGGCTCCTATGTGATTAATACTGCTAGGCATTTATTGGCACGCAAGGCACTTTTACCAATAGGTCACCTGTTTGACCTCAGCACAAGCTCAGAGATCGAAACCAAGTGGACAGGAAACTATAGGGCTTTAGTTGGTAACAAGAGGCAAAAATACTATAAAAGGATTCGAAAACTCGTAACCGTCCCACTCATATGAAGCTATTTGGACACACACACACACACACACACACACACATACACACACACACACACACACACACACACACACACACACGCACGCACACACAAATCCTTAGTCTCTATCACATTCTCCAAGACCCACCCACACAAAACACACAGCCCGAGGCATAAAAGGTTTCTGCGGCCAGAACACAAACAAACTCATTTGTAACCTGCCACGACACACTCCGACACACTCCAACACACACGCGCGCGCACACAACAGAAAAGCCAAGTAACATTATCCATCTGTGCAGCTCGATGGATCAGACTGTTTATCAGAGGCTCTCCAGCAGCACACTGCCAGAGAGATCATAATGTCACCGATCGATTCAATCACAATCAATACAGATACCTATTCAGATATCAATTGATGCAATTTAACGGGGATATTAGTCTGCGCTCAGGTAAATGCCAGGAGTTCTGCTAAACAGAGTTTCCAGGTCAGAATTGAACTGAGTGGTGCCAGAAATGACATGAAGCAGTTGTATATTAGTGAGTGAGCTAAAATGGCGCTCCGTGATCATTTTTTTCTTTCTGTATCGGGTCAACAAGCTGCTTAAAATAGGACACAATTTGTCTTACATAAAGCAGGATGGATGAAGCAACCAAATAAAAGAATAACAAGCGTCGAGGAAATGGCGATGCAACACAGCAACAAATGCGCACTCTGGTTTATCAGCAGTAAATAGCCACTACCATGTTTCCATGCTCCTTAATCATACTGATGCATGCGCGCAAACACAATATAACGCACAGGCACACACACAGCCCTCCCCTCTATCTTCCACGAGCAGTTGAAAGTACGCACGCGCAACACACACGCTCTCATTCACACACATTTTCCGAGACCAAAGGAAGAGCTGACTGCAACATTTTTCTCCACTTCAAAAAAGTAGCCAGTGTCAAAATGATAAATGAAGGATCATGAGAGCGAGCGTGCATGCTTACATTAGACTGCACAAGAGCTTCGAGAGCGGCGTGAACCGGCTCTGCTTCCAGGCTGCTGTTATTGCACACGAGGAGTCAACATGCAAATTACAAGCCACGACAGTGATTAGCAATGTGAAATTACTAACAACGTAACAAAAAAACATCTTCAACACAGCGGCGTGCGGACTGCGTGACCTGACATCACGAGCGGCCGGATGGGGGGAAACGCTCGTGTTCCTTATACAGGTGTCGGCTGGTAAAAGGTTGATTGCTAATTTCCCGGAGGTGAGTACAGCTCACAGATGTGTGTGCATAACATCTGATAGGCCTTCAGACTGCTGATGCAGGGCGGCGTGGGGATATTTTCAAACATCATTTATAACATCATTCCGGCATCAGTTACAAAATGGTGGCGGGGAGATTGATGTATGGCGAGGGCTGGTTAATATGCGTGATTGGAATGATACACAAAGCACGCGGCGTGTTGTTGCGAGGGTGACGGCACAGAAAATGAAAACGCAAGCTCCGAGATTAACAGGATCAACACTAATTCCAACATAGCGGATATGGAGCTGGGAGAAGATTTCTACATGTGATCGCCGTGGCATCTGTTGTTTCTTTCTTTTATGGTCGAGACTTTCAGAAATACGAGGTTTTCTTGGAAGAAACCGAAAGCCTTTGCAAAGTTACTGCACAGCCACTGCAGAGCACACCCGCAGATCAATTACAATGTAATTACAATAGCAGACAGAAATACAACCTGGGCCGGTGCTCTGTCTGCACTGATAACTGATAGATAAGCACCTGAGGAACGGCTGAGAGAAGCACCTGACCAGAGACACAGCTCAGGGCTGTCGATAAATTACTCTGCTGGGGCCCTTTCTTTCCTGAGGTGAGGCTACATGATCGGGCGCACATCGGCACCGCGTCCCAAACCTCCTGGAAAACAATCGCGAGGGGAGTAAGGTGGCAGTTTTGGATACTGTTGGGAAACGTCTTTGTTTTCCGTCATTTCCCCGCCGCTCGCGGGACTTTCTGTGAGCGAGTCGGTGCAATTTCAAAACTCTGATAGACTCTCGGCTTATCAAGAAACGCCGAGAGCTAAAGTGTGTGACACTGATGCAGATGTGCCAGTGATCCACAGTCAAAGGATGAGTGGGAGAGCAAATTTCACTGCAGAGAGTGAATAAAGACAAAGAGATCAGTGATAAGACAGAGAAGTGCACCCATATCGACTGCTGTCAGTTAGGAGCATGTTAAAGAGTGTATTAAGGATTAGAGAGGATTAGTCATATCAGATCACTAGAGGGTTATCAGCGGTCGCAGCTCCACAATGAGGAGCTCTTGGCCACTTTGAAACAAGCACCTCACCCAACCTCATATAAGTCTTAATATTAACCCATTAAGCTTGACGATTTATGAGTTTGGAAAAACAATTAAGCCTGTGATTTTTATTAGGAGCTTGATTGAGTGCCTCCTCCCCAGTGTCTTGACACTACCAAAGTTTACCCCCTCTAGAGAGCAGGGGGCTGCTCCAAATATTACCGTGAATTAAGATGCAAAACCAACACACATTAAAACAGCTCAGAGCTTATTCCATGCGCGCTTCCACACAAAACCAATTTAGTTTCCATTGATCGCTTTTCAAGCAATTAGATTTCCATTGATGGAAAAAGTAGAGGCTGCTTGTATGAGACGGGGAGGGTCAGTGGCTGGGCACTGTGATTTGCACGTTTATTCTGGCCGTTTGACCACCTACTCTAACCTCTGACAGATCCCTGGCTCCCTACCTCCCTCCCCTCCACTCCTTCCCCGTCCCCACCTTCCAGACAACAAATAATTCAGCGAGCATGAAAAAATGCCTGGCGTCAGATTATATATCCGTCTTTATTTCCGATATTGCCTCTTTGTTTCTGCAAACTTGGCTGATTTTCTAAATTGTGGAGTATTGACTGTTTCAGAGTCTGACCAAGCGAGTCTGATGTAACACATCGGAGGTAATGATATCCCAGCGACGGGAGAGGCAGTGGCTGGGGCAGCACTGGACGATGGCCAGGCCCTGTAACCATTAGTCTCCCCAGAAGCCGGAGTCTGCTCTCCTCCAGCGTGGCCGGGCTCGCCATCAGCACAAGCTGTAACCCAACTCAACCAGCGAAACCACCAGAACCCCTCCCATGTGCCCACCACCGACACACATGCCTTCGAGTCACTTCCTTCCACGCAACCAAGGTCATTCCTCCTCTTACAGGAAAAATCTACAACACGCTTAATCCTAAAGCGACAGGTTTTAAAAAGTGAACAATTACACATTCAAAATCTGTCGCAAAGGTGAAAGGATGAAAAGTATATTCAAGGGGGAAAATAGGAACACTGCATGCCATTAATGTGAAAGCAGGGAGTAATTCCCAGTGTGCTCCCAGAGGAAATCCACCTTTCGCCAAAGCCCAGGGATTTTGACAAATGCCTTTCTCAACACCAGCAAAGGAGACAAATGTTACATTTAAACAGAAATACTTAATTTCCGCTTTTGGTGACTTGCAGCAGATATCATTAATCAACAGAGGCCTACCACGCTCAGTGAGCCTGCTAAGAACCAGATGATCGCCTTCTTCCACTCAATCCATCAAGTATGATTGGAGAAAGAAAAGGTTCAAAAATTTTGAGTTGCACCCACGCAGGAAGAGTAATTACCCTTGTGCCAGACGCTGAGGTGTTCCTGTGACACCTCGACCCTCTGTTTATCATGCACCAGATTACTCATGGGGGTGTCAGCTTGACGTGACAGAACCAGCACCTCCACCTGTGTTCCCCTCACTCACTGCACCAGAGGGAGACAAATATGACATACGATGTCCAGAACTTTTAACTAGCAAACTTATTTCGGGGCGCAAGAAACATAATGCCTTTCGTGTGGTGAGGAAATGTGAGGTCAGTGGGGTCCAGAGTTTGAAGGATGTTCCATCTTCAAAGACCAATCTGTTGATTTCTGTCTCATCAACCAATTGTTGGACCTCGGGGATATTACTCACTGTCTCCTTCATGATTATATGCACTGAAACGGATTCTTAAAGGTGCTGTGTGCAGCATTTTCAACATTAATTCATCATTGTCAATATAATTGTGATACATTTGTTTACAGCACTTGTGAACAAATGAGACCATCGCAGAAGTGTTTGTGGCGGAGGTTCAGGAAGTTAGAACCACAGAGACGTTCTGGTGTTGATTAGAGGAAGAGTTTCTTCTGGATGAAAATGAGAAATAAGTAAAAGGTTACTGATCAACCGAATGCTGTGAAATGGATTCAACAAATTCAACAAGTGAAAGCATTAAAACAACGGATGTAGGGTGGAAATGTTTCATTCATTAAGCATGCATAGAATAGTAAACACATCAGAAGATTGACTCACATCCAAATTACTTTTCTGATTTTTTTATGGCCAAAATTAAAAAAAAAATAAATAAATTGTGACAACACACATGTGACACGTGGAGCATTTCAACGTTGGACGCTGGATTCAATTACATCCCCGTCTGTCTGTATAAAGGAGGAGAAAACAGAACAGTGACCCTCATTAGGGTTAGGTCGACCTAACCCTAACATCAAGAGGTGCAAGCGGCCCTCAGTGTCCCTTTGCACAAACATCACACATAAATGACGCAGGAATATTCAAGAAGAATAAGAGAAAAGTCACCCAAACAAGGAGTTAACGAAGGTTTACGACTAAAGTTTACTGACCTCACATGGTGCCTTATTATTTGTTTGAGGCCATTTTTCTTTTTGGTTCATTTTGACATTTTAAAAGAAGAAAAAAAAAAAGTGATTCTGCTAAAGAAATGTGCCATCTTCAGGTTTTTGCTGTGACAGAAATAAATGCACAGATAATAATCAGAATTAGAAGTCTGTGCCTCTAAAAGCCTCATTTTCTCAGCGTAAGGTGAATAAAAGCAACATATTAGTATTTACGGTGCTCGGAAGAGACTTTCTACCAAATCCAACACAGTGGAAAAGAATGTGAACAAATCACAGACAAGTCTGATGTCAAGAGACTATTGTTACAGCTGATGCTGATATAATTTAATGAATTCAATGCAGATTCCACAAGGAGACAGTTTACTTTACAAATGATTAAATCCCCATGATATCTGAACAGCTTACTATATAAATGTTAATCTTAGAAGAGTTGAAAAGGAGGACAGAACATTAATGAACTGTTGTGATCGTGAAAAATGTTAAAAGACGTATTTCATTAAAACGGTTGTGAACTTTAAGTACAATTAAAAAAAAACCTCTCCAGTTACTTCAAATAAACGACTCACGTTTTGGTTTGTAAAACAAAGCGGAGATGCTGTTTCCAACTCGTATCTAGCTACTCATTTTCTCAGTGATGTTTTTGTGTTGTTCTGGTTTCTATAATTGTTTCTAAGGCATTAAGGTTGTAATTTACATTGATGTTAAAATGCTTCATGCAGTGCCGTTAATGGATTTTGAAAAACAGGGAAAAAAAATATGATAAGAGAAGTGACTTCATTTAGAACAGTAAGGGTAATTTTGAAATTTAAAAAGGTGCAGAAACGCAGTGTTGCATTTAAAATGTCGGAACATGAGGCGAGTCAGATGAGGATGGACACGCAGAGGCAATAACAGTAAAGCAAACAGGCTACTGCCTCTGCTCCACTGCTTCCAGCCTCCCCAGTGATACATGCGAGAGATAACAGCTTAATTTCAACCTCAGCACTTTTACTGCACTGTCCGAGGCATTCACTGCATCAATGTATCAATGTACCGCCATGCTAGTCACTCTCCACTGCGACAACTCACAATTTTTCTATGATGGAGGCTTTCAGAAAGGTGCCGCGATTTGGCTCACACACAAGCCGCCCTCCTCTGATGGCTTTGGTCTTGGGAGACTCTGCTGGCTGTTTGTTTCTCCGAGAACAGGTCACAGGGCAGACTTTTGATTGAATCCCCCACACTGTGACGAGTGAAGGGGGGTGGAATAGTTCTTGATTCTGCTGCAGAAGCTCTTCCCTCTGCAAAACACTTCCTCCTTCACTTTGAAAGGCAGGTGCTGGAGCTACTTCCAACACCCAGAGGGAAACAAACAAATAAATAAATATATATATATAAACAAACAATACAAGAAGGCAGAGATTCTGTATCTGAAGAGCCAAAGGGAGTTCAGTAAAGGAGACTACAGGGGTTTTTTTTTGTTTTTTTTTACATTTAATGAGCAAGATCAAATCATGATATATGATGACCTTTAAACTAAAAGTGATGAGTAATGTGCTCTAAAAATGTAAAATGTGTCAACTCTATTTATAATACTGCATAAATCAAAGTCAGGATTGTTGGGGTGGGGGGTCACTTTAGGGGTTCATCTTCCCGTAATTTTGATCAATATTGCCACAATAAGAGAGTAAAGAACAAGAGGATGAAGACAAAACGGAAGAAACGCCTGAAACCTGCCTGTTTATGGGCCACGCTGGTGTTTTTGCTTCGCAGCTCCTCGCAGCCATTAGACGGCATTTATAAAGAGATTAAACCACCAGGACTCTGCAGAGACCTAACGTGTCAGGTCCCCAATCACATGTATCATAAGCATGTGATTTTTCTAAATTTAATTGCTAAATTGTTTATGTTGTAAGCTGTAGCTTTACAAACAGTGTATTCCCAAAGCAAATAATGGTTAAATTTAAAATGTGCTAAAATAGATTACATTCATTGCAAATCCTCTTCAAATTCGCGTCCATTGTAATGCATCCGGCATATCAGGGGAGGCTGCAGCACGCTGGCTGGGATTTCCTCACAAAGCCCAAATCTGTGGAGAGTTGACCCCGAGTGGTGCTGGTGACGTGGCGAGCATGCCGGGCCTTGATTAACAGTGACGTAAATAAGGCCGGGGCCGCGGCTGGCAGGGGGGTCGGGGCGAGGCCAGCGAGGATTGTGGGCTCCAGGGGAGAGCCACCTTGTTGGGGTTTTATGGTGAGAAAGTGGTCACATCGCACATCACTCCCCACCTGTAGGGGGTCGCGAAGGCCAGCCTCTAAAAGGGCAAACATGAATTGAATAAAGAATATGCTTTGTGGCGCCTTTCTCTGTCTTCCATTATATAAATAAATATAATATGTGCTTATGGCTGCTGGATTGTGGAGATGTGATGGCACAGAGCTGCATTTCAAAGACGAGAATGGCTTATCTTTACTTTTTTTTTTTTTTACATGACTAGATCTGACACACTGTTTGAGGCTTTCCCCACGCTCGCCGTCCGCTGTTATGACAGCAGATCCTTTCACTCACGCATCTTCACATGAGTAATGATCTCGCAACTTAAAAATAGCACAGCTATCCCACACCTTCACATAGAGGAGAGCCACGGCAGCCTTTTAGTTGCTTTTTTTTTTTTTTTTTTTTTTTTTTGAGGCATGGCTCCTGTTATCCATAGAGATGGCAAAATGAAATGTGCTTTTTATCAAGTGTCATCAACTCTCCTCGTGCCCCCCCCCCTCCTCTGTTCGTTCATGTCCATGTTGAACCTCCCTTCAAAAAAATATTGGCAAATGGTGTAATTACGTGCCAAGTATCTGTGCCTCACATGGCTGGAGGCCTGGAGCAGTCCCGGGCCTGATATTTCAGCTTTATCATATTTTAGTTTTATTTGAGGACGGTGGCAGCACCGCGCCTCCAGTCAGCCATAATTGAAATGAGGGAAGGAAGATGTAGAGGCTGTGTGCCCCACTCCTTGTAATCAAACCCTTAGTCCTGTGTGCTTCACCATTTTTCAAAGTGAAATATCTTCACAATCTTTATAGTAATATGCAGCAGGCCCTCCTCATGCCTTAGCCTGTGGGTAATTAGGCATGAGAGAGTGCGGTTTTTACATACAGAAAGCATGCATTAAGTATGTTGAGGCCACAAACTGTCCTCCGAAGCTCCAGGTCCACTGGAAGCATTCAATTAACTTCACGATCACACGCCAAACATCATAAGGCTGCTTTGTGACTAATTTATTATTCTTGTTGTAGCAGGCGTGATATCAGCATTCGAAGAGAAATGTGATCTGCTTTTTTCACGTTTGCTGTGTGGGTTGCCTGTGAGACTCGCGTGTCGGGAGCCCAACGGTGAAAAAGTGAAGCCGGGGGGACGATGGAGAAGTTGATGTATGATCCCTGGTGGCTGAGCTTGTTTGAAGCATGGAGCTGGGCAGGTGATTCGGAGGCGCCGGCTCTTTAAACTGCGTAATGAGCCAGAGAGGACCCCCCCATCCTACCCCCACCCCCTCCAAACCCATCACCACCATATCCACAACTCCATCCCAACAACTTGGGAATATCGTTGACATACGTTCGCTGAATCAAAACATAAACTGTTAATTTAAAAAGATGATTTCTGAGCGATTGATTCCGTGCTGAAACTAAATTGGCTACGAGAAGCTCCAGCGTCGACCATTAGTGACTGTTATTTATTGGTGTTATGGTCCACATTTACTGTTTGACCACCGTCTTTACACCGTCAGTTTCCAATGAGGGACAGAATTGTCACCATCCAGAAACTGATTCTGCATCTTCATCTGTCGTCTGACTCGGTCTGATTTCATTCAGATAGACGGCAACTGTTGTATGAAATGAATCTACAACCCTTTTGAAAATGAATAAAGTAAATCCTGTTCACTGATAAAGTGAATAATGATTCACATTACAGACTATTCACTGAATAAAATACATCAGAGATACAACAGTCAACAGACTGATTCAACTGCTGATACGGGCGAGGATTCCTTACACAACATCTGCACAGATGTGAAACTCAGTCTGAATGTCTGACAACAACTAAAGTAGACACACAGATAGTCTGGATAAAATTTAAAGCCAAAATCAAACTCAAAACAACTCAAAACAAATGGATTTCAACTTTTCTTTTGTAAAACTGCAACAAGTTCTAACAGGACGTCCATGTTAATTTTCTAAACAGAGCGAATGCTGCCAAAAGCAGCTTGAGGTTGTGTGAGTGCGTGTGTGTGTGTGTGTGTGTGCGTGTGTGTGAGTGTGTGTGCGTGTGCGTGCGTGCGTGCGTGTGTGTGTGTGTGTGTGTGTGTGTGTGTGTGTGTGTGTGTGTGTGTGTGCGTGTGTGTGTGCGTGTGTGTGTGTGTGGGCATCCTATTAGCGATGAAGCTCATCTCAAAGGAGCCTTAAATGTTTGAAATAAGTCTAAGTTGTTGGAGACAAAATAAAAATAATTTTAGGTTTTTGTTTCTTTCGAAAGTGATTTTTATAAAGAATTTCCTGATGAAACAAAATGCTGCTGCATCCTCCGAAGCTCAACAGAGCTTTGCAGTCTAAATTCATGGCATGTGTTTAATGACCTAAAATGCAGGTAAACTGGTGTTCAAATTTGATGTGATTATATATTCATATGAATAATTTTTTTTACACTCATCAACGTAATGATCCTGCATTTCTACATGTTCCACTGGCGCCGCAGGCCTCGCAGAGTCGTGCACCGCTGCTGTTCACAATGACAGCACTGCAGCTCCACCACATTGTCTGAGGACGCTCCAACAGGTCGGTACAAGAGGGAGTCGAGGCATCTGCATGTGGCATGACAAGGCGTTAGGAATACAAAAAGTTTGCACATGTGTTAAATGTTTGTGTAAACAAACAAAAATGTCCCGACGCCGGACCCGACGAACAATTTCAGCATGTCTGCCTGCAGACGTATTTTTTGCAATGCTGAACATAAAAGTAGCCGCAGCTCGAGGAGGAACAAAGACGAGGGGGCACATGGAGGAAAAAGATGGGCTCCAAGCCCTCTATGCAGCGTTTCATTGCTGCTGATAATATATAAATGCATGCACACATGGATGCTGCTTGTAAATGAATAAACACATACATCAATTTCAAAATCCAACACATTTGAATTTCAAATGCAGCTGCGCCTTTTTTCCCCTCTTTTTTTACGATATGTCTCATTTCTCTTGTGGAGATATAAAAAAGAGAGGGCTGAGAGGAGAAATTAGAGAGGTGGGAGAACAAATGCTGTATGGAATTTGAGATTATGTATTTGGTTTGTGTGTTTCCCTCCTCTTTAAATCAAACGCGTGGGGGCCGTGTAGCCCTGGGCTTGTTGCTGGTGACAGTTTCAGTGTTTCTAGACTTCTCTCCTCCCCCTTTTCAACGACAGTCCTGAAATGAGAAGCGGGGTGGAACGGGGTGTGGGCTTCTGGTGGGGGATGAATTAAATAGTCACTCTCTCTCCTTTTTCTGCCTCTCTCTCTTGCACTTTCTCTTTTTTTTTCAGTGGCGTTTAAAATCAATTCATTCAGTGGACTGCTGACACAGCCCGGCCCAGAGAGCCCAGGATTTATGGCTCCCTCTAATGGGCATGCTCTGAACCAAAGCCCTGCCGTCAGCACAATCCTGCCAGCCACTCGTCCACCCGCTCCCTCACTCCATCTAGCTTTTAAAGATGCAGGCATCCTTCCCTTTCCCCCCTCTGCTCTCCTCCTCCTCCTCCTCCTCCTCCTCCCATTTTCCTCATTACCCCTGTGCTGGCTGGCAGCAGAGGGGTGATGGACATAACAATGTGAAGCTATTGTATTTACCAAAGCACCATTAAAAAGAAAGGGAACTATGTGGTACTTTGCATTTTCATTTTTAACACTTCTTTGTGTTAAACGCTTTCTTTTTGAATGCTTGCAGAGATTGATATCGCTAGAATACCTTTAGTCTTATTCTCATATATCATTTGGAACAAGCGGTGCTCGCCAGAGCAGTGACATCTATTCGATCTGCAGCATCTACCACAGAAGCACATACTGTTTTTATTTTTTTACATGCTTCTCTGTACGGACAGGAATTACTCAGTTGTCTTTACTTTTGAAATACAAATTGAGCCTATATTCCTTGCAACATGCACAGACATTTGTTTTTCTTAAAATTACAGTGTGCAGCATGAAAATTGGCAGAAATATGAGACACCAGAGTCATATTTAAGATTTTACGACTGTAAAATTGCATGGAAAAAAGAAACGATGATATTTTCACCATGTTGCTTTCACCATGTCAGAAGAACATTTGTACGTCTGTAGATGGAGCCGGTCGTCTTCCTTGCAGTGCAACATCGTTCAACGTGTGTGTATCGGCAGCGGCCCAGAAAGATCAGACCAGTTTAAAGCTCTGGATACGGGACCGGTTCGGCAGTCGATGCTCTAGTTTTCACAGCTGAGACACCGAGCTGAATTTTACCTTGGCTGCAGTCTGTAGCTTTGCCACTAGATGTCACTAAAATGAATGCTGCATCTTTAAAGTCTCAATAAAATCTAATTCAGTGTGTAAAGTGGCACAAAAAACTAGATCTAAGATTTACTCTCCATAGTTTGTTTCACCCAAAGTTAGAGCCACACCATTCTGAGATCGCAGGGACATTGCACAGTCATCCTTCATGGGCTTTTCCATGTTTGGGATGTGATTAAAAAATGTTACAGCATGTACATATCTTTCCATGCTACTTTTGGGGGTTTATACTTTTTGAGCATCTCTTTAAAACCTCTCTCAAAACAAAATTTTAGCACAGCTGCTGCTGTACAGCTCGACCGAAACGGCCAATGGAGCTGACCAAAGGGAGTCCACTGGGTTCGTTTTATGGAATTAAAGTGTGTTTTGTACCTGGTGTTGAAAAATGTATATTTTTTTTCTTCTTGAAATACACACGTCTACTTTTAGGCAAGAATATGGATTTAAAAACGCAAGATATGTGGTTGATGAAACAAGGCTGACCCCATTTGAAAATTTTGCCCGGACGTTTCTGCAGCAGTGAGGCCAGACTTTGGACCAGATAACGAGGGGAACTGAGTCTTGGCACTAATTGACCCCACCGAGTGCAGCCTCATCTTGATAAGCTGCTTTCTAATTTTCCTCTACTCGTCACCAGTTTAGAAGTGATTAAACACGAGATAAAAAAGCATTTTGGACTGCAGCAGATTATGCAGGTTGCAAAATGTAGACATGCACTTTGTACCTAAACACACCAGACTGCAGCTCTGCACCGACAAAGTCAGCATTGTTATATTTGTACAACTGGCAGAAATCGAGTAGAATCAAACAACACAATAGGCGTTGCTGTCACTGGTTATTTGGTTAATTTTAGGTATAAAGTCAAGAAATAAACATGACATCTTTATCTGATTATTCATTATAGAAGTGGATGAATTTGTTTTCAAAAGTTCCACAAATTAAATGTATTTTTGGTCTTTCCCTCATCCTCCATAACCAATAAAAGTGGTGGTTCCCACAGCAGGGTAATACACAAGGTAATGTCTCTCTATCTATTACCTTGTGTGACTAGTGGCACTTCCTCAGGTCTTCAGAGTGTGTATATATATTCATGTATTCATAACCAAGTCTAGTGTCACAGGATCTGAAACAATTTATGGCACAAGAAGAAGAAAAAAATGTGATTGAAAACACTCGCCTATGAACCCAGCCCGCGCAAAGTTATATGAAAAGGATCATGGCCTGAATTGCAATGACAACATGAAGTCACTCCTGCGCAACACTTGATTTGAGAGTTAGCTGGTCTCTCTGTCTGAGTAAGTGTGTTTTTCTGTGTTGTATTTATATCTGCTACAGTGTTTGTGAACACAAAATATGCTGTGCTACACTTGACCCTGTTATATCCTCAGGCAACCTGGCAATTTGCAGACAAATGCGGACCTTAACTGCAGCCCCAAAGTCTCTAACTTACATCCTTCTCCATATTCCAGCTGTGCTCCGCAGCCTGTCAAGGCGGCGTGGGCCCTGAATTAGCCTCCCATTACAGCAAAGCTCCAGCTCCCCCTAAACTTAACCATTACTGACCATTTGGCATGGCTTCATTATAAAGCCATGCATGTAAAATCAAGTCATGGTCCCTGGCCGTCACATTCAATTTCAAAATACAACCCCCACCCCCACCCCAGAATCTCATTCTTTCTCTCTTACTTAAGTTCAACCTTCTTCTTGTTTCATAAAATATGATCTGATTAGAAATAGATTACACACCTTGTTAGCAGAGCGTTTCATATTTGATACAGTGGTGCTTTAAGACAGACAACCTCCTTCATTATTCAAGTGATTTTGGTCTAGTTCTCCGGCCTATTTGTTTAATAAGCTCTGATACATCAGTGGGCCTTTTAAGTGAACACACTTCCCTGCAGCAAAGGCAAAAGATCAATACCCACACCTGTAAAAAAAATAAAATAAATAAATAAAATGAGAAAAAAGGGAGAGGAATTGCAGCCAAAGATTTTCCCCTCCTTCAATGGAACAAGAGGCGAGGTAATCAGTAACAATTGTGGAGCAAGAGAAGATTTCCGAAACAGGAAGCAGGTTTTATGCGCCGACCTGCAGGGAGAGCTACAGGTCAGCCGTGAAGTATTCAACACCGATTAGTCTGGTGCAAAGGTTTTAGTTTGTGCTCGTGAGAGACTATGGTATGCAAATACGATATCATAAACAGGAAGAAAAAAAGGCAGTCGAGTGTAATCCTCACCTCATCTGCTCAGTGATGGAGGACTTCTCATGTAATCGCTGCAGGGGTGAGTAGGGGGTGAGGACGGGGGCGGGGGGGCTTCTTCTGCACTGAAGGAGCTCAGATACTGAGTCATATCGCCTTAAAATGAAACTAATACTCCCCCATTTACTGTGAACAAAGTCCGTGTAAGAGGGCAAAATGTAATGGAGTGCTTGAGGAATGCAATTATCATTTAGAGAGCGGAGAGCTGTGTTGGACAAGGTCTGAGCTGCGTGAAATACTCCTTCCTATTTTTCTTATTACATCAAAATTACATAAACACTCTTAAGCAGTGGCCACAGCAGCAGCAAATTATTGAAAATTAGCATCATAAAGCCTTTTTTTTTAGTTGAGGCATATGAACAGAGAACTACAACTCTACTGTTTATTCATCAACGAGCTAAAAGCTGCACCTGTTGAGAATGTAAATAGCTGAGGTTACTTCATTAAACTGGGGGTGTTCACATTTAAAGAGGACTGTCTTTTCCTTTTCCGCTGGTTGTTTATCCTCAGCGTTAAGTTTGATAACGCCGCTTACACCCACTGCAGCCTCAATGGGCGGTGGGGGGGTGTAACATCCACCAGCGATACATGGGGTCACGGGAGGTCTGTCATTATGAAGCCACAGTGGTGATCACGGCAATAATATAGAACTATAACTGAGCAATTAGACTAATGGAAAACGTCCCTCTTTCTCCTGGTGTGCTGCAGCGAGACCCGCCGCATGCCCTGCGGGCCCCCCCCGGAGACGAAGCTGGAGATGTAGATGGAGAGGAGGCAATGGCGGGGGCCCATTGATCCTCACTGCCACCTGCTATATGGCTCCGCCGAGGATAGGCGGGGAGGCAGAGGGCCTCATCAGGGGAGACATCACGCCGACACCCGGGCTCTCAGGCATATGGATAAGAGTCTTTTTCTAGTCTTGCGCAACTTCACCAGCACACATTAGCACAATATGGCCGGACAGGGGAGCGTAACGCGCGTACGTGCAGCCTTTATCACAGTGAGAGCGCCTCCACACCGCGAGGGCGTGAAGCCGTTAACTTCGCTTCTTGGGGGAGGTCAGGCGAGAAGAAGGACCACTCAAACACTAAATATGTGAATGTGGAGAGCATCACAAAACTGGCTGCAGAAGTCCATATAACCAAATCCAGGGTCTCACGTTTAGCTCACGGAGACGGGCATCAGCCGTCGGCCGCTTTAGGGCGGAAGTGCTATTGACTGGACGTGTTTACAAAGTGTTTGACAGTAACATAAATGTTACAGGACAACTTCTTAACTGGACAACTTTGCACTTTCCACCTCTACAAGAGCAATAAATGGAAGGCAACGGCCAGGCTCACACGTAAATTGTGTCAGCGATGCACCAAACGTGTTGTAGGCCACTCTGCAGCAAAACAATAGCAGCTCCGGCACTTTCTCTGTTTGCCTTCGGTTGAATTCAGACACAACAGGGTTCATGTAAAATTCATGCTCCTTTGAAAAGCTACTTTTCCAGATATAGTTTGTTCTTGTTTCGCAGGAGTTTTGACAAATCTCTTGCAGAGGTGGTGAGTACAACACTTGCATGACCCACAGAGCCAAATGAATGTGAAATAGTGCCGGCTAAAACGAAACAAAACGCCTTGATTCAGGACCAGAGTTCACTTCCCTGTCTGACATCGACACACAAGCGCGTGCCCTGATGACGCATGGGGACCCACCTGCAGGGTGCACCCCAGAGTGTACTTGTACTTCACTGCAGCCGTTAGAACTGAAAGCTCTGGAGGCCAGCGAGAGTCAGACCTGTGTGTTTCTGAGCCCGAAAATGAACAGTAACTGACAAGAAAAAGAAGGGAACAAACAATTTCGTAATGGTCACGGAGATCATACAGAGGATCAGAAGAGGCAGCGGCTGTATTGATCCGTTTGATCATTTAGTTTGGAGGACTTGGAGCTGTTGGAAACAAAGTATACATAAAAATGATTACATTTTCAGGAGAGGCTGCAGATAAATTACCTCAATGTAAGCTGTGCAACACTGACATCTATCTTCTATGCATAATACAGTTAAGCTGGGCTGAAAAAAACAGCAGGACAAAATCGTTTTTTGCTGTTGTTGTTTTACAAACTGAGCAGAAAGTTGAAATGTGGACAATAAAGTCATTGAATTTGGCTCATCAAATCACCCAACTGAAACACTTCTCCTACAGAATAGATGTCATTTTAAGTACAGTCTCTTCCTAATTGTCATTATCACATTGTGTTTGGTTTCCAGCAATCTCCTTGTTGCTAAAACCAATTCTACTGTAAGACAAGTGCAATTTCACATATTCATTAGCGCGAGGCATTCCTGCCCTTATCATATGCACTTATGCTGATGGCCTAATTTAATCTCAAATGTCTGGGTGCAGTCTTGCAAATGTAAAGCTTATTTTTGGGATTTGCAGCCTGAAATGCTGCAGCTGCAGTACGCTGGGATGTTG
This sequence comes from Xenentodon cancila, assembly GCA_014839995.1. Classification (NCBI taxonomy): domain Eukaryota; kingdom Metazoa; phylum Chordata; class Actinopteri; order Beloniformes; family Belonidae; genus Xenentodon; species Xenentodon cancila. The sequence goes on along the minus strand of CM026214.1, from coordinate 2,470,804 downwards.
GAAGGCATTCTTGCATTTTTATTCATTAACTCATTTTTTTTTCCATCTACACTTTCTCTTAAGAGTCATCAGTGTTATTGCTGAGTTCTCGACATAATGGGAAAGTTAATTTCAATGTTATGTGTGAATACAGGAAACACCTAAGAAGTGGGATTGGTTTTTTGAACGGCAGAGCAAGACAAAGCAACGTAGGGGACTGAAGTGGTTTTCTGAGTCTGACCTGCCCAGCTGGGGGTCTCCATGTACAGGTGAAGCCGGTCGGCCTGGAGCTGGGTCACGCAACTCGCTGATGCTGCCACAGGTGCTGAAGAACCCTGTCGACACAGAAGACAGCGACGATTTACAGAAGCAAACAGAGAAGAATAAATGCAACGTTTCACACTGACTAAATTCTTTCAGATCAGGGACAGTTATAGAAAACAAGGTGTTTCCACAACACCTCTGTGACAGTATTTCCTCCGTCCGTGCCCTGCGTTAAGTGAAGCCAGAGATGTCATGAAGGAACGCAGCAGCAGCAGCAGGAGCGCAGAGTTGCTGAGGTCTTACACTAGTTTGGGATATAACCTGGCCCTCAGTGTTTATTCACCTTTTTTCCTGAGTAGAAACTTCTTTCACCATCAGGGGTGTTGGCTTACATGTATTTAGGTTTATCAGCTAGTAGGTGACGGTGTTCTCCTACACGAGAGCACCTGACCGGTGCGGCGAAAGCAGCTTCTTGACAAAAACTGACTCTGCAGCACTTTAAATACTTATTCTAAGTTAAATTCAATTAGAAAAGAAATATTTTATGCTGTTGCAAACCCCGATAATAATAATGAGTATGGTGCTTCAGTATCTTTAGTTACCTAATTTTATTATTGTCACCAATTAAGTCCTTTACTCTAAGTCGTTACTTCATTTCCTCTTTTTTATCCTTTTTTTAAGCCCTACAGGAACTTGAGATGATTTGGCTCACAGACCTGCATTTGTAGTTAAGGTAACTGTAATCTTCTATGATGTATGATCTTCTATGACGCAAGTACAAAGATTCCCGGGTCCGGGAAAAAGGCAAAAAAAAAGTCAATGAATTTTTAAATTTTCACTTTTTGCAGCTAAGCTTGTTCCCAGTTGTAAGTACATCTTTTTAAAACGTTTAAAACCTTCCTCCCCTTCACAGTGCAGTAACCAGGATATAAGGATGTGAGTATTCTGTGAGAGAACTCAGTTTCATCAAAGAAGTTCATTAGATGATGCAAGAAGCTCACAGTGGCTTTGTACCACGTCTGCACATCGTGTGGTAAGCTCCATGGCACTCTCTTATTTATTTATTTATTTTTGGTTAATTTAGACCGTGCTCAACCATGTGACGAGTCCGTGTGGACCCAAATTATACGACAGAAACGCTCACTGTTTGTCCAAATTTCAAGCCGAGCTGCTTCACGGCAGAAGCAGCGAGTTGGTGCGGTTAGTGTGGACGCTAAAACTCTGTAACAACTGCATTTAAGTCGAATAAAACAAACAATCATCAGTGGGATCTTTAACAGTCAAACATGAGACCTAACGTTGAGTTCATAATAAAATATAACCTGTTTAGGTGGAAAAACTACAAAACCACACTTTGATAGTTTATGTAACTTCTCGTGTGTAGTTTTACAAATGAAAAAACTCTGCACGGACTTCATATTTTGTACTTTTATCCAGTTTTCAGACTTACTATTCCTTGATAAGAAGACGATAGATTAAAGGTTGGAAACCGTGGGAGGAACAGTGTCTGGCTCGGTCACTGGTCAATGAAAACACATCTCCGATTCAATAACACGATGCATCTGATTTGTTTCATCTGCGCTCGGAGCAGCCGTGTGAAACACACCAACATGCAACTCTGTGGATGAACTGGAAACAAACCGCCATGTAATTGCAGGTTTTTGTTTTGGGCTCCTTACAGGCTCAATGGTTTCAAACAATCAAACCGCAACAACAAAACTAATTCTGTAGCTGCTCAAGAGACAATAGTTGAGATTAAAATTCCCTCAAGTCAATGTTGCTGTTAATAACTGGTAAAGAATGGAAGCTTTACCAGCCTGGAATTTAATGATGGAAAGCACTTCTATTTAATTTTCTACATGTTGTGAGCACTGTTGTTGCCTCTAAGTCGTAGTATTAGTGACTCATGTTTGCGTCCGGATGCCTGTGAATCTGTTGTTTGGAGCAAACATAACAGCCAATGAAGGCAGCTACACAGCCCTTATATAAAGCACGTATATCTGAGTGTTACAGCATGTTTTTGCCTCCGTGTGTGACTGTTCCCATAAAGCAGGACCTTTTCTGCTGACTTGAGTATCTTCGCGGGCCTCAGGTTGGCTGTTGCCCAGAAGCCCAGCCGTTGAACCGCAGAGCGCATTGATTTCATCCCAGCAGAAATCCCACTCCTGGTTCCCGCCTCCCCACCCGCCCAGCACCTGATTAAGCATTTGCAGAGAGCCATGCCAACACAATTTGTCATTTATCAAAAGTAATTAAAAGCAATTTCTTTTCTCTTGTTGATTGGGAATTGACTAATTGTTGGGTCTGTGAAAACGGGGGAATAAATAAAACAGGGAAGGATGAATTTTACATAAACTCAGAGGAAAACATAAATGCCGTAAAATGGGGGCCAGACATCTGGCTCTGTGATTTTCCTCCACATGATTATGACTGCAAAACCGAAACAGTTGTTGAGCTCATTCTGATATACAGCCCATAGGCAGTAAATAATATATTAGAAACAGCATATTGACTAGCAGACTTAAAAGGGTGGTTTCACTTCATGTTGTGTCAACACAAAAGTGGGAGGAAAACACAAAGTCTGGTTGGTTACTTGTTAAGAGAAAATGAAAAACGTTGCTCCCTCTTGTACCAAAAGAGACATTTGAACCCATAAATACCGACGTGTCGGTGTCAGAGGAAAACTCGAAAGCAAAGAAGGTAGAGAGACGAGAGGAGGAGAAGCCGGAGACATCCTGCAGCAGGGGTTACAGTACGTCTGTCCAATGAAACCAAGCGATACCATTTCAACAATATCGGTAACAACCTCTGAATGCACCATTACCTTCTATAAGGGCAGAATGAAATGTCAGAATTGATTCGAGAGGGGAGGGTTGAGATATAAGTGGGCAGCCAAGGTGGCCATTTTGTTTCAGCAGCCCTTTATTTGGCGTCGCTGGATCATTAGCAGGCGACAAAAAGAGAACCGGAGGAGCATGAAGGAGGCGTGGGCGGCCGTCACACGTGTCTCCCCGAAAAAAGAAGGAAAGAAAGAAAAATCTCCAAAAAACAGGAGTGGGAATCAAAGGAAACAAAAAAGCACATGGAAATGTCAGAGGAGCTGCGCACATTTCCCACCTGCTCGTAAATAACTTTGGCTGCACAAATACCTGGCTGTACTCTGAATGGATAAAAACCGGAGAAGAATTCCTATTCTGCCGACAAATGGAGCTGTTGCTTCAATGAGATGTTTTGAATAACACTTATAGCCTGCAGATGGACCAGCAGTCCAATCATTGCCTGAGAAAACAGAAATAATTGGGCGACGGTGGAAGAAGCCTGCGCTCACGTCGAAGCTGAGACAGTTTGGAATATTTAATTGAACCTCTTATTCTCCTGTCTTTTGTTTACATTCCTATTTATCATAGAAAAAAAAACTCACTTATGCTCTCTAACATGGATGGTTATTAATGTTCTAATTATGATTTTTCTATGCAGTCTTTCGCCTCGCAATTTGGGTGATGTATGTTTGAACAACACGGCGAGTCCCCCTGGAAATGAATGCAATAGCACACCTTCTCCTGGGAGCCATCTGATGGAGAGGGAAAGCTTGTCACGGTTTGTCTATACATAGGGATTTATGCCAGCTCAGTGAGCACGTGCGATTATCTCCCCTCTTTGTTCGACATGCACTTTTGAAGCAGAAAGTTCTCGCTGGCAGCAAAACAGATGCGGCTTCAGCAACTGAAGAGAGGAACCAAAAAAATGTCCAAAAAAACAAAGCACACCACCTCTGCTCAGCACTTCTTATTCTCTTTGTGAGAGGCTTGAGGTACGAGAGCTTTAAAAGAATGAAATAATATTGGTAAGAGCCTTGAGGTGCTCCTACAGAGAGCTGAGAGGGTCCTGTACTGCCTCAAGCAATAAGTGTTCTTCAAGGCTTCTTTCTCACAGCACTTTTACAAGAGCGCAAATTAGGTGTAAGGAACGCCTGAGTCGACGGCTGACCCGGCCAGCACACAAAGAGCAGAGAATTAAAAAATGAATAGAAAGATAAAAAAAGGGGGCAGAAACTTGGATGACAGTGAAGAAACGGAGGGCGTCATAAAGTGCGGAAAATAAGCTCTCACTTTCAAACGTTTACGGCAGCTCAAAAATCTGATGATACCTCTCATAGCTTTTAATCTTTAATGTGAAAAATTAATCATCCCATTCATTATTTTAATAGCTGTCATTTTTCTCTCCCCAAAGTGATGATTTATAACCATTAAGCCCTGCGTAGGCTTGTGTGAGAGGGATTTATCGTAATGTTTGCACCAGGTAGCCTCCAACCATATTTCATTACTCTGACAAGCCATTAAAATGCCCTGGTGATTAAACAACAGCTCTGAGGTCAGTGTGTAAAGCTGTTTCTTTACCCATGCAGGAGCGCAGCAGTGCAGGCAGGCACCAGTAGCCTAACAAAGCCCTTTCCCACCCCCACCCCACCACCCCCCACTCCCTCCAGACTGGCAGTCGTAGTTATAGATCTCTATCTGTTGTGGTGTGCGAGGGCGACAGGGGCAGGAGAGAAAAATGCACATGCACAGAGGATACCACAAAGTAAAGTTAAGAATGGTCCTATTGCGGACGTTTCCTTCTGTGGTTTGTGATAACTGTGCACGTACAGGAAAAACTCTACATTCAGATATTCTAACATCCATCCATCTGTGCAGCTCACAGGGTTACTGTAGTCTTTTATTCCTCTGGTCGACTCACTCGTGTCTTGTTCTGCTATTACATTTATTCTTTTCCTGCTGATCTTAAAAGTGTATCTGCAGCACCTGCAGGGTGACTGGTGGCGTCGTGACTGGACCCCCGGTGTTTTTGACAAACCTAAACAAGGTGCTGGAAAGACTGTTGCATGCGCACAGTCACTGAACATTAAAACTGACAGACTTTAAAATGCAGTCGGGCAGAAATTCCGGGGTTTAACATGTTATTTTCCTTGTGTTGATAACTAAAAGTCAGAGTAAAGGAAATTCAGATAATGGCAGTAAAATCAAAGAGCGTTAGTTAAAAACGATTGCTGGGATCATTTGGAAAAATTACAGATTTAGACAGCTAGAGGTTTATAGACTTTTTGCATTGAGGATTTTTTGAGACCTGATGAAGCGGGGACGTGTACAGGCCTGCTGAAGACAACCCTGCACCCCAAGCATATCTGCATTTAAATAGCTAAATATACCATCCATCTACGTATGTGATATATAGCGAGCTCACAATGCTGTCACCCTCATGTAAATGCATCTTCCCTGGAAACCTGAACTTCTAAAAAACAAAAGGGTTTCTTGTTTCAACTTTTATAAGATAAATTATGAGAAGAAGAAAAAGTGGATTTATGTGCTGAAAACTTTTCCCTGTGTACTTTAGGACTACGCTTGCTCTCATATAAGCAGAGTTAAGCTTGTTGGGTTGATTTTAGGAAAAGCCACAATGCAATAACACTCCGTCATGCACTGACACTTTTTAATCTGGACAGTTTCATCAACTGTCATCTAAGTCAACCGGAATAAACAAATACACTGCTGCAGATGATCTTTCTCTGGGCTTCAATACCTTTGTCCTTGAGTGTAAGCAGAAGTAAGCACATCTGTACTTGTGCTGCAATGAGCACAGGTCTTGTAGGTCCGGTTGACAAGTAATTCGAACTAACTTAGTCCACAGTCATCTGGACAAAGTAAGCAGCACATTGAGGATCATGTTCTTGGCTTAACATGGTCCAGCCTACACTACTATGCAAAAAACTCCAGAGGACACAGGTGGGAATCTGGGGTAATCTGGAGTAATCTGTTTGTCAGGTAATCTGTAATCCAGATTACAAACGGTTCACGGCTTGTGACAATGAAAGGTTGTGTGTCTGAGCGGGTGGTCAGAAGTACCACAGGGGACTGTACTCTCCCCATTTGTTTTCACTCTGAATACCTCCTGTGCAAGTCGACTCCAGAAGTGCTCAGATGATGAAAAGTAGTGGACAAGCGTTGGGAGGGTTGGACAAGAGACTGAGTACAGAGAACTGGAAGACCAATCTGTGGTATGGTCTAGGGATAATCACTTCTTACATGTGAACAAGGTAAAAGATAGGACTGTTGGTTTGAGGAGTACCGGGAATAAGACAAACACTATTCCCACCTGGGAAGAAGAGGTGGAGGACTACAGGTACCTGCATGTTCACCTGGACAGCAGACTTGACTCCAGATGCAAAACTCAGACTATCTACAAGAAGGAACAGAGGAGACTGCACCTTCTGAGGAATCCTTTACTGCATGCAGCAACGTGTTGCACATCATCTTTAAGTCTGTGACGAGCAGTGTGTTAGAACAGCCAATGTTTTAAAGAAATGTAATAATCTGATGGAGAAGGCTGGTTCTGAGCTGGAGACTGTTCTGGAGCAACTGGAGCTGATTGTGCAAAGAAGGTGTCACAAAAGATGAAACGCGCCGTGGAAACACTGCGCAGCCTGTAAAGGCAGTGATCCAACAACGGCGTCTTCAGTCATTCACTTCTTCAGATTCACTGCAGTACGGCCAGGTCCAGATCATTCCTGCCAGCAGCCACAACCTCCTCCAAGGGCATTTTAAAGTGCTTCTATAATGGTTACTGACCAACTATTTATTTATTCATTACTGCAACAATATAATTTCACTCTGGAAATTAATAAATAAGTATTGAACTTCACTAAATTAAACTGAACGGGCCCTCCAGGGTGTATATCTGCCTTTTGCCCAAAGAGAGCTGGGATAGGTTCCAGCAGATCCCTTTGATCCTAAACAGGCTGGACGGACGGACGGACGGACGGACGGACACAAAGTCTTGCTTGTTTGAGATCCACCAGTCAGGATCTTTGGCAGACACAACTCCACCATCTCAGAGATAAAACATAGCTCCTTATTTTATAATTATAAAAGCCCATTTTTATGTACCAGGTGGCTGTTTTAATTATTTATGTTTGACTAGGTGATTAATAACAGATTTTGCTGTGGTGTTAAAAACTTGGAGTACATATTTATCACTGCTTTACGCACACTTTAAGAAGTGACACTTCTACTTGGATTAACTTTACTTGATCTCTTGTTTGATAGCACTTGTGTTTAATCAGTAAATGAGAGTTCAATACATTATTACAGCAGAAGCATTGCAAGAGCGACTGGTTCTGTTTATTCGCGGAAAAAAAACTGACCTGGGAGTTAAATGATGGGGAAGGTACTGTTGAAATAATGGTCAATAAATTAAGTACAGCAACAATCTCAAAAGCAGTGTTTTACCTTACACTATTGGCTTTTGTTTGATTACTCTACATAAAAAAAAGGTCCAGACCTTATAATGTTTGTTTATGAGCTGTATCTCTACGTCACCTTCCACTATTGATGCTGATGGCTATTTATTCTTCTGTTAAATATATAAAAGTGTTGCATTAGATGATTTATAAAGCTTAATCTAAGTACATTTAGTCCGTGGAAGTGGTTTGGCTTTGTCCGTCTTTTTGGTTGATTGTTGTCAGGCTGTACTGTGGAAGGAGGTTTCATATTCATAATTGATAATCAGTTATTTGCACAAGCAGCAAAGAGCATGTTTACAGAGAAAGGATTTACTGTTGTTTGGGGTGCATTAGCTGAGTGTTGTTCATCTAGAACGTACAGCCCATGTACCACGAGAATACATACTGATTTTTGACCACAATTCATCTTGCTGTCAATACCCATCATGTCAAAGTTTATTACAGGGTTTATATAAATCATAAACAATATTTATATACAATCATGATCCCTTGTGTTTACATGTTTATATAAATTCAAAAATACTTCATTCATCCCTGAAAGGGAATGAATGAAGTATTTTTGAAATTGAGATGAATTTACTTGATTGACAGGTGGTGTGAGCTCTTACATAAGAATAAAGCCGCACGTCCACTGTGCACGAGCGATTTTGCATGCAGTTGCACCCCCCCCTTAACTTTTTGATGCTCTGCCTCCCAACATCCCTTGTGAGGGTGATAAACATGCCTCCTTGCTTCCATAGAAAATGAATGGGATGTGTGTGATGCAAGCCACTTGTCACATGCAACGTATATTTGCAGTAAGTTTTGCCAGAGAGGTGGCGTAGTGCACGTTAACACAATGTCAAGATGGGGACCAGCAACCATGGGAAGCAATTATTGCAAAGGACAACATGTACGTGATCCATTCTGCACACAAACAGCTGCATTCAGACTCCACATGTCAGCGTGCAGGAATTAAAATGGATTAGAGTCGAATTAGGAAAAATCTGCACACTGCCTCAGACTTTTGGCTTGGCTTTAGTTAAATTTCACAGCGTTTCCACCTAATTTAAAGACTTTGTAAGAACCACAGGATTTTATCTTACTTTTGAATAATCTGGAAGAATTGAAAGAGGCAGGGGTGACCAAGAACACACATCATCAAGCTTATTTTATACTGGTAGCCACAATGTCGCTTATTTTGGATTTTAGGCCGAAAAAAGACAATTCTCAGTTCAAATGCACAGATGTCACTTGAGAAGAGGCACGAGTTGCATCAGCCTGCAGCCCACAATATAGTTTCCTTCAATCCCAGTGAGGGAAGCTGAATGATCAGCAGGCTGTGAAGATGGAGGAGGGTTTAACTCCCTTCATATATGTTCATGTCTAATGTCTTGAGCCCAATGAGCTGGATTGATCACTGATGCCACATCTGACAGTGACTGACAGTGCCTGTAATTGCTATGTTTGCTTTGGGAGAAGAGCAAACAACCGTGGTGGGACCGTGTGTTTGAAACACGCTGCCATTTCTCAATTACCTGGAAATCCAACTCTGGATATTGCATTATTGTACACAAAAGACACGGTCCGCCTGAACGCTTGAGTGCTGTTAGCAACTTGACTAATGGATGGGATCAGTTCCGTTGGTGGTGCGATGGTGTCATGACAACAAACACCTGCTATGATTCCAGAGTGCTGTTCATGCACACAGCCTTGTAACTGATATTCAACACTCAATTAATTTGTTTTCATTACTCAACAAGTTAATTAGCTAATTATCTCACATCTCAACTTCATGCTTTGTATTATTTGGAGTATGTTCTTTGTTCAACAGTGAATAAAATGGCATAAATGCAATGCAGGCAGCACAATACAACTTGGTAGAAATGCTATATAAGCAGAAGTCTTGCTTAAAAAATTATAGTTAAATAAAAGTGTATTTGAATCAGCAGAAAAAGCCCAGTGGTATCTACAATACAAGTACTTACTGTGCAAACCTATAGTGATTTATACATATCCAAGGATGAATAATTACTGATCCATTGTGGTGTGGAAGAGCTTCTCCGTGTTAGTTTGAACTTTCCGTTGGGTAGTTTAATGCAGTCATTGGAAAAGTTCTAAGACAACTTGAAAATGAAAACATGAATCCCAATCGTGACTTCTTTATGTGTATCTGATATGGAAAACATCTTAAAATAAAACCTCAATCATCCAAATTATATTTTTTTATTTGCATTAAAAACTATATGACATGAAGGCTGTGGTGTGGTGGCTGTCCGGGTTATCTGGATTATCCGGAGGATTTTTGTTACAGCGTTAAGGTTTTTCTGCACCGTCACGATCGCTCCCTACTGCAAAAATATCACCCACTATGCGCTCACGATGGGTGGCCTCTGTGATGTACCAAATGATGTGGGCTGTTCTATATTCTTTCAGTTTCTATTTGGTTATGTACATTTGTGACTTTTGTGGCGCTTAGCCAGTCAAAGCAGGAATGGTGCAGCAGGAAAGTTAAAGCAGGAAACTGCGAGAAAAACGGCTCGGCTCTCAAGCAGTTGCCAGTTTTCTTTTCCAAGCCTTCCATCCAAAAACCCATAAAAACCATCAAAGAGGCACCAAAGAAGAACATCACGAGACTCCAGGTAGCCTACATGACATTGACGTCAATGATTTACAGTAACATTTTAACAGCGTCCTGCTCTCACCTCTGTGAGTAAAGAAATATGATTTAATGTATTGATGACACCCACATTCCAATCAAAGCTCCTGGAATGAGGTCCCCTTTGCTCGGGAAGCTTGTGTTCAGAGTGACAACTGTGAGCCTGTTATGTTCCGGTTACCTGTGTGAATTATGTTTTTTGTAATTCATCTCAACTGTTTTCAACAATCTTTTTTTCCCCCTTTTTCACCGGCAGGATTCCACCTCCATGAAAAGAGCTAGTTCGGATGAGAAAGGATAGAAGGACGTCTTTCGTTTAGTGGCAAAGTGATTAAATTAAAGGAAAGTGTCTCATATATACATGCCATATTGTAAATGAATGAAAAAATAAAAGTATAAAAATAAACTAATTTATTATTGCAGTTACATAGATCTTCTAAAATACATTCAACAGATTTATTGTTATATGTAAAGATGGATCATTGTATAATAGTCAGATTTTATCTGTTTATACTTACTGCAAATAATTAAGTAATTAATTTCCTTTCGGGGATTAATAAAACTGAGTTTGAATTAGGTCAACAAGACTGTAATCAACCTCCCAGGAAATACTGAGGAAGACAGGTAGACAGGAGCCAAGAAAACAATGAAGGTCCAGGTGGCCACCGTCTGTTCTCAAAAGGTCTTCTCCATGGAGGTTGACCCAGGAGGACGCCACCACAGAGTTTCTTCAAATATATGTTGACAAGCCTTGCGCCTTTTTTTGCATCTTTTGGAGTTTTGAGACAAAACTGGAGCAGCTCCATGTTCACAGATGGAAAAATGAAACTTTCAGAGGAAATAAAAAGCAATGTACTTCCAGTTAAACACAAAAGGGGATTGCTCATAGTTAGTGCTTCTTGGCTGCATGTGGCCTCCTACAGTAAAGCAGTGTCCAGCGTCACGAGACAGCCTCAGTCACAGGTAGCGGCTCCTCCAACAGGACGATGAGCCAAAACACCAACCCAAGTACCAAAAAACAACAGAATGTTTCTAAATGACCCTCTCTGAGTCTCGATCTTAATCGCCTTGAACACTTATGGAAAGATGTGAAAACCGCAGTGTGGAGAAAAAGTTGGAGTAGCTTCATCAAGAAGAGTGGTCAAAAGTATGTGCTGGTGCAGGCAGAAGATGCTGAAGGCCCTGCAACCGATCACCCACCTGATGGCAGCTTCAGTTTTGCCACTTTCATGTGTTTTATTGTTAAATATCTTTCTAATTTAAAAAAAAGGAGCAATGTGTAATTTGGACTAAAAGGTCATAAATAATGACGCTTGTAGACTTTAATCAGTTTCAGGTCATTTCAGAGACGGATGTTTTTGTAGAAATTATAAATTAGAATGATATTTGCACTTTTTTAGAATTTTATTGGAAGTTTCTCCTACACGCTCAAATACAGAACAATATATTTGTGTAGATAAATCCTATTTTCTTCAGGTTTCAGTAAAAATGTATATTTCCTTCCAAAATCCACCCAAACAAAAGCACAAGGTGCTACGATTTTTGAACTTACTCAAATACAGTCGAGCTGTAAATGTGGTAACCTCCCATCCCTGCTTGGCATGATGGGTTAAAGCATATTAAACAGCAGAAACATATATAGGCAGATAGATGAGATTCCAGCCTGTGTTGTTAACATTTACAGCTCCTGTTCCTGAGGGAGAGAAGTGATCATCAGTGAAATCACCCTGATAGATTTGAATGCCTGAACTAAAAATTGGAACATAAACTATAGGCAGTGATTTCTGCCATTTTATTACTTTTCATCACTGAAACTTGGATCTACTGTGCATGAAAGTTAGAACATCCCGTTTCTGCTCACTACAACAATCCCACCCTGGTGACGGAGACGGAGGGAAAGCTGCAGAGGGAAATTAGCATTGTAATACGTCTAACGTCTCATGTTTGTCGCGTCCCTGATGAGAAGCACATGAAAATAATGCTAATTTGTAATAAATATCAGAATTCCCAGCATTAAAAAGTTAATTACCACAGCAAATGCAGCAGTGATAAACAGCACATTATTCCATTTCTGCAGATGACTGTCGTTTCCGCCAACCAGAAAAATGAAATTTAGTATCCTGCTGTAATTCTGGATGCATGAGGAGGAGGAGAAGGAGGGAAGGGGGTTACTTGTAATTCAGAATATATATATATATATATATATATATATATATATATATATATATATATATATATATATTTATATATATATATATATATATATATATATATTTTATTTTTTATTTATTTTTTTTTTTGCAACTTAGCAAGTTTTCATCTCTCAGCAAGGCACATTAAATCCCAGCTGGTCAGATTCGAGACTCCTGATGCTCTGCTTTAGACATGAAACAAACTACTGCTGAAATGAAAGCAGTTCTCAGAGCTGTGGAAATTCCACTCCTACAAGAGTCCATTAAAAATACATGCTCAAATAAATCTTGGTGGTGATGACAAGTTTTACCATATTTTTCTTGAACTTTTAATATACCCAGCCATGACTTCAAAGAGAAAATTAAATATTAAGTCTATTATCTAAGCTGTTCCCAATATTATTCAGGCTTAGGTTATTTATATAGTACAGTAATAATTATGTTATATAAGCCGGTTTTGTATTCTAGACCAAGATTATGATCAAGAGGTGGCTGGTTTGTAGTTTTGTAACCTAAAACAAGTATCCTAATTCATATATTTGCTGCAGTAAACCCAACAAGAACTTGTAGATATATTACAGCAGTCCTAGTTGGAAATGTAAATATATTTATGATTTATGACTGCAGGGAAATAGATCATGTTTAATACAGTGGATGTAAGGAGTAGCTCAACTTTTGGCAGAGAGCTCTGCATATGCAACACAATGTGGTGTGTTTGTATAAAAAACAAACAAACAAGCAGTGAATTATTATCTGCTCTGATTGAGAAGAATCACAGTAAATCTGGTCTACCTAATGTGGATCACCACTGTTTACCCACCAGTGAGACGGTAAATACTCTGGCTGACATTTCAGGGAGGTTAGTGCGCTCAGAGAGCAAAACGGAAGTGGAGGCTCAGATGAATTTGTCTGACAAATGCTCCTGGAGTATGTGTTGTCGACTGTGCTTCGGCGAGGCCCTGGACTGGGATTTGAGTGTGACTGAAGCCAAGCAAAGCATGCCAGATCACTAATTGCACAATTTAAAACCAAAGTCCCTGGCAGCTTGTCGTTTGAAATAGAGAGAAGAGCCACTGCTTAATCACTAATCTCAACATAGATCTGCACGGCTCTCCACCAATGAGCCCCAGACGCACATGGCTGAAGTTCAGTGTCAACAGCCAAAGCAAAGGCAAGCGTGATTGGCTGCTTTCTGCCGCAGCTGTAATTGAGACGGTTTTATGACAAGACACATGCGTGTGATTGGGAGATTCAATCGTTTTAAACGTTGCTGCACTGGCAGGGGCTTTACTTTGATTTAATTGTTCACGTGAGCATGCAACTATTGCTCACAGTTGCTGGTGCAGAGTACTTTTCCTGGTGAACTGGTTATCCCTCAAAAGCACTGGACAACTGTGTAGCTGTTATGCAATTAAACTTTACATTCATTTGCCTCTTGGCACATTTATCTAAACTTACACACTTGGCCCCCCTTCTTAGCCATATTAAGCACATTCGTGGAGTCAGTTGTGAGACTATCCAACTGCAGCCTGCAAGATTTCAAATGACACCCACTTCATGTTCATGCCTACTTCACTCTGTTTGTAAAAGAAAATGTGACAAGAGGGAGAATTGGTCTCACAAAAATCCAGTTCTGAAAGAGCAGCTGTACCCATTAAATATAGAAGATGGTGTTTTAATTCAGAAAGCTGGAATGGCAACATCCACAGTCTTCCTCTTATGATTCTACGTACAGCAGTTGTGCACAAGCAAACACGGCAGAAGGAGCAATTTCTGATGCGGTAATGTATGTAACCAGTCCCATTCCCTGGAAGCTGCTTGTTTTCAACAATCAGCTCATGAAGATATGAGAGAATAATCACTTTTAAACTCAGAGTTCATCATTTATTCATATGTTGATCATTTAGTAACTTGACTAACTGAAACAGGATGGCTGAAGCAAAGGAGGTAAAGTGTGAAGCCAAGGTTGCCAGTTTGATCCCCCTCTTCCAGGACCACGTGTCTGCAGGAGTGCCACACTGCACTCTCAAATGTGTAAAATAGATTTTTAAAAAATGTTAAAAACAAATGAAGGAAAAAGCCTGATAAAAAGCCCGACGATGGATTGGCAAACCCGGCCTTTCACCCAAACTATATTCTTTGTGTTTAACCAGAACCAGAGTGGTGTGATTACTGCTCCAGACTCCATCCAAACCCCATGAGGCGTAACAACATGCTTTTGGGCGGGAACTTGTCGTTGGTGGAAAACGGGAGAAAAACAGCGGATGAGACTGGGATCTACAGGTCCAAAATACAAGAATACGTGTTTAAAGCTTTTCACTTTTGCAACGTTCACCACAGCAACGTATCTACGTTTTTTTTTTTCCTTCACATTAAAAATACAACTTATAGGCTTCGCTTTGGTCCGGGGGGGGGGCGTGGTTAAATGGGTTGAGTCCCTCAACCTTGCAAAATGAACTGTTTGGTTGTCTCGCTGAGCTACTCAGCGATCGAGTCCTGCCACAGTCACACTGCCACGCTGCAGGAGAGCAGCCTGATCTCCCTGTGGGCCGGCTAATTACTTCTGCACGATCACTGAGGCAGGAGAGGACTCTGATTTTACATTCATGTATACCGCCGCTCCCTTTACAGGGCTCTGGAAGCTTCTTGTTGACAGCACACAGCTGCACATGTACTGCAGGTGACAGAGTTATGATGGCTTTTTTTAATTAAATATTTAATACGATGAAAGTCTTTGTGAAGCAATAACTTACAGTGGACTTACAACATCCGGAATTTCATGAGAAGTTGCAACTTGTCTTTAAAAGCATAAATAATTAATCTCAGGTAAAAAGAAACCGCGGTAACTAACTCGTGATCATAAGCCAGTGTTTTCTGACAGCCAGACCCCGCCCACTCTCTTTGAGACGCGACCTGAGTGTAGTGGGACGTTCAACCGATGAAGATCATCACTGTCACACAGACTGGTCCTTTACTCATCAGCCGCAACACAGTCTTCAAGAACAACAACAAATAACAGTGTGCTGTAATATTAATTCCAATATTGAATAGGACTTTTTCATAGCTTCTTATTTCACAAAAAATACAGTTCAAAGCAGAAATAAGATGCTCATGCTGGTAGCTATTACAACTGTCACCCGCAGTAATCCAAACTATTGTAGTAATACTGTCAACATCACAGTGATGCAGGAAAATAACTGGTCTGTCTGTAGCCACTAATATACCCCATTTTACAGAGATGTTCTTTACAAAACAGCAATGTGGCTGTTTAGAAAAACCTTCAGATCGATGCTCATCATCTCTTCTTCAAGCTGCAACTTAACAAAACATCTACATGACGGCGACGTTTGTGTGACGCACTGAAGCTCCAGCTCTGTTGGAACTGATTGAAAAGAGCAAAAACTATGTTGAAAACTGATGCTGAAGTGTTTCCCAGCCAGCTCTGCCCGTTCCTGCGGCAACGGCAGGGAGGGTTTCACGGGGGGAGCACAGTTTCCCCTGAAACAGAAGCTCCATGCTGAGTTTGGTGGGCTATAACCAATATAACAAAGACGCTTTTGAAACGCTTCCATGGCAGTAATGCAATATTTTAACACACATATATATATATATATATATATATATATATATATTAATATAAAAATACCAGAGGGATCTGGAGAAAAGCTCTATTTTCAACCATGGTTTTACAGCCGTTTTTTTTTTTTTTAACGGTTTGAGTCTGGCATTCATCCCACCTCCTTCTTCCGTGAGGTGTGTCCCTTTTGGAATCAGGGGTCCACTTGGAAAAACTTGGTAATCCTTCTCCGATCCGGGTCTGTGACGTCACAGTTCGCCTCGCACGATAACGTTTCACACTCTCAGACTTCGGCGGCTCCAAATCGGGTGAACAGTTTGTTATCTCAAAGCATTTCCGTTGTCGTACCTTCAGACGCCCAAACATACACTCAAGCTGACTGTTCAGTTTTGCCCCCCCACATACCCTAACTATATTTCATTGCTGCTTTAACAAAAGGAAACAGAAAAAACAGGTCTGCCTTGAATGTATATCGGTTTTAGGTTCCACTGCTGCTCGTTTTTAAATCAAACATTCACACAACGTTCAGCTTTCTAGAAAGCCTCTTTCAGGACCAGTGAGAGAATTAAACATGTGGGAAAACAACTTCAGGCCTTCAAGAAACAACATGTACAACCAAAAGAGCTAAAATAAAGACACCATTTTGTCTTTATAATATATAATAAAATAAAAAAATACATGTTTTACTGCTGTTAGAACGCAACTCTACGGGGCATTAAACTCTCATTTCCTGTTATAGCAGTGTTACAGGTTCAGGCAATTCTCCACCGGCTATTGGGAGGAGCTGTAAACATTATTACTATTGAGGCCAGATTGTACTTTGCTGAGAACATTAGCAAAGAGGCAACTTACTCATTGCCCCGGTGAAATGAAACTAGTTCTTTGGATCGGGGGAGGGGGATGTTGGGACTGGGGGGCTTGGACCTACCGAGAGAAAGCATCCACCATCAGGGACGCGGCACTGAGAGGCAGAAAGGGGGTGGGGCTGCAGAGACGCACAGAGACACACACATACACACTCGAGCAGCGCCATGAAGTAAGACGAAGGAAGAAAAAAGAAAAAAGAAAATAAAAAACACTGCCCTGAAGTCAATTCCACACTCAAGGAACATCCGTCTCTGATCTGGGAGCGTTCTTGCAGCGCCGGCATAACAAGAGTGATGCAGCACTGAGGGCCATGAATTAAAAAGTCAATATGTAAAACCATAGAGGGATGCCATTTTGAAAAAGCGTTCCATCAATGGAAATCATATTAACATGATAAAGGGCAGATTGGGAGACAAGGGCATTGATTCAGATGCTGCTCCGCGGCCCGCCATGTCCACCTCAAACATGTTAATGAATCGCACCGCGAAAACCGAGGTGGGGTGGGCGGGTGCGGTGTGTGTGTGTGTGTGTGTGCGTGTGTGTGTGTGTGCGTGTGTGTGTGTGTGGAGAGAGAGGGAACGGGGCGAGTCTGGGTCACATGCACGCTGGCTTTGAAGCAACAGGAGGAGGGCAGCCCCCTGGAGAGCCCAAGCTTTGCAGTGTCACTTCAGATGCCGCCTCCATTTCACTTTGAGTCGTAGGTTTGGATAGGTGGGCGACTTGAAGACTTTTTTTTTTGGCGACTTGGGAGTGGATCCAATTAGAAAGAAGCTTGGGAAAGAGGGATGAAGTACCGTAATGCCACCCAGAGATCCAAAGTGTGAGAGATTTGCCCCCTGTTGACCATGACTACACACACATAGCCTCGGGGAGGGAGCATCCAAGGCCTCACATATGTGCACGGACGCACACACATGCACACAGACAGGGTGACATGAAAGCAGCAAGGCAGTGCTGCCAGGCCAAACAGATGAATTACTTATCAAAGACGCACGCAGCAGACTTGCTATGAGGCTGCAGCACAGACGGCTCAGGCATTATCAATTCACCTTAAATTAGCTGTCCTTGGCACTGCCTGCCAACGGGACCTCGGATGTAAGGACATTCACCACGCCTAAGCTCGTTCCAGGATCAGGTGGATTCTTTTGAGGAATTCAATTAAAACAGTGATGAAATGTAAAAAAAAGAAGAAGAAGAAAAAAAGAACGGCACACAGACGCAATTTCCACAAAAGGATAAAAGCAAAGGGATTATTTTCAATGCCATAGGAGGAAAAAAAGAAATGGAAAGGGCGAGGAAAAAAAGAAAAGGCACTTCCTTGGAGTCTGATGGCACAGCACCTTTGTTAAATATGAACTAATTAAGTGGAAAAATGAAAGTGTTTCATCTTCATTAGTATCAGACAATAGAAGTATGAAACATAATTGAGAGTAGTTCCACTTTAATAGAATGAACAGAAGTCATTTGGTATTGAAATGTGCAGGGCGATTTAGCCAAAAGAAAGTGTATTATTAGATTTAATAGAATACCTGCACATGATCAATGCTCAGAGCACAGGTGGTAGTTTGTCTCTGGTTCTTCAAATAATTAGGCCGACAAAATAATGGCCAGCCGGATTCGCGTTGCTACCACATTGATTACAAGGAGCAGTCCATTTTTCATGAGTCGCAGCTCCACAAATCATTTATTAAGCCTTTACACATGTGACATAACGACTAGTAGCGACTGGACTTGGTGAAAGCAGGATGCCGCGGTGAGGCCCGATGATGACAAAGGCGTGTGGGTTTGGGAGCATTAAATCATCTGGGACTGATCGTTTTACTGCTTTCCAGAGGATTTTGGAGCAGGAACTTTGCTCGTCTGCAGCAAAGTGAATTTTTTTTTTAAAATCCTGATCATTATGCTGTTTTCTGGGTTAAGAAAATTAAACTAATTAAAAGTTGTTTTTTTTATTCAAACTTAAACAAAATGATTTAACCGTTTACCGTTTATCTTCCACAAAGGACAAACAGAAAGTAAAACATTCCCAAATGTCGAACGGTCTCAGCGAATTGGCCCAGACATAATGGTAAACAA
Source organism: Xenentodon cancila (assembly GCA_014839995.1). NCBI lineage: Eukaryota > Metazoa > Chordata > Actinopteri > Beloniformes > Belonidae > Xenentodon > Xenentodon cancila. Next base: position 2,451,914 of record CM026214.1, on the reverse strand, counting down.
GCCTTACCTTTAGCAGAACACAACTTCCATGACTTTGTGCATTCATAGTTATTATTAAATCCTCAAAATGTATTCTCTCAGCAAGCTTTGATTCAATGGCCAGCAGGGAGAGTGCAGACAGCCGCTTCTGTCATCGCTGTCCTGAATTTATTCTTCACTCTTTTAAGTTGACAGAGGCATCTCTTGCCCTCAGATCTGAGAACAGCAGGAAGACTAAATGCAATCTAAAGTCATCTGTTGCTCATTTTTACACTCAATTTTCAGCATATCCTCCCTTTCAGCACAAAAGTTTGAATTTGTCTCATGTGATAGATTGTCTGCACTGCGTCATTTTAGACACTTCTAGCAAATCTTTAGATCAGACATCAATTTATGTGGTCACTTTTGCACCTTTTGCATTTTTTGCAGCTAAAGAGATATATAAAAATTGATAAAGGTGTGGTTAATGTCTTTATCATTCGGTGTCCCCTACTGGCTGATGTCACTCGCCAGTGACTAAACACTGAGGTTATTAACTGTGTCGCCGTTGTTTTACGAGCAACTCACTCACACTTTTCTCTCTTTTACTATTTTTTATTATTGATTTTATTTTACATCCACTTCTGTGATGTGTCATAAAAAAAAAAAAAAATCTTGGATCAGAGGGACAAAACCAAACTGTTTAAAATGAATCCATTTAATTATTCCTACAATAAAGACCTTTTAGGAAAATGTATTGGCTTATAATTTCAGCAGAGACGTTCACGTACCGCCAGAGAGATTTTGGAGCCAGTGACTAGTGGTCATTCGCAGTACTGCACATTAAAGGGGACTGGAAAATGATTAAACCAGTACAAAATTCTGTACTTGGGAGCACATTTATGATTGCTTAGAGTATTACCCTAAACTAAACACATCTTCTTTTTCTTGTCAACTTACTCTTTCTGTTTGACTTATTAGGGAAAAAATAAATCCCTGTTCTTGAGTACATCTGAATGCTTCTATTGAGGAAACTTGATTTTTGTGTCTAGATGGTGACATAAAGTATTCTTTTATGTTTTATCAAAGACTAGAATGTGACAGGGAAGCCTGCGGTTTATGGAGTTGATTGGTGACAGGAATTCTCCCTCTCATCCACCACTGACAGTTACGTTGCTTCAGCATTCCTGTCTGCGGTGCAGTAACGAACCATCTGATCAGGTCATCACATGGTTCATCACCAGCAGACAGTCCTGCAACACGGGCAGTAATAAGTGTTTATCCCACTTCAGGTGAAAAAAAACTCTTGTGTATGAGAATGCATTGCTGAAAACTTAATTCAAATTCAAACTTCAAAGGTTTTACTATTGTAATAACTGTTTAATTTATCCAACCAGCAACATAGGCGAGCAGCCTTTATCCAAATCAGCAGCAGTTATCAGGATGTACACATCAGAATGGTATCGAAACCCAAAAAAAGGGAATTGTGCATTTCAAATTCTTATCTGGGCATTTGTTGTCAAATATTTTGCATATTTGTGAATGCATGTAAACTGTTCTCAGTTGATTTCTAATCAGGATGAACCTTCAGCACTGCCTGATTTAGAGCTGTGTTTTTCAAAGGGAGACTTTCACCCAAATCTAGTTTTTGGACCAAATTTACTGTAGTTCATATTGCTTTCACAACATTTCAAGCTGCAGCTACATGTACAACAAATGAATTGTCACGCAGAGCACCCCCACACTGTATTTGAAGATAATTCACAGGCAATGCACAAAGAGACAAGAAGATGTGTGGGTGGGGGCCTCAGCAGGGCCAACTGCAGATGTTTGCCTCGGGTCCCTGGAAGAGGTTAACCCATCTGTAGTTGGATTGAGCTAATGTCTTTCTTTTTTGCAAATTCCTCCAAGTACATCTGGGATACCAGTTAATATACAGAGTTGGGTTTGTGCACTGGGGCACTGTCATGACATAAAAAAAAAAACACTGGCGAGGGTCTTCTCCTGTTGTGGCCCCGTGTTGGAGCTCCACACCCGCAAGAGTTCCCTCATTTGGAAAAACAAACTTTGGCACAAACAACTACAAACAGGCCCTACGAGGTGGTGGCATACTTGCAGTCTGTAAGTGTGCACACTGGTCACGCTAGACCCTTTGACTTAAAAGAATTTGTTTAGATCCTTCCAAAAGAAAACCGTAATGGACAAAAGCAACATGGTCATTTTTTTAAAAAACATGAGCGCATCACAGAGCTCGGCCACATTTAGACGGCTGTCTTGAGAAATAGTGGGTCTTTATCACTTCAAAGGCTGACATCCCCCCGGCGTCTGGGGGAAGCCGTGACTGGCACTCGCACAGCCCTCTTTCTGCTGCATTTGTCCAATCTTAGAAAGCCCAGAGTCAGGAAACACAAGGTCTTTTCAAAGTTAGTCCACAGGCCTTTGAAGCACAGCCAACGGAGTCAGCAACCCAGCGACAAGGTGCCGAGCCATTATCATTCAATAGACAGCCGGGATTTTGCATATTTAACAGGAAATTTCACTTTGCTTTTTTGACACGGGGCATTATGCATCCTCTGTACATAAAATCCATCAGCACCTTGCCAATTTTGTTTGTGCTTTTTTCCATTTCGCTGGGGAAATGTCTTTCTCTTGCCATGCACGCTACATTCAAAACATGCTCTGGAATTAAATTATGTCTGTTTGGACCAACAGATTTGACCACAAGTTCAACGTAAATCGTTCTACTCATTTGTCTACCCTTCATTAGTTTATTTTAGCATTTATATAAGTCCATTGGTAGAACACCCCTAAACTGTGACACTGTACACATTTTCTGAATGAACAAATAAAAATGTGTACATTTTGTCAAAAAAAAAAACAAAACAAAACACTAAAGCAGACTCATCAGAACGAACGATCACTTTTCAAAAATGATATACATAACACTGGAAAATAAAATTTTATACATATTTTATGGTACCTGCTGGAAAGAAGCTGAGCCAACTGCTACTGTGCAGAGTAGTGTTTGTTTGAATGAGGCGTTGGGCATTGTAGGGCGTGGCAGAGTCGCCCGCTGCGGCGTTTTCAACTATGAAACCGACTCGACGCTGGTCAGCAAAAATCACACATCAGCAGCCAGTTGCTGTTAATCAAATGCATTTGATTGATTGATCCTGAGCACCTCTATTAGAGCAGAGGTTTGGGCATCTTACTGGTCTGGACTGTTCAAGTGTGTTAACAAAATACCAACGAGAAAAGACATCAGCAGTCTTCTAAGAGGGGCAATAACTACTGCCTATCAATCTGAGAAACATTGAGGAAATTTCCAAACAGGTTGGATTAAATAATTTTACCATTCAGCTGAGGAAAACGTTCAAGCAGGAGTGCAACTTCATCCCAGGTTCAGACCACACGGTGATAAGAGGAACTGCAAACAACCCGAGTTTAATTTCAGGCTCAACAGGCCCCAGTCAGCACGCTAAATATCAAAAATCATGACAGCACCATTAGAAAAAGACGTGTTTTTAAAGCTAAATCTTCACTGAAAGGGATTCATACAACAGCACACAGATCCCAAAGACACCACAACATCTAAAAAACTAAATAAAAAAAAGAACTGGAAGGGTTTGTCTTCATGTCTTCTGGCTGTCTCATCTGTACTTTTTCCATTTTATATAGACATGTATAGAGATGTGTGTGTGTGTGTGTGTGTGTGTGTGTGTGTGTGTGTGTGTGTGTGTGTGTGTGTGTGTGTGTGTGTGTGTGTGTGTAAATGAAATGCATTTGACCTTTTTCTCGCATGCTAACAATTGTAAGGAGTCTGAAGTTGCTCCTAATGAGCTGACCTGACTTTCAAACTTGGTTTTCAGTTCTTTGTAATTACAGAGCAGCAGATTATTTCTAGACTCACCACTTTATGCTGCATGCCGCAACACATGTGACCTAGTTAGGTAGCTAGCTGCATAGCTTTTAATTAGCAGGGCTTTAAATAAGCAGACAACATCTCTGATATAATTTCTTCCCAAATGGCCAATGGCCACATTAAAGCAGCCGAGGACTGAAAGATTACAACAATAACACAAGCCAAACAATGAAAAGTGGACAATGATATGAAGACACACAGCACAACATCCCTAAAACGGTGACCGCGTGTTCGGTCCACCAGAATCAAACAGCTCAACCTTGTTACACATCAGCGAAAACTAAGTTTTCGCTGATGTGTAACAGTAATAAGAAGAGCCAATTGCAGAGAACACAGCGTTTTACCGAGTGTAACATACAGCGGGTCCTAATGCAAGCCACTGCTTTGAGGAGGGGATCAAGAGGCCCCTGGACAAGCCGGAGCACTTGTGGGTTTGGGATGTCGCGGCACGCCAGACACAAGGACTTGTCTCTCCTGTGGGACTTTTCCAAGCCTTGAAATACACTCAACTTCACTGATTGAACAGCATCTGTTTAAGAGTGAAGAATCTTCTTTTTATGAGCAATTCGTTATTTTAACTCTTGAGTATAAATCCGGCAGTAAAAATCCGTCCACAAAGACAGAGTCTTGGCATTTATTATTTGGACTTGAGGGCACCATCTCGTGTCTCTGGTGCCTTCCTGAGCTTTGGTGTTTCTCAGCAGTGGAACAGTTACAGTAATAGCAGCGTTTTGCCCGCCGGGATTTGGGCTCTGACAAACCGGCTCCAGTGCATCCATTCCTAATGAGCAGCAGTCAGTGACCGCCTTCTCCTTTGGGCTGTCAGCTGTCTGTCCCCTGGTAGACGGAAGGAGGGAGATCACCCAGCAAACCCTCTCAGCCCCCCCAGAAGGCCAACTTCACAAGTTGGGGTCCCAACAGTGAGCTGCTAATGATCCATATGATGGTGCAGGCCAGCCATTGTTTGGGCTACATTACCCAGAGAGGGACAAACAATCGTTCGCAGTGTCACTTGATAATGGCCCAAAAAGCAAATCTCACAGACCTTCATTCTTCAAAAGGGTAATTAATTCGCTGGTATGCTGGGATGCTTCGTCTCCTCCAGCTCTTCACATGCTGCACCCACTATACTCTCCCAAAGATTTCCAATTGTTTTGCAGACAATGGTTTCAGAAGGCAGTAAAAGACCATTGATCTGAGGACTATTTGCAAATACCCGTCTCCATACAGAGAAATGCATCTTACTGTGTTACGTTAAGCAATTCCACATTTTAATGGGTGGACTATTGATGGTTGATGCCAAAGGAGTATGGTATTGATGCACTCGAAGACATCCACAATGAGGTCTAAAGGGGATAACACCAGCTCAGCACAATAAATAAAGGAAGGGGGCATCAAACTGAGGAGGAGGGATTGCATACGGTTGCAGAGTCCTCATAAAAAAGTTACTATAATGTGTGTCATGATTGAATTTTATGATCAATGCTGCGGTGCTTCTGAAAGTCCATGGCAGCAGAACTCCCAATAAGCAGGCCGGATCTATACTTCTCAAGCTGGACCACGTAGTAATTACAATTGCTGATTAGCTACATGGGCATTATTGGATGTAATTAGGTGTTGATTAAAATTGGAACATTACTTCCAACAGCTCAAATAAGAGTGATAAAAGCAGGGCCGAAGGTTAGACCTATATCTCCATTCATCATTTATAAAATATACCCCACATCAAAAAAAGAAAAAAAGCAAGTTCTCCCCATTTCTGTATCATCAATAAATCCCACGCACTGAGAGAAATGAATGATCTTTCGACAAAACATAGACAGCACAAGACAAGACAAATGTCTGTGCTTACATCAAATGTTCCCAGATACGAAACAATCCAACCACACCAATAAAGCAATCAATGCTAACTTAATCTCTGCAGCCTCAGCGGCACTTGCTTGCCATTTCTTAGCCCCAAAATGAAGAGGAAAAGAGAGCCTGAAAGGCATAAATAAATAAACCTCAAACCGCTCGTGTTCTATTGCTGGCACTGAGGACGGGCGAGCACAAACAACCATCGCACATCTACAGTATATAAAGCTCATTTTGGATAAGAGCGCGGCTTTATTCAAGCGCAGAGGTGGATTCCAAACAGTCACTTTCAAATTTGGTTAAAGGAGAGAGATTGAGGGGGAACAGACGAGGGAAGGGAAGCTGAGGATGAGTCATCTCTGCTGGTCGGGTTGCCCACACTTCTGCAGGGGCCGACAGGGTGGGAAGCACTTTGTTTCTGGGGGGGGTTGAATCTAGCCTAGTCAAAGGTGCTTTGTGGGGATAAGCTGGGCACTGCGTCTCAAATGGGGACACTCGAGTGGGTAAAGCCTGCCTTAAAGAGAGCTGCGCCTTTTTTTCCCCCACTGTGACTCTTTACACCTTCATCCATGCAGAACTAAGGGTGCCGCTCGCCGAGATACAAAAGGGGCAGAAATCACTCTTTCATACTTCCACACTCCCATCTCTGCATACCCCTGCACTTGCGTGAGTGTATATACTGTACAGCACGCTCTCTCTCTCACACACACACACACACACACACACACACACACACACACACACACACACACACACACACACACACACACACACACTTGCAGGCACAAGACTGCTCCCTCCTGGTCACACTTGGTGGTTACATCTTCACATGGAAAGCAAAAAAGTGGCTGGATTTTGTTCCGATGTAGTTATAATTTCACTAATGCTCACTCAAATGTCAATGGGGTCTGGTTGCAAAGGATCCTTAATCCCTCTTTGAATTTAGAGCCCAAAGGCAGACACGAGGCGGTGCGTGCGGCACATATGAGGGAGCATACATTACACACGACTTGTCTCTGGCCTTAATGGTAGCCTTCACTGAGTTCAGCTGATATTTGACTCAGCGAGCGGACACGGCCGACACAACAGTGAGAAGGCTGAGCCCGTCGAACTATTGAACTTTCCTTTCTTCATCTGCCCCTGCATCAGACTTCCTCAGCAAGTAAACACAGACGAGCTGCCATTGAGCCAACAGCAGCGCCACACAAACACACCCATCCCGTTAGGCTAAATCGCTTAAGAGTCAGCAACACAAGAGCTTCCCCCTCGTCCCCCTAAGTGAGATGATGTAGTTTCACTCTATTTGCCCAAATTATACTCTGCTGCCTCATGGGCTGCCTCATCCTCTGGAAGTGATGAATTAAAAGTGAAAGGCAAAAAAGTGCCACAATTTGACTTTTTTTTTCTCTCCTCCTCCTTCTGCCATTAAAAACTGGGAAAAGTGGAAACCTGCACCGTGCGACAGTCCAGTCTGCTCCACTGCAGGTTTGTTTCTGTGCCCATTGTTCTCCAAAATCCATTAAAAACAAACAAAAAAAAAAACAGCTTGCAGGGCATACTACCGCCACCACAAATGTAATATACATTGGTCAGAGCAGGAATGGAGCTTTATTGTTTCCTTTATATGGGTAGCAGTTTCTTTTCTTTTCCTCTACAAACGCTGATGACAATCTCACAGCTGATTAACGGTCTGATGGCTGCAGTCATGTCACGTGGGGACGTTTCACTTATGACAAACAGCACACTTATACAGAACAAGCACAATAACCACTGTTAAGAGATCCTATATATGAAAAAAAAAAAAAACATGTTGCAGGAATTGTGGGCATTAAAACTTAATTAGTGTGAATTCTTCACTCATCGAGACCCATAAACACCAACATCGGTTCTACCAAAGCATCGCTCTGGTAAAGTGAGGCTGCATTGAAGGGCTACTGCAACTGACATGTGGAGACTTTCTTTCCTTAATTTCTTTGGAATATAAAATACCTTCGTGCTCACACTCGTCACAACCCCCCTCCCCCCCCCCCCCCCCCCCCCCCCCCCCCACACACACACACACACACACACACATACACACACTCTTACAGGGACCATTGTTTCCCTCCAGCAGCGGCCCTCATCAGAAGGGACAGCTCCTGCAGTTTCGGCACCAATAATTACTTGTCATAATCAAATCCCTTTAATAATGGGAACAATTCAGCGATTGCCTGGTGTAATCAAATTAGCCTGAGTCTTTTTGGATTTTCAATTATCTCCAGTCGGAGGAGCACTTTATCCAGGGCGCCGGCTGCAGCTCTGACTCGGAGCTCTGAGCTGCACCGGGGCTGACAGCAGCAGCCTCACAATTACAATGAGGCCGGGCTAATGTGATGACAAGATCGCCTGCCTGCCTTACTTAGCCTTTTATTTGTGCTGGGTCTCTTCAGCGTCCCCGGCCTTATCATCAAGTCCATGTACCTGCTCTGCACTGAGCAGCCCCAGAACACTCAGGGACTTCTGTTTACCCACCAGCACCAAAGCTTTGGGCCCTGCACCCTCTCTCTTATGCAGTTTTCACAGAAAAGGGTTTGTTGAACGTGTTTGCGGAATCATCTCATTCACAGAGCTGTTCAAATTCACACTGAAAGGCTGCGATGTACAAATACGGCTTTTCACTGTTCACCTCCAGCTCCGGGGCAAAGTCAGGTCTTTGACTCTGAAAGAAACCAGCCAGGCAAATGGAACCAGTGAGCAGGAAGGAGACGGGGAATGCTGCCTGTTCATTCATGACGGAAAAGACACGAAGAGAAAAACGGGCGTCCATACAGCGGTCGTATTTGTGTTGTTGTTGTCCTCCACACGACCCTCGGTCCCCTGGCCATCCACAACTACAACTACAACTTGGTCAGACAGTATTCACTCTGTTTCTTCTCCTTTTTCAGGTCATTGGAGTGTGAAACAGCTTTCATAATACTGTAATTACAGACATTTCATTTAATGAGTTATCAGGAAGGCAGGCAAAACCAAGAAACTGCGTTTGTACAGAAAAAGAACATGGCATTATGATATTTTTCTGTGATAAAGTATGTGATATAAAGAAAAAAATAATAATTTGGCTGGAAAGAAATATTCATTGTAGAATTAGAAAGTAGAAAAACAAAGTTGTTTCCACGTTCCTGATGTCCTTCACTGTTTTTTAGTAGTCAGCGGATGCGTGTGACTATTCTGGTGAATTTTCATTTTTACCTGCTATTTCAACATATATCTGTAATTTAATTTTTTTTTTGCAAAGGAAAAATAGTTTGATATTTTTCATAGTTAAAAACTGCAGACAAGTTTCACTCTTTTTCAACATGCGTTCCTCCTGCTGGTCCTCGCCAGCTCAGGCAGCAGAAACACACCGGGTCATCGCAGGGCAGCACAGGAGACCGCGGCCATCACAACCTTCGCATGCAGGCATCTTTGGCTCCAATTTCTTTTAGAAAAATGCTGATTTCAAGCGGAAGGAGCAGAATATGTAAATGTCTTTTATTTCCAGTTCAGTGTTGGCATTTCGGGGATGAATAAACGGGAATAATTCCTTGGAACAAAGACGTCTCAACTTCATACTTTCTGGGAGGATGTAGGTTTGTGCCAGACTATTTTTGCTTCTGGAGCATCTTTCAACCTCAGGCTTGCATTTAAAATCTCAGTTCAAATGACACACAACGAAGGAAGCTTGAAGTGGAACAGAGGAAGTCTTGCAATTTCAAGCTCAGAGTTCCCCCTATCAGGATGGAGCAGGTCCGTTTAATGACACCATCCAAAATATCAGGGTGAAGACATTCCTATTGTCTCTTTTCCTGTCTCTTGCTCGGCCACGCTCTGGTTTTAGTCTCTCAGTGACATCTGCGCTGATGTCCACTGCAGCTCAGTGAGCCAGTTTCATCGTTGATGTCTGACATTAGTGCTGTAAAGTGATATGCATTTGTTGTAAGAGACGACCAGGACGAGAGTGTAAAGTGGTTTTTAGTGATCGGAGGAACAGGAGACCACAACAGATGACACTTCCTAAAGGCAATCAAAAAAAAAAGAACAAAAGTGCGTTGCTTTAACTTGGATTTTGTCTCCAGACCCACCACAGATTTGTCTTTGAGATAAACACTGTCCAGGTTTCATTTTGGACCGAGCAGGATAAAGTTGCCGACGGACACGCTCGACTTCATTTGCATCTAGTGACGTGACGACTGCACACATTTCCATGGCAACGCAGCCTGAGAAACAAAACCTCACGCAGCCCTAAAAGAAAATCTTCAAACGATTCCTGGCTGCAACGACAGGTTTGGACTCCTTCTGGATCCCAGTATGAGTCTAAATCTACGCCAACACTTGCTTTACTTCTTGATGTTCATTCATAAAAACTGAGCGACGCGACTCGCTGATTATGTTCATTAAACGGGGAAACAGACAACTGCGACGCCTTCTGAGGATTCTGAAATCACGCCAATTAACTGGTGTTCAGACACTCACGTGTGACGTGACCTCCAACCCCCTCCCAGATGTGTCATTAACTGTTAAACTGAAGCGCTGAGGGGACGGGATCAGACCGAGTCCTGCTGGTGAGAGAAACGCCGCCGCTTTCATCTACCTGCTCAACATTCACATTGGCCTGCGTGTTCATTAGTTTGAGCCTGAGTGATGAATTGAAAGAGACGCCCTTGAAAATAACATATTGATGAGCTTAATTTTAAAATGTAATCAGAGGATAAATCCCTTAATCATGTCATTTTTGAGGGGGAGCTCAAATAAATAACACTTATAAATACGGTCTAATCATTCATCTCAGAGCTTCTGACATGATTTACAAGTTTATCCAAGTTTTGTCGATGAGACAATTATTTTCACAGTAATTGTGGTCTTTTTGAAAACTCAAACACTTTAAAACCTCATCAACTTTACTCTGGAATAATCTGCCATGTTTTGCAGAGACGAGATGTGTATTTCACTTGATGAAGAGTGGCAGCAACAGACGCGCTCCCACAAAGCCGCAGCAGCAGCTTCACCATCAGATGATTCAGCTTACAGTACGACAGATGTTGGATCTGCTCAAACTACAAAGAACAAACGATGGACTGAACACACACCATCCAGATAACTGTCAAGTCATGGCAGGAAGTTGTTTTAATTAACTTTATATGTTGATTAACTGTTTTACTTTTCAAAATAAAGAATAATCTCTCGGGTGAAGTTGCTTAGAGGTGGCGAGAGCTCCTCATTTACTGGATCCAGTAGGGTGGTTCCGGGACCGGGTTAGGGGGCCTACTGGACCCTGCCTGGGGAACTAGACAAGGCCCCAGCCATCAGGACACCCCACAGTTATTACATCTCTCAGCTGAGCAGGAGACACCTTATCCGTATCCGTATCCTCCCGGAGGAGCAGAAGGGGTGTCCAGGGTGAGGGAGGTCTGGACCTGTCTTGCTGGTCCCGTGACCTGAACCTGGATAAGCAGAGGTGAGCGGAAGGACGGATGAACTCACCAGGTTGTTTACTACATAATGTTTTGTTGAGGTATTTGAGTGTGGGTGGGAACAGTTGTTCGAGCTCGCTGTTTGAGACCTCTAAATGTAGTTTTTTTTTTTTGTTTCGTTTTTTATAAACTGGCTTTGTTAAGTTTTGGTCTTCAGTGTTATGTAAATCTCAGGAGGTTATCCTTTCAACAAATTCCAAGATAAATTACAAGCTGCTTAAACCAACAACAGGTTGTTCTCCAAGTTCTTTTTGAATAATATCTCTGCAGAATAAATGTTCCGAATGAAACGATAAAAACAACATACAGAAAATATATACACACATTAAAGAAAATAAAAAATCTTAAAACAGCTAGACTCCACTGAAAATATGCCGACAGAAAAGGCATGGTGGATTTCTTGGGAACAATTTGCAGCATGTTTGGAGCTCTAATGAGAAGTGGTGCAGCCTAAGTGAGGCCGACTCCAATAATGGAGCTCTGTGGAACAGAGGAAAAACATACATTAAACACATATTATAATAGGGGTCCAGGCAGCCAAGCTTCTGGGACCCTGTCGTGTTTGTTCCAATTATCATCACTATTATGAATATTATTATAATTAATATTATCACGGGTCCAAGTGGTAAAGGCGCGGGAGGCCTGTTGTTTTGTTCAGTCTTTTCTTTGTTTATTTTTCTCCCGACAACTGTTTGCTTAGCAAAAGCCAGCAGAGCGCTGAGAGAGCGACTCCAAAGGACAACAGAAATGATCCCACAAAAGTGATCACAGGAAAATCGGAAGGGTTCCTCCGATGCCGGCGCTGCTCCGGTCCACCAGGTTTTAAGGAATGTAACTCTCCTCTCACATCCCGCTTACAAACAAATGTAACCTCGTCAGTCGTCATGTCTTACAGAGGAATATTTCAACTTTGCCTTTTTCAAAAGTTGACATATTAGTTTAATGTCTGAGACATGATTTGACCAAAGCAGCGGCACACCTGGCAAAAGAAGAACTTTATCGTTAAGCATGTTTTCTGAGCCCGGAGACGCTGTGCAGGATTAAACAGATGTAGAAGGATGGACGGATGGACAGATGGACGGATGGACGGATGGACAGATGGACGGACGGGCGGACGACGGACGGACGGACGACGGACGGACAGGTGTTTTACTGCGAGGCCCTTCCCGACTACTCAGAGCCTTATAAAAGTGGCACTTCACACACATGTGGCTTTGAAATAAGCCAGTTGACTTCTTATCATTTTCCTGGAGTCACGATTCTTTTATTCTACCTGGTGAATTCATCTTTTCTTCGACAGAAGAGCATCTTCAAACCGCTGACACATGACATGGAATGAAAAATACATTTGGCTGTTTAGGTATAAACAGTAGATAACTGTGTATGTACAGTTATTTTAAAAACAATACACATTGAACCTAAGGGCAGCGTTTAACTCTGGGATCAGACCCCATAAACATAAACTTCATGTCTGACTCGGTCGAACTAGCTTCTTGGCTTTGTACAAACTTTGGTTTATAAAATAATTGAATAAAACAACTACAGCTTTAGATTTTTCGAGGCACTTCATCAAACGTTGTTAAAAGCGCCCAGAACTGCGTGGGAAGTATTTCCTAATCCACCAAATGTTCAGTACAATGCACAAGCACTTCACACAACTATGTGTTACGTTGGACTGTTTTGAGCCGTTTACGTCTAAGATGTGCACGTGCCATTGTGCGCCGTGTCCTTGGACTGTCTGGTCACACGTGGCGGGGAGCCTCAGTCAGAACAGCGCCTCACCTTAAAGGCACATCAAAGTAACACATTCGCTCTCCTCTAAAAGCCGTCAGTCTAGATATGTAATGCCGCTGTTGAACGTCACTGGCCGGCACAAAATAATGCAGGATCAAACATTTCCATAATTTAAACATTACATTTTAATGATGTTGCCTTGTGAGAGCACAAGTGGATAAGTACAGTCATTTCCCCCGTTTGCTGTAAATGTGCCCCCTCTCCTTTTACTCATTGACAGCTTCACTGAAGTGATTATTCAGCCCTGATTTTTTTCCTCTTGAATATTCTCTATTTAAATATTATTCCATAATCAACAAAACATGTTGCTGCTTGTCTGTGTTTACATCACTGATTTGCATTCAAATCATATTTCCTCTTCCTCTCCCAGCATGCTCAAGTGCAGATGCTCCAGAGGTAGCTGGGAAAAGGTTGTGTGTCTGCCAAATATACTGTAGGAATAAATAAACACTTTATCAAGCCAGGGAAGAGAGGAAAACCTATGTTGGAGGGAGGAGCGGGACCAAAAAAAGGAGGGAAAAGACTCCATTGTCCTCTTTGGAACGAGCAGTGTGAGAAGTGATAATTAACCGGTAATTAATTTGGTGGTCTTTATCTCAGAGCAATGTGTGCTCTGCAAAAGATTAGGAGAGCTTTTTAATAAGCGGCATACAGTTTGATTCTGCCTATTTCCGCCTGCAACAAATAAGCCCGTGTTTGTTTATTCCAGACAGGCAGCTGGCAAAGAGCTGCTGATACGTTCACAGGGAGGCTTTCCCAGTTTATTGTGGGGCTGCTGGAGCTGGTGGGGGCCTGGAACCCCACATGTGCCGCGTACCTGACATCACAACACCACTGATAATTACACTAGAACAAATTTTCTCTTTTCCTCCCACTGCATTGTGTTGTAAAGCAGCACGTTTGAAACTGTGGCAGTTATTTTGGGGAGATTTAAAAACTAAAATGCTGTGATCAGTTTACACAAAATATTTAGCTTTTTCTTTTAAATTAATTTTAAGGAAATGCTTCTCCTGTTCGTTGGAGGATATGAATTAAATATATTCTGGCTTCAAGCTGCTTCACAAAACTACTTTGGAAATTTTAATGCGTGTTACTTATTGTTTGTTTATCAATTACTGGACACAACAAGCAGCCGTGCTAATATTTCAGTCCAAATAAGTCTTTTTTGAGCAGAGATGGGAAAAAAAAATCAGGAAAACTCATGTTTATATCATCAAATACATGTTTGTGCATCTCTCCATCTAAACAATGCAACTCTTTAATCAGGTAAATAATTATTTGATTAAAAAAAATAAGTGTTTATATCGCTGTGTGTCAACAACTGTGAGCAATTTCCTGATGAAATCTTCTGTTTATGCTCATTATTGATACAGGAAGAAGATAAATAACAGAGGATAAGAGGTAATCTCATCTGGAGCATTATTTCCTTGTTTCTGTATGCAACATGATGAATTATTTAAAAATGTAAAAAAAAAAAAGTGTTTCGATTTAATGCGCATAAGAAGAGTTCATAAGGCTTGTAGTTTTACAGGTAATCAAATCCAGATCACTGCTGCCATCTACTGGCACAAAAAGATATCAGGCACAAGGAGGAGGAGACCGTCAACAGCAGTTACACAACAGCGGCCGAGAGTGGGAGCAGAGCGTAGCACTGACTTCAAAGACGAAACATATCTCCCTACTGAGAAAATCTTACTTGATGATGTGCTTATATTAAGTCATTTATAAATTATATTTATTTGATTTTGTCACTGAAACATATACGCAAAGTACCCACCATTGTCTTTAGATTAAAAGAAAATCTGTCCTAAAAGAAAAAAAAATAAAACAAACCATAAAAATGTGCTTTCTGACTAAACATTGAGAAATGGAAAGAAATGTCCAGGTATTTGAGTATTGGGCTGCAGTCCCAAATGTGTCCACCAGATGTCCCTGTGCAGACAGAAATGCCTCACACTGGAGCCACTCTGTCCTCATCCAACCCCACGCCAAAACAGAAGCCCCCACCCTTCAAAAAACAAACAAACAAAAAAAACAAAAAAACAAAACGAGAAAACCATTCCTCCTCTACTCCCACCACCCTTTCTCTTACTTTACCCTTCAGCGCCAGAGCCGCCCTGTCACCCCACCGAGGAAACAGATTCAGCCAGTTAAACGGGAGTCAAATCCCCCCGAGAAACACAAAACTGTCCCCTGGTTTATATTTAGCTTCCACAAGCTCAGAGGAGGTGGACTCTGTGAGAAGCCGTGTCCGAAATGTCACACAAACCCACATCACTTCCCACTGTACGTCCTTCACAGGATGACCTAAATCAATTGTCAGCCCACGCGACAGGGTGAGTGAGCCCCCTACTGGAGCTTGACCTTAACACTCCCAATAAGAGAGAGAAAAAAAGACTAAATAAAAAGATGAAATGAGACTGCTCACACTCACAGGCTGTGAATAATGAAGAGGAGATGAACACCGCTCTAAACAATGGAAGCCCCAGCGGTCCTTCTGCAGCTGTTCGGATGGCTCCCAGCAAGCAGTTCACTCCTGGGCAGTTTGTGCCTTTATATCTTCTACTACAGGAGCACACAGAGGCCACACCTGCTGTCCCTGTGGTCGCCCCGGGCCCTCCAACACCAACGCAACACAGCCAATAAAAGAAATATGAGCAGGATGTAGCAGGAGGGCAAACACACACACACACACACGGCGAGGATATACGAGGACACAAAACCCAACTCTATTTGTCTCTATGAACCCCCTCCCTCCATTTCCATCCTTTCCCTCCACACACTCTCTTCATCTCCCGACGGCAGAAGCAACTAAAAGTAATTATACATGTTTAATAACTTCAAGGACTATAAAAACTGCTGTCGGGGGGCGAGGAGGTCCGGTTTAACGACAGTGATAAAAATGAGGGTAAGGAAGAAGGGACGGAGGAGGAGGGGGAGACAGTACGAGAATGAGCTTAAGAGAGAATCAAGGTCTTGGAAATATCCCGGGACCACACTGCATCAAAGGTAATCAGGCACAATTGAATGGTGAATGTAAACTGTATTGGCACTGAACAGGCTGCAAAATCAGAGGTTGTTGTCTACTGTACTACCCACAATCCTCCTGTTCGCTGTCTGCCAGAATAGCACTGCCATGCCGGTCTTTCTTTCTTGGGAGTATCGTCTTTAAAAGTCAAACAGACAACGGCGATGAGGGAAAACCTGTTTCAAAGGCACTGAAGTGAAGCAAATCTCTTGTAGCTCGCATCCTGACGGAGTGAGACACTAGTGGGCCTGGCTTGTATTAGTTTGAATTCTGGGAGTGTGGGATTGACAAGGCAAAGCTAGGACGTCTGCTGTGTGAGAACACAGGGCGGTGAAGGAGAAATCGGGCTTTTTTTTTCCTATAGACACTGTGTGATCCCGGGGTTACTTCTGAATTTCTCTGCCTGCTTTGACTGACTGTGGTTCTGCCTATTTGGTGTGCAGCACAGCATGAAAATCCCCTGAATAACCCCTGGTTCACTCATTCCCACAGCAGCCCGAGCACTGAGAAGGCTCACCATGTTTTGGTCGAAGGGAACATGTATTGGAACATGGAGCTCATCTACTTCTACTGACCTTGCTTGAGTTACATTTTCTGCCTTCGTTTTGTTTTCACTATAACCTCTTGATCATTGAGTTATTGGGAAAAGTGTCGATTTTTCTGAGCCTGCTCCCAGTGTACTCTGGAATTCCGTTTTACTTCATTGTGAAAAGGAACAGGAAGTCTTGCAGGGTTCATGCTGCCTCGTCTTTCCTTTGCCCCAGGCCTCAGCAATGTTGCTGTTATGCATTCTTTCTCAGCTTCCTGACCTTATCCCGGTCCAGGTGAGAATAGATGGGCTCAGTCAACCCAGATGCCCGGCAGGTCTGCTTGGCCGGGGCTGCGCGGAGGTGCCCGCTGCCCTGCTGAGAGTGTGGGAGGAGGAAGAGAGGACACTCCTTGGCCTCAGGTGAAGCCGGGTGCAGTGCCGCAGTGCCGGGCACACGCTGCAAGCAGGAATATATAAACACACTGAGCTGCAAGCTGCACCCGCTGGCATCCACACACAGTCAGGAAACACATGCACAGGCATGCATATGCACAAGGATGCACACATTTAATCACAACAAGACTGGATGTACACAAACAGAACGAGGCAAAGTGCTTGTCTAGCATAAATATAAACAGCACAACACGAGTATGCATTTTCTGTATTTATATGACAAATATAACACAAACACACTGTTGGGTATTACAGCACTCTGCAATCCTCCTGCTGTCACTTCCGGTAACGACAGCCAAGGCTCCAACTCTAAAGAAAGAATGAAGCCAGGGATGAGGCCTGCACGCCTGCCAACACAAACCACCAGCACCCCCCCCAATCTCCCCACCCTCACCCAGGACCATACTGGCCCTCACATAAACCCACTCGGCTCCAGCAACACAGAACAAGAGGATGTGGGAAGGCTGTGGCAGTTGTCCCGGAGCGGAGTGGAGACACGTGCACAACAAAATATTTTGCTGATACAAACACAAGGCAGGGAGAAGATGTGGGTGCAGAGCTGCACATTGATATCCAATGTATGCCACCCAGAAGGAAGAGCGTTCAATACTTCCTCCAGATTTTTATTTTTGCAAGGATGGAAAAGTCTCTGAAACAGAAGTTGAGCTGTCCCTAGTTATAAAAAACCCTAACTCAATAATTATGGACCTGGCCTTGAAGCTTCACCATATGAATTCTAAGACTGCGTGTTGGTACTTCAGCACCAAGGTCAGATCCACTTTGAATTTTCACTAACTCTAGAGCTCTTCTGAGCTTTTTAGCCTTTTCTGGCGCACAGAAGTGAAAGAACATACACTGCATATCTGTTTTGAGAAACCCACACTACCCTCAGAGCAGTGAAGTACACAACCGGCTGGTAAAGAAAATGAAACGAGCAGCATCCAAAGAACAGAACTTGCTTCCCCGGAGCTGGTGAAGACAAGAACCTAGCTATAAGAGGAGAGAATTTGAACAGCAGAAAAGTGGGCTACTATTGGTCCTCCAGTGAGGGGGACCCCTAGTGGCATCAGACACCTTGAATAAAAGCCTAAAGTGCACTAGAATAAAATGGAATGTGTAGAACCAGCGTTAGTTTATCCGTTCAGGGAAATGGCCTGGCGGAAGTCTGAGCAGGCAACCTACAAACCAACTAACTAAACTAACTAATACAGAAATAAAATAGACGTTTCTGTCATCAGATCACTTTATCCAGCACCAATAAGCTTCTGCTTTGTTCTGTTTTGATCAATGGTGAGTAAGTAAAAAGGGGGGAAAACTGAAGAAAAAAAAATTAAATGCATTAAGAACCAACATTCATCATCAGCTAGTACAACCACGTGGACAAAAGATCAACTCCTCAGGTGGGTATTAATCTCTATTTTTTAAACATTAAACTACAGAGCTACATTCACAAATGTCACTTCAGAGTGAGTAGCGTATTCAAGACAAAACTAAAACTCATCATCACTCAGCACCTTTAATATCAGAATATCTCAACTGTTGCAAAGAGAAATGACATCACAACAACATGGTAAAGCCTGAAATGTACAAATGGATACAGCATAACAATTCAAATGAAGTTTGTTGAAAGGAAATCTGAAAAATCCCCAATGAAATAAAGTCTATGTGAATCTAAAAAATTCCAGTTTATTTTTTTCTGAACTTTTGAAATGAGGATCTGTAACCAAAAGAACAACCGGAAACATCCCTCTCTGCTGTGCTTCAACTGTTCACGCAAAGCCCAGTCCTGGAGAGTGGATTTCGTTACCCCGGAAACCGAACAACTGGGAGAGACCAGTTTGAGACGACTCCTGCATTTGATCAGTTGATTTCATTGAAGGGACGGAGGATTTCTGGAAGCTGCATTCCAGCAGGAGGAGGAGCCAGAGGAAATTATTTGTTTGACGCATTATCTGGCTCTTTTTTTACTGTAAGTGGCAATTTCAGCAAATATGACAAAAAGTTAATTTCATTTAAATTATCAAGTTCTGCTTGAAAAGAGAACATTAATTGAAGTTACTTAATGTCTGCCAGAGGGTTTAGTCATTAATATACAAACCATTTGACAAACTGTCTTTTTTCTTCTTTTTTTTAATACCAGGAAGTGTGGACAGCACTGACAGTATCAGATGTGACTTTTAATAAAAGGCCAGCTTTGAGGCACTGCAGACACAAACCCACTGTGACACAAACACACTCATGCCTGCAGAGTGACAGAGGAGAAGGATCTGTCGAGGAGACGCTGCCTTGGCCTCAGAAGATGGCTTCCCCTCCAGAGCTGCAGGAGACAGGAGACTCAGCGCTGGCTGGCTTCGGGTTAGCTCCATTTGGCAACGAGCAAGCTGAGTTGGCCTCGGCATGTTCACAAATGAGCATGGAAGAGAAAGGTGATGATGTGCGCGGCAGCAAAGCCAGTGGAGTCGTTATGAGAATCCATCATGGCTTATTATCACCATAACTGATCATATCGTACACACTCTTGCTTGTAGTATTTGGATGACAGCCTCTTATTTTCTCCGTACAAGCTCTGATAGAAACGAGGGCCCGTTGCAGCTGCCGCTGCCGACGTTCCGGTCCCGGCCCAGCCGTCGGATACACGCAGTAAAACTGCATGTCCGCTCGTTTGACGACAATGACCTTCTCGACGTCGGTGCCTACTTTCATGGAGCTCTTCAGGAAGCGTCTTTTTTTGACAAGTTGACATTCTGCTGCGCCTCCTCTTGAAAGACATTTCCAATCAGAGCTTCATTTAGATGGCACCATTCAGAAGCAGGAACAATAGAATAACTGAAGTCTATCATGTTCCGCCGTGTAAAACAACTTTTGGGCTAATTGTTCCCAATTAGGGATCTGACACAAAGGGATGCTGACAAGCACACAGGTGGCTGTCTGTCTGTCTGTCTGTCTGTGGGGCTGTCTGTCTCTCCGAGGGATATACTCCTGCTTCTTTAACTTTGTTAGCTTCGTGCAATGCTCACCGCATTAAATAAGAGTCAAATACAGAAAAAGAGAAGCAGTGAGATTTATACAAAACCAAAACATGAAAAATTAGATTGAGAGAGAGAAAGATGAGGGAGGAGGAAGTTGTTTTTTTTTTAATAAAAAAAAAAAAACACCCAAAACAAGTTGATGGAGTCAAGTGAATTATTCAGGGTGTTAGTCTGGCTCTCGGCGGGATGCAGCTGTAATGTGCAGCAGATTTGCTTCAGGGCTGAGTAAAAAGTTTGTGGTGTTTTGTCAAGAAGTGCAAAGTAAGTCAGCGAAAGAAAAAAAAAAAAACTCCAGCACATCCCCTGATAGATTTATCAATTTGTTAACCTTTACTTTTTAACATCATGTCTAGTGGAAACTGAGCAGCTGTTTGTGGGTGTCCATGCAACTTATTTTTAATAGCTGAATCACATTTATTCACAGTTCTTTAAGTGTTTAGAGGCCAAATATATTCCAGATTTGACTCCATCCACTGAAGCATAAAGAAGTTTCATGAGGAGTTTTAATCCTGCACCCCTGCTGACCTCCTCAATCATATCCATGACAGGCTGTTCCTAATGCATCGTTTCTATTCTGCTGAGTCCAAATACACCGTCAGAACAGATTAGAAAAGCTCCACATGTTAGCTCCATCTTTAGAAAGGAGGGGAAAAAGAAATCCTAGGAGTGACAGCACTGTCAAAAAAAGAGACGGAAAGAGAGGAATTTAATGCTCCCTTTTTCCTCAATTGTTGAGAGATTTGATCAAATATCTAATTGTATCTACAATGTAAGATTAATGTTTCATGGCCCCTTCAGATATTGCAGATAAAAAAAGGCCTTTGCTAAGGATGCACTGGTGTATCCTCACTTCCTCCTCCTCCGAGGAGTCCCTCTGTCCTCTGGGAGCATTTAGGAACTGACAAATCCTTCAAAGTATTTTTGCTGAGATTTATTTGCCCGTCACCGCCCAGAAAGAGGAGGTTCCAATTCGACAAGTCAGATGAGTGGGACTGGGAGCGTGGACGGTTCTGCTCTGACGTGGCTTTGTGATGTCACAGTATCCTACAAACCGGAACGGCCCACTGAATGACATGTTTGCAGATTTGGGTGTGAAAAACCAAATAACCAGGTGTCTTGATGAAGGCGTGTTTAAGTCTGTGTTCATTTTAGACACGAAACTAACAGACTTGTTTCATGTCTCTACCTTTAATACAATATAAGAGTAAGACTTGAACAGGAAAATGTTTTAAAAAAAAGCAAATTAAAGGAAAGAAATGGGAAAAAGAGAAATAAATAAACTAAAAAACAGGTGGAATGAGGAAGAAAAATAATATATAAAAAATCATGAAGGAATGATTTTATAGGTATACAAGCAATGAAAAAGGCAGAAATTAAGGAACAGAAGAACAAAAATAGTTTTAATTGTCAGGAAAAAAATGTGAAAAGAGTAAAAACATTTTTGCTGCATTTGTTTCCTCTTTCTGTCACATTCCTGGACTGTTTAATTTCACTGTAGTTATTCCATACAACCCAAGCAGAGCTCTTGACCTTAACACATTCAGAACTGAGGCTTTATTTAGAACAGTCGGATAAACCCTGGGACTTTTCTGGAACACCAAAGCCTCTCCAATAAAGCCTTTTATTTCTCAGCCTCTGAACAAAGTTAACACAGTAGAGCGGGGAATTCTCCTGCTCGCACTGGAAATTTGTGACTCAGTTCTGATTTTTATCCATATTTTCAGGCGCAGTTTGATGATCCGATTGTCTTGCAAATGTCGATGCGATTTTGATGCCTTTCCAGGCTTGAAAGGTAGAAAGCCACACAAGATGCAGGTCATAATGACCTGGTTTTCCTTTTCTGTCTAACAATACAACATATTTATAATGTATTTAATACAGTATTTAATTTAACTATATTTTCACAGCAGCTTAAAATATCCAGTAATTGTAACTATCTAGAAAAAAAATATAACAGAGAGATAATGAACAAAAAGAGATTCAGCACGGTTGTTGGAAGTTTTCACCAACTCTGAAGTCTCCTCAACACAGCCTCACATGCAGCATCTGTTGATGTGAATATTGACTTGACATGATGAGACCTTCCCTCAGCTCTTCAGCAGACAAAAACTGGTGTCATTCTTCACTAAAGTGAAGATAAAAAAAATCAAGGCTGACATCTAAATGATTCCGCCGAATCCCCCATATTTCACAGGAGGCTACTAATATGAGTGCTGACATTTAAATGAACGTTCATATCTATGGGAAGGTCTAATTTGATCAAAGCAAAACCACCCCCCCCCCCCCCAAAAAAAAAGAGGACCTTCATTAAACTCCCTTTCGCTCACACGCACACGTACACAAAGACATAATGGTATGCATCTAACCGTACATCTGTCACCTTCATGAAAGGAGACCTCCCAGTGACCTGGCCTCCACGAAGATGTTTCTGCTCACAGATTCACTGCAGGCTGCCCACATCCCAGTCTCATCCACCACTGACGCTGCTTTCATCCAGCATGGCTGCAGGCAGCAGGGAACAAGCAAGACAGCAGCTTCACGGGGACATGCAACGGTGCTCAGAGATACGAACAAAACGCTTTACACGGCAGCCGCGGCTGCATAAACTCAGATAAAGATCCCACCATTCTGCAATAAATCTCCTCAAAACCTGCAACACTATCTACACTTTTTTTTTCCTCAAGCCGCCTAAAGGTGTCAAGTTTTTTTTTCGCCCAACAAGGCCGCTATATTACATGATTTCCTTTTGGCTTCTAGATAACTTTTCACACACATTCCCAAATGAACTACTACACAGGAAATGATGAAATCTCCTGACAATGTCATTCATGATGCACAGAGAAGAAGCAACCCACTGGAGAACACTGACAGAGGTACGTTACCATTTCACACTGAGATTATACTCTGTATTACACATTTTCAAAAGGTTCCTTTATTTTATTATTGATATACCCCCCAAGTTTCAGCCTTAAAACCCACAACTTTAGATACTTGGTTTGAGAGGAAGTAGGGACAATAAATGAGGTTAGAAAAAAACTAAACTGGTCATATTCACGCAGAAATTGTACATTTCTTTCAAACAAGAAAAGACAAAAGAAGAATGAACAACGGTTTGAAAAGGATTGTTTTTAAAGTTCTTCATGGTTTAGCATCGTCCCACATTGTGGACCTTGTGATGGCCTGTGTTCCTTTAAGAGCACTAAGGTCTACTGAGCAGGTACTTTTATGTCTTGGAGCTTTAAAAATGAGGAGCTCAAACCTTTGCAGCAGCAGAGCCTAAAGATGTGGAGCAGCGCGCCTTTAGATTTCAGGCCGGCTCCCAGTCTGCTTGTCTTAAAACTCACCTTTATTCTTTGGCTTTGACCCGTAACTGAGCATCTTTGGTCTCTTGGTCAAATCTTAGTCCCTTTACTTAGTTTTATCCTGATGCAATAGAGTAAACCAAAGCAGCTATATAAAAAAAAGGAAGTTTTATTTGTTGTAAAATTATATTTAAAAAATATCCTGAACAGATTTATTTATATATATGTAAAAATACGTATAATACATATAAACACTAAAGCTTGAAAAATCACATTGAAAAATGACTATGATGCAGTGATTTATGATTATTTTTAAGGGTATTAACAAATCTGTAAAATATATTTTAGAATATCTTTGTACAATACTTTTTATTAACACTTTTAATAACACTTTTATCGATTTATACTATTGCATACGCCAGCCGTGCAGGTATACATGAAAAAAAAACATGTTTTTAATCCATTTTAATCAATTTTCAGGAAGAATGAAGCTTTGTTTAAATGAGCTGGAGAATGTCGTCACATCTGTCCACGTCTGTAATATTAGCCACAATTGAAGAGACAAAAATCAATAAAATGTGAAGTTTTAAAAATAACGAAAAGGAGAAGAGGAGCAGTGCAATCAAGCGTTGTCTTTAGTTTTAATACCGAAGTTTGTTGGAGTGTTTGTATTCTGGAAGATTTTAATTGTATTGGTTGTGTAAGATTTTTCATTTCATTTTATATCTGTATTTTGTTAAGGTTATGTTTATTTTTTTTATCAGATTCTCTGACATGACAAGAATCTGTAAAGGTTTGGTGCAGAGCTGGAATACTTTTGGTAAACTTCCAAACTACAACCTTGGCAGAAGATGCACTCTGAAACAGATCGTTAAATGTCTTCGATAATTGTTTCAACAGAAGTCACATTAAATCAATTTA
Source organism: Xenentodon cancila (assembly GCA_014839995.1). NCBI lineage: Eukaryota > Metazoa > Chordata > Actinopteri > Beloniformes > Belonidae > Xenentodon > Xenentodon cancila. Next base: position 2,427,635 of record CM026214.1, on the reverse strand, counting down.
CTCTTCGCACTGATGTCAATATACATAACTGAAATCCAGAGGACCTGGCAACATCCTCCGTTCCTCTGAAAACTGAGTCATTATTTTAAAACTGGGTATCTGTAGGCGCACTACACAGCTTTGTCAAATTTATCATTTAAAATTTAAAAATGTTACAAGAATTTACCAAATATCAGAAACATGTACATTTATTCAATATAGAACTTAACTGTAAATCAGTAAATGTCAGTAAATGTCATTTAAAATGTTGTATATTAGTGTTATTGAAATATGTGCGTGATGAAGTAAGTTTAAGATTTAAGATTTTCACACGTTAAATCATTGATAATTAAAATGTTATACAAGCGGTGTCTCTTATAGATTCAATCCTAAATATATTCACTCTTGTATGCATTATTTTTATTGTATTAATACATTTGTTATCATCCAAAATATTTTAGCAAAGACTTTAAAACTCTGAACTCTTTTGTGATGGTTTCAACCGACTGCGGTGAAAGAAAGTTAATATGTTGGGAGGGAAAAGTTTCAAAATGAAATCAAAACCCTTTTAAGTTTTAACAAATCCATCTGCGTCAGGAACAGGTATGTTGGAGGGTATCATTTTAAAAGAAACGGAGGGAAAAAGAAACGGCAGCATGCTCCTGTTTCTCAGCATCACAAGTTATTGATCACAGCATCGTCTGCCCCCCCCGGGCCTCCGTCAGGAGTGCTGTTACAGCACTCTTGATGAATAAATCAAATTATGATACTAAGCGGCAGCACAGTGCCAGCGTTCCCTCTCTTTTTGAGACTTAATCAAATTAAGCACACATGAATCCTGAATGTAACACCAAAAAAAATAAATTGAAAAAAAGAAAAGATAATTCATGCCTGGAAAACACTAAAAAGCCCGCAGTCACACAACAGAAAACATACGTTCCACGCATGTAAATAACCAGTGTGAGGAAAAGGCCACTGTGTCTGCTCATATCAGAGACACAGAGTAAATATGACACAGCTACAGGAAAAGACTCTACACTGACGTATACGCACACAAACCAACCCACACCTGCCCCGACACACACAGTGGTCGACACCATATCAACACCCACTGTGGTCTCACGCCTGCTTATGAGGATGTGTCACCTCTCGTGGCAGCCAGAGCAGATAGCGGGAGGCCGAACCACAGCGTTTAGCTCGGGTTCCACTGAATGGCTGTAGGTCACCACTATATCACCTCACCACCACCACACACACACACACAGAGGCTGCCAGGTGGCTTTTATTTGACTTTAATGTGGAAAAATATTAGATTTTTCCTGTGCGAGTGAAATCCCTCCCCTGGGCTGCCTGATAGCCTCTGCAGTACTGAACACAGAAGACGGGTCAATAAGAGCCCTGATGCCAAATCTCCTTAAACTTACTCTTTATTCATGAATATGCGCTGAAACAATCTTTGGAGGGAATCGGGGAGTTTGTGAACAAAGTACCGGCCTCTCTAATCCACTTCGGTTGCCACTGAAGAGAAAAGCATACACCTTCACTGCACTCACAGCGACGGAGGAGGAAGGACCGAAGAGCCGCCTCTGGTGCGTCCAGCTGTGCAGGTGACATTCCTACTTTTTTTCTCATCAGCGAGTTATTGTTGAAATAATTAGCCTACCTACGAAGCATAATTACGGCAAACAAATGAGACCATGGAGTGAGAGCTTCTACAACATGCTGCCAGTATTGTGAGGCTTTCCTTCCTCTTTAATTCACCTCACTTTTTCATTTGTGCTTTTGGTAATAATAAAAATGATGTGACCTACCCAGGTTTTAATTAGAGGTATTAATTTAATGTTAAGTTTTCTATTCTTTCTTTTTTCTAGTATCCACAGAATAACGGCACTGCCGTCTGTGAGGTCAGCTCCAGATGAGCGTCCTTTTAGGTTTGGTCTCAGGTACAAATTCTCTCTGCAAAATAAAGCTTTGATTTACAGCAAAAAGGGGGTGCATCGGCGATCACTCAGCCGATCACAATAACATGCTCTCTGTCTGAAGCTTCTCATATGAACATTTATCAATTTTCAGCGTCTCAGCAGGGCAGTTTCTCACATTTATGAAACATGAAGTAATGTTTGACGACACTGACCCTTACCACAGTCTGTGACCGCCGTGCAGATTATTATGATGAATTATCATCTTGGACCTGACCAGAGTTTAAAAAAAATATATAAAAAGATGTTAACGTGTAGAATTCTTATTCACAAAATACTTGGTTTTCACAGCGCTCAAAGCTTCATTGTGGAGAGTTTTTTTTCTGACATCAGCTCTCTATGATGTAATCAAGGGCAGGTTTCCTTTGATGGTTACATTTCCCAGGCGATTCACATCCTCCGGAGCTGCAGCTGCAGCTGTTGTAAAAGCAGATATTTAAGTATGATTTCCAATGATCTGCTAGTACAATATAAGTATTTTGTTTGTATTGTTGTTTCTTAGGTGTCTCAAAAGAAATATACCAATGGCTTTGCAGAAACACAAACTCATCAGCTGAAAGCACAAGAGGTAAACAAACTATGTTGTACTGGCAAGTGATGTAAGTTAGTGCAAAAAGCAGGGGTCACTAGACTGGAGTCTCTTGCTTTGGAGCGTTTTTGGGATATGAAGCCGTCTCACCCCACAAAGAACAGTCATTTTACACTTCGGGTCCATGCTCAAGGTATGGTAAATGATTGTACTTGACAAGAATAATTTTTTGTCACGTACAGTAAATGTCTCCTCGCCAGTAATGAGCTTCTCACCTCGTGAGTACACTGTGAAAGAACCGTGGGCTTCACAGCACAGCGCTGGCCCCGTAAACTGGAAATAAACCCTAGCAAGTATCACGCCGGCCAATCATGAACAGGGGACGGGTCAGTGCTCATGCACGTAAAGTCGTGGAGGAGGGGACAGTCTTGGGATAGTTCAATTTGTCTTTTGTCATGGAGCACTAAAATGGGGGGGGCTTTAAGTTAACTTCCTAAAAACTTCCTGGACAGGCTCCCACTGCACCTTTTTTTTTTCCGTTTCCAAAGCGGTGTTAATCATTTCATGTCCTGTTTTGTTGGTCGCTGTAAAGCTCTGAGGAAAATGGAAAGAAATCAGGGTCTTTGCAAGAGCTGCACTCACTGTGATACCACTCAGAAACACCACGGGGAGAAGTTATCTATTGCCACTTTAATGCAGCAGATAAAAAATAAAATACACTTCTGGCTTTTACTGCTTCTACTTCATCAATACAAGAGGAAAGATACTGAATATTTATCTTTCACAGTAAGCCAGTTTTAAAATGTATCCTGAGTTTTCTTGTTGCTGGGCTAAATTTCTTTGTTGCTGTTTTTTGAATCAATATCTTGTGTAGAAAACTTGTTATTTATTAAACTAGCACAGTAATGAGAGATGTTGACAATTCTCTCTGCTATTTTTTTCCTCTTCTCTCCTTTGTTTAATTACACCAGTGTGTCAAACTCCATGTAGTAATGAGTATTTATGTCAAAACAAAACATGCGTCACCTTTTGGTACATTTTTTTTCCAGGTTGTTAAGAACAGAAAGCCTCAAATGAGAGGCTTCTTGTTGTGTTTTTGCTCATTACAGTACTTTTAGTGCTATTAAATCATACAAATCAATTCTGCAGCTGTCATAACTAGTTGAATTAAGGCCAGAGAATGCAGAGACTAAACAGGCATAATTTAGACATTATGGGTACGCTTTTGTCTATTACAACTCCACAGTGAAGCTGACATCAACCACATGGAGGCCTGAAGGCTGTTTTTCACTGCAGCAAACAGGAACTGTCACATTTGACTCCTGTTTTAACTCTTTAGTAGCAGGAATTTAACAGCTGCAGACAGGTTTCATTAACAAAGTTGCAGAAAATTCCTCTTAATATGACAATTTCCAGTAGGTTGCGGCTGTTCTCTGAAACGTGGCTTTGATGCAACCACCATGCGCTACCTGCCGTGCTGCCAAGATTATTGAAGATTAGTTCTTTTTATTTTATTGTTTTCAGTTTTATTTGTGGGGAGTCCCACCATGTCAATCTTCATACAACCCGTTTACATAATTATGCACTTCAAAAATAGTGCGCAGCACCAGATAAGGTGGAAAAGCTCACATGTTCCTCATATTCACTCGTATGAGCATCCTGAAAATATCAGGATGCTCATACGAGTGAATATGAGAGCAGAGCAACACTTGTTTCAGTAAATACGACTGCTTCTTCATGTTAGAAATGTCTTATATATGATTTATTTACTGCGAAGAAAGAAAAGGTCTGAGGTATGCGTTTAAGGCCAATCAGTCACTTTTGTGTAAATTAATAGAAAATGTTTTCATGCTTTGAGTCATCGGCTTCCAAGTAAATTTGTAAAAGAAGCACGTGACACTGTTCTTACCATTTCTCATTTGTACATACTTTGATGCAAGGCAGGGCCTCACCCAGAGGCGGTGTCAGCACGTCGGGCTTGGAGGCAGCTGAGATGGACCAACACACATGAAATGGACCACCCAGCTCCAAAGTCCAGACTCTGTGATGGCGTGGGCTTTTGTGACATGTTAAAGAAAATGATGGTTCCTCCAAAACCGCATCTGTTCCAGGGACATCTAGACATTCTTTTTTATTTTATTTTATGTTGAAATGCAAATCACCGAATCATTTAGTTTCTCACTGACAACAGCAAAAAAAGGTCAGCATAACTTTTCCAGACGAGCCCACGTTTTTCTGATTTCTGTAAATGTGACGTGCGCAGCGACGGGTCAACGCCGCCTCATCTTTGTTTGAGGCTTTTAGAAGTTTTCCCCTCAGCCCTTCAGGACATGTAGGACTCTTCGTGGTGAGAGACGTTCCTCTGAACGCAGGGATGCCCTGAAACAACGGCAGCCAGAAGACTGATCTCTTCATAGTTAACTCATGAATAGAAATGTTTTTCATTTATTCTTTTTTCCATGCTGCATTTAGCATTGTTTCCATGGTTACCAACAATTTACTCCACACTGCTTGGTTATCTCATATGGTCTCTTTCCGACCAGAGATAAATATTGCCGGTTGCCTGTGGTATAAAACAGATAAATCAGAGTAAAATCCTATGCCACATTGCAAAATGGCAGCATATGTCAACTTACTAATGGTCTGCTGTGAAGACTCTGTCAGACCTGTCACACAACACGCACAGACGCACTGAGCTCATACGGCAGCGTGAAGATAAGCATGTCAGCACAGAGGTGCATTAATTAGATCCGTGTATGTGCCTTTCTCAATGTAAATATGCGATATGTCAGAGGTGTGTGGGAATGTGATGCACATCCATGACACCCCCCCAACCCCCGCAGAGTGATCCATTTAAAGGCAGCTACTCTCATCCGCACAGGCATCGGAAAAACATGTGACTGCGCTCTACAACCACATGACTCAGAAGCCCCGCCCCCCTTCTTCCCTCCATCTCCGTCAGCCAGCTTAGCGCATCTTTCTCTGTGTTTTACACTCATAATAAAATGCTCCATTCTGCTCCTACACACTCCTCCTCCCCCTCCACACGTTCCCCTAATGAGATGAATTAGCGCCTTGCAACAGATGCATGGAATATACACTAATGGCCACCATCTGTCACTCATCTCTGCAAAACAGATAGAGAACGTGGAGCTAAATCCGATCCCAAGCCCCTGGCAGAGCCCCACTGTGGTGAGGAGGAGGGAGGAAGGCAACATGGAGTGAGGAAGACAAAGACGGTGAGATGAAGAGTGCACTACAGAGCCAGGAGGGGGTGGAAGCGTGGAGGTTCAGGTGCAGACTGGACCGAGGTACGGTAAGTGGTGGGGAGGCGTTGGAGCTGCAGTACAGCAGGTCAGACCTGCTGGTGATTCAGCAGGCACGACCAGATCTTTAAAAGTGTCAGGGGGGTTGTTCAACTCCCTTAACTCCACTGATGTAAATTACTAAATGGTTCTTCTGTCTCTTGTTATTGAGATCGCTCTGTAATTCTGTTTGGGTTTTTTTCACGTTGGGGACGAACGTGGTGTGGTGCCTTGATTGAAAATAAATATATGCATATAACAAAAATAAATGTAATAAAGACCTCCTTCATGAGGCCTCTTGAGGCATTTTTGTTTTTGCTTTCTGTGGAAGTATTTTGTCTCTTTTGATTTTTTTTTTTTTAATTTGAGGTCTATTTTTCTAAAAGAGTAGATTTAGAAATGGGCATACTTTCACTTTTAATACAATGTTGGATGACCGAACTGCAAATTCAACCTTTCTTTAGAGGCCTCAAGATTATTATTTTTATTACTTTTTTCATTATTATGAAAAATGAGCTGGGGAAGCCACTAACCAAATGAAACAGAGCTATGCATCTCCATGTGGCTAATTGCACTGTTAAATATTCAGTGTCAGGGTGCAGCACGTTTATATATGGAATTTAACTATTCACAGCAACGGGAGACGTATTATTCACAAGAAGTAATAAAAACTTTAAAAAACAACAACAACAAACGCCGTCCTGGGATTGGAGCGGTGGTGTGACTCCAGTCTGTACTGCAACCGACTCCCCGCTGCCAAACCTATGCCGGCACACGCCGATTCAGATTTCCTTTCACGAGGAGAAGTGTGACTTAAGTTTGAGCACCTCTGGTCTGGGATGAGATGTCAGCCGGGATGTTTTGACAATCTGTTAAAGATTTCTGTTTTTGGTGTTAGAAGCTGGTGCAGTCTCTGACAGGTATGTAGACCTGAATGACAGAATAAAACAATCCAAAAGTTTTTATATGCAATGTCCTAGAAATACTTGGCAGTCAATCAGCCTTAAGGTGAGTGACTTTGTCTTTATAGTCAACGTATTTCACATTCTGGGTGCTTGAAATGTAGAAATTCAAGGCTGAAGATTCCTGTAATAAGTATGCATCAAAATCACAAAAGCAAGATTGAATTTACTCAGCATATAATAGCTCTTCAAGAGCAAACTCCAGCTTAAAGACACTGCACAGCGCCACCGGACTGCTTGATGGTGGAAATCACTGGGGCTCTGCTGAAGTGCATCTTTGTTCTTCATGTTTGACCTTGCATCCTTGTTGGTCTAAGTACAAAGCGCGAACGCGTTCGTGGGGTTGTGTTTTAATCCCTCCCTTTATGGTCAGCTTTTCTTTCATCAAACACGCTTGCTTTGACTTGAGCTTTTTATGTAAACAAAAGGTAAACGGTACGGCAGATACAACTAAGTGAGACAATGGGCAATATTTAAATACACACCCATCCCCTGCTGGGGTGAGGTGTTTACAGCCTCGCTCTAATCGATTGACGGTGAGCAAAATCTGAAGGTGGGTTTCCAGAATAATAACTTGGGGTTACAGACATTTTTTTATTAATATTGATTTTTATTGTTTTGCTCACAGGTTCTGTTCATATTTCTGGTGGTTCTAATTACCTTCTCTCTGTGTGATGCTTAGAATTTCCTGCCGTCATGTAAAAGAGAGAACTTGACTTTAGTCAGACTTACTTAATAAATGTATGGGTGTAACTAATGAAGTAACATCCAGTACCTTGAGTTTAAGTGTCAGGAATACTGCAGTGGAAGCCTTAAATAATGCAAATGACCATGTTGAGCATCTTGCTGGGAGCTGCACGGCTTTGCACTTCAGTTCAATGTCAGAGCGAGCAGGGAGGAAAGTGTGTGTGAGAGAAGGCTTAAGCACCTCTGCCAAGGGCTTAAGTAGCAGTCTGAATTGCACCATTTATGCATAAGGTAGGGAAAAATAAATAAATAAAAAATCTTGTGGAAAAAAAGCCTCAACGTCAACTCTTACTCTGGGATACATCACAGATATTCTAATAGAGTCTCTCATTGACGGCTGGTAATTCCCTCAGCAGTTTTCGCCGTCAGAGCAGCGAGCCTGTGCAGAGCACGCGGACACTCTGACAACCTACTCTGGCTCTACCTGTGCAGAAAAGTTAGCTCTTTATATGTAATGTCACTGTGACACTTCTTCTGTGCAAATAGCCACAAATCCATGTATTCAGCATAATCAGACAGCGTCTACCGGAGCTGCACAGCGCATTAACATGCAGCTTATGATGAAAGTGAAGGGAAACAATGAGAAACAAAAAAAAGTGATAAAAAAGGGAGAGGAGCTACGTATGTGTGGAAGCAGGAGAAAAATGAATCACCCGGGGAGCTGCCCTGTGCAGCCTGCATGAAAACAAATGGACTGAAGCCAGCTACAATTAATCACTATTTGCATAGAGTTGACCATAATTCCCTTTTTTAACTGGTTCAGCTAATGACAACAAGTAGAAATTAATGACTTGATGCAAGAAATGAAAGAGTAGATGCAAACTGGGAAATATACACGTGTGTGTGTGTGTGTGTGTGCGTGTGTGTGTGTGTGTGTGTGTGTGTGTGTGTGTGTGTGTATGGGTGAGACGCTTGGAGAGAGCATATTGTTGTCTGAGACTGCTGAAAGATAATAAAGACAATTTTGTAAAGTCAGCACAATGAGACTTTTAAACTAATGCCATTAGATCAGATATGAATGTATTCAATGTGGAATATATGAGAAAACCTTGGGTGTTTCCTTGTTGTTAAACAGAAGCTGTGTATTTTTGGATGGAGTCAATGTCCCTGATAAAATTCACAACGCAGCAATCATACCGCATCAACATTTCCACTGAAGGCTCCACATAAAAAGTAACTGGCCTCATAAAAGTGGTGTCAAATACAGCCGACCTCTCATAAAGAGCACTGATGAAATTCTGAGACAAAATTATAACTGGCATGTGTACAGAATAATAAAACAGCAGACTTTATAGAGAGGAGCTGCACTCTTTAGAGCCTTCTTGCAGTACAATACGTAGACCCCGTGACAAGCATTTCCCTGCGAACCGCAGCGGCGCAAATCCTCTGCAGCCTTGAACATGAGACAGACACAGAAATGCAGCCCGCGTCTCGTTTCCCTGTAATTTCGTACTAGTATACTTTCCGAGGATGTTGCTCTTAAGACCTGAATGCTGTCGCTCCAGGTAGTCAAACGTCTCTCCTGAAGGGTTTCCGAAGCTTCCGCAGACACGGCTTACGGAAGCAGGGACCTCCTCTAACACCCACTACGACCTCAGGCTGACAACATCCCCCATGACCTCGCAGTTTGTTTCTGAAAGAGTTTGGTGAAAACTTTTCAGCAACTGACTGAGCAATTTTATGATCCTGGACGGATGTATCAATACAGGGGTTAAGCCTGCCTACAAGTGAAGATAAATATCTATGGGAAAAATGTTTTATATTTATAGAAATATACTGTAAATTCAATGGGGACATCCCGTACTTTATTTATAAATGAATACATGTCTTTTTTGTTTGTTTCTTTTCATTGTGACCTTTCTGACTTTGAAAGAGGGCGACTCATTGAAGTGTGAATGGCTGACGCCTCAGTAATGAAACCTGCAGAGCCGTTCAGCGTTTCAAGAAGATCTGCGTCCAAAGTCAAGCCGGCATATGAAATACGCACGTAGAGGAAAAAACTGTTACGAACTGCAGCGCATTAAAACATAACTTGTTACAAAGTCACAAAGCCACAGCTAGGAAAGTGAGTGAGCCGACGCCGGAAGGGCTGCCGTTCCTGAACCATTTTTTTGTTTCACAAAAACTGCACGAAATGGTAAAAAGACCGTCAGAATAGAGCACTAAACCAATGGAAGAATGTCATCTCCTTTGAAGAGCTTCTTCAACCTTCAGGATTAATTTATGTATAAAGGAAGCTTTTGATCCCAACTGACGGACCCCTGCCGTGAAGCATGGAGGTGGCTGTGTGATAGTTTGGGAGGTTACATCATCAAACTCTCTTGGTCCTGCAACCGTGCTGCTTTGGGAGGGTTGCAGTTAAACAGTAATCGTCATTATTACAGCCAACAGCCCAAAACTAGTGGAGTCTTCCCGCTGATGTGGAAAAGGCCGACGGATGCCCACCGTCGCAGGGACTTGTGTTTTTAGAGGCAGTAAGAACTTCTGCAGCGGTTTGTCATGCTGATCTAAAAGTGTTCACACGTTAGTGTCTTAACACGAGCAACAGGCAAATATCGTGCATGGTGGTTCACCCTCGCAGACGTGCAGACAAAGCCTGGAGGAACATTTATGCAAAAGTGACTGAATGCTGTGGTTTAACAGAATAGTTATGTAATTAATCTTATACACCTCATGTCTGAATGGGACTTCTGGCCGTGTCAGTGTAAAACAAAAACAAAAAAACATCAGCTTCAGGTTTCTTTTCTCTCTCGTCTTCTGCCTGAAAGGGAGAATAAGTTAAGTAATGTTGGTTAAATCAGGTAACTGTTTGGTAATAATCAGCAGGCGTAAGACAACTCAAGGTACAAAATGCCTTCTATATTCTTCTCTCTCTCTTATCAAATTGTGCAAGCTTCTTTTGAGACAGAGTTTGCTGTCTGAGAAAATGTTAGTGGGCGTAAATATTTTTAAATTTAGCAATGCATATGGTTCTAACCCTACTAAAGGCTTCCTCACTCGCAGCTGAAGGTGGTGAACGATCTGTTACTGTGTATAAATGAAGTAAACTGACCCTGAAGAGAAGTGCAGAGCTATTTTATTGAACAGACTCTCCTGAGTTAATAAAGCATTGGCCCATCTTTTTCTGAGGCTGATTAGAAGGTTTGGTACACAGCCACGTCCTTTTGATGCACTGTTTCATTTGGTTTTGTGACTGGTTACTGATTAGTTGGATGTAATTGGATTTTTTTTCTTTTGTTTCTGTCTCTTTAAAGTCCGCTGAATGCTGCATGTGATAAACGGCCATGAAGATGAAGGACCTTGAACTTTAACTGGAACTTTGTCAGCCTCTCTGTCCCTCTCCCGCCTTCTTTTTCTCCGTCTTTCACTCCATCGCTCTTGTCTGCATTTCCTTTACATGACCTGGGCTGCAGAGCTCTAACAATCCATTACGCTTGGTGAGGATGTTGAGGAGATCCATGCAAATAAGTGTGAAATTACACTGCAATCACTCATGTAAATTGCAGCGGTTCTCAATCGGAGCATCGCAGTCTCTTTGTACTTGTTCAGAAACAGTGTGGGTGAGGTGTTGGGAGAGGGCATTAGGGGGTGGGGTGGGGGGTGGGGGTAAGACAAAAGAAGTGTTTGACAAGGGAAAGGATATAAAAAAGAAAAAAAACGCAGAAAAGCTCTGATTCCTTATTCAGAGCTGAACTCATTTTTCCTGTTGGACTACATATTGAAAAATTTATGCCGTGATCAAAATTGTTCAGCAACGCGAGTCTTCAGGCGCAGAGGGTTTCTGCCTGTTCTTTGATGGAGGATGGAGAAAAAGAGCCTGATGAGACGGAGCGATGAAGAAGTATGTTTGAGCTGTGTTCACAACCCAGCAGCCACAGCACTGCAGCGCTACGCACAAAAAGGAAATCACTGAAGAAACTGGACCATAATAAATACTGAAGTAGGTGCTTTTACTTTTGAGAAAATATTTTATTATAGAAAAGCTAAATCCCACAACCGACTGTACAACAGTGACTAAAAAGAGCAGATCCAAGCACTTGATACTGAAACGGAAACAAAAGAGAAATGAAGAATAATCCCTCCTCTTTTTCAGAGCAACAAAATCTCTCAGTCTCATCATTCAAAGTTGTGATACGGACATGCGGTTTGATACCTGCGGCCCGCGACACACGGCCCGCCACACACGGCCCGCCACACACGGCCCGCCACACACGGCCCGCCACACACGGCCCGCCACACACGGCCCGCCACACACGGCCCGCACACTGACAGGTAACACTGGGGTCGTGCAACCTGCACGCCTGTTGTTCAGGTTTTAAATTTTGCAATAGCTTTGATTTTTAATCCATTTTCTAGGTTGTTTAATTATTTCAGTTTAGTTTTACCTAAACAAACAGTAGTTTTAGATTAGTTTTGATAAATTGGTTAGTTTTACTTTTTGATGTGGTTACGAACAAAAAAAAAAAAAATATAGGATGAGATAATCCAGCCGACAAGACCATACATCACTAAGAACATTTTTTGGGTAATTACATAACTACAATTAGAAAAAAAACTGTAATAAAAAAAATGAAGCTACAAACTAAACACACACACACACACACACACACACACACACACACACATATATATATATATATATATATATATATATATATATATATATATATATATATATATGTGTGTGTGTGTGTGTGTGTGTGTGTGTGTGTGTGTGTGTGTGTGTGTGTGTGTATTTATGTGTATTTGCTTTTTATTTTTTTTGCATTAGTAACTAACTAGTCATTTAGTTAGTTTTTATAAAACGTTACATTTATTTTTTTCTGTTAACTGGGTGATTTTTGCCGCTTAGTTCCACTTTTAGCTTTAGTTTTCAATAACTACAACAACTGTATTGCTGACAAAGGAAAATATAATTAAAATGTATTTTTAGGTGATGCTGATCAGCCGGATCTGAAAAAAAATGTCAAACTGTGAAAATCTGACAATCCATTTCCAGAATCTAATCAAAATTGTGTGTTCAAAAACTGATATATTTAAAAAAGAAAGACTGTCCCTGAAAAATATGAAATTATGTGCTAAGACGCTCAAACGACGCATCTGGTTTGTCCAACGTCAACATAAAATAAAAAAAATTATACAATAATAACAGATTGGATTTGTTGTGCACCAGATGATAAAAAAGACAACATAAATACAACAATTAAATGTTTAAATTTAAAAACACAAACAAAAGCAATCTATGAACAAGGACGGTAAAAGAAACCCAAACAAAAAATTACTTAATATCTGCAAAAAACGTTTCTCTTTTTGCCAAGTGGAGAAGAAAATAAAACAGTAACTAAAGAAAGACTAGTAATGTTCATTTTGGTAAAACTAACTTCAGTGCAACTGTTCGAAGCTTTCAAATGTTAAAAGACCCAGTGTTTGTCATTTAAAAAATAAATAGAAATAATAAATAGAATAATTCTTGAGGCGACTGCAGCTACACGGCTCGCTGTGCATCGCTGAACCGCTGGTTTTTCTGTTTTGGGGTACACCCCCCACTTCTCACTTTTGGTTTGTTTTAGCTTCTATGAATACACAGTTTTGTGTGATCCATCTTGATTTCATTTTAAAAGTGAAGTCATTAAAATTGCCCAGTTGTAATTTAACGTGACACAAAGGAGCTTTTGCGATTTTTAGCCGTGAGTCCCGTAGGTGGGGAGGTCGCCTTTACGACACGGGCCAACATTTAGTCCTGTCCACTTCCTCTCGTTTCCTCTTCCTCCCTTCTTTGTCATCACTTGAGTCACTTTGGCTGTATGTACACTGAAGGGCTCAAATGACCCAATTTTGATTTTTTTCCTCCTACGTGACACAGAACAAATGACCAGTAGTGAAAATAGTAAAGTAGTGAAAAAAAAAAAAAAAAAGTAGTTCATGGACTGTGATCTTCTTAGACCTGTTTCAGGCTTCACTCATGCGTGAAAATAAATCTTAGATGCTGTATGTACATTTGCATCGGACATCTGAGAGAGGGACTGGACCGTCCTTTAAGGCCGCGTCGTAAACACAGACTCGCCTCTTCTTCTTCTCTGCTTTAAAACACGCCTAATCATTTGCTGACCTCCTGGAAGGCTTTGGAAAGCAAGAATAATGAGGTGGACTCTTTAACTGAAGCAACTGAGAATACAGCAGAAGAATGTTGATCACACTGTGGGACACTGAGGAAGTGTCTCACTGTGCACATGAAAATATACCATTTACCTGTGCTCATTTCACCTGTCTGCATTGATTGAAGCAAAAACAACACTTCTTTTCCTCCTTGTTTTTTTGTTTTTTGTTTTCTTTTCCTGGTCAGTAGCCGAGTCCACCTGCCTCCCAAAGTGTTTCCCCATGTAGTAACCGGTGTAAATGCCACTATCGGATACGGCTTTCTTCTAAAGGATGGTGCAGCAGCTCATAAATAAAGTCCGATACAGGCAATAAATTGGAATTGGCCATCAAGGCCTGCAGCGTAAAAGCAGCCCGCGTCTCCTCCGCTGCAAAATCCACTGTAGTTCTGCCAGTTTGCTCCATTTCTTAGTCTTTGCTAATGTGTAATACAATGCAGCAAAGCTGGAGGAGTTTCATGACAGCTGACCAGGACGGCGGGGGGGCTGTTGTTGCTGATGGAAGGGATGGGGGCTGCTTTCTAAGAAATAATAAAATGCATCTTCAAATTGAACTGTAACTGATAGTTTACCATGTAAGACAAAAAAAAAAAAAAGAAAAAGCGCCTTTGTGACAAGAAATTGTAACGCAGAAGAGCGGCACATGTGCCACGGAGCAGACGTAGAAACTTAAAACCCCACTCAGACCACGCCGCCGCTTCGAGGCCAGCTGAAGGCATCAGTGGCCGGCAGACCGAAGTGTGGAGGAGGCGTATCACAAAAAAACAAGAAGAAAAGCCTGAAAGAGTAGCATCTACACATTTAAAATGAACAGAATAAAACTGGCGAATCAGGGTCATGAATTAAGATATTTATCGCCGTTTCTTCCCAGGACTTAAACACAGCAGAACTGTGAACTTTCATGGCCTTCAGAACTTCAAATACGGACACAAGCTACACCAACACCTGCGTGCGTATTTGTATTGTTATCCATCACCTTCACTGTCACAGATCAGTCTCACATTTAATGAGCCCACAAACACACCCTGACTCATACAGCACTATCTTCAGCCACAAGAACAACAAAGAGTCCTGCAACAGATGGTCGGGCCCCTACAGAGTCCTGATCTCAACATCACCGAGGCCGTCTGGGATTGCATGAAGCGGGAGAAGCAACGCTGACAGTCTAAGACGCTTCTCAGGGGTTATTGATATGCAGACTTTCACATAACGGGATGAAGTTCCTATTGTGAAAACACTATGGGTGATTTTCCTACAAATGCATGCCACATCTATTAATAACACCCAACAGCATAAAAACACAGTACGCCTCTTAACCATACATGAAAAAACAATACGGCTACAATTGCTAAGTGCTAAGATGAACTCCCAATTTCATCTTCACACTGTCACCAGCGTGTCCTGCTGAATACCACAAGCTGTCGCACGACGCATCACCCAGCGCGTGGGAGTGTTCAGTATATACTGTACATGCGCAAGTGTGTCAGCATATGCATGTCGACAAGCCGGGGAGGAGCGAGAAAGCAGAGCAGCGAGACGAGGGATCCGGATTTTGGCCCGAGTACAACGTGTGGAGGAGTCACTCAATGAGCTGACAGCCGTCAGTGAATCCTGGTGGGGGAGAGGGCTGAGCCACTGTGGTCGAACACACACACGTAAACAAACACCGCGCACGCACGCACGCACGCACGCACGCACGCACGCACGCACGCACGCACACACTCACTCCATAAGCACCGGGAAGCTCAAACAGACAGATGGGCTAATTCGTGACTGACTGTGTGTTATGAAACATTATCTCTGTGTCAGTGAAATCAAAATAACATTTTCAGTGTAAACGGTGAGCTTGTAACTGCCAACAGAGCGCCACATGGTCGTGATGGATGCATATGCACCATGATGCTGCATGGCCTCAGAGAAGGAAAAATAAATAAATAAATGCTGTTTATTGTGTCGTGGGGGGGCGAGGTGCATGCGGGCGTATACAACTGCAGCCCACCTGCCAGTGCCAAATTAAGCCATCGAATCAATTTCAAGGGTCTGGAGGAAAATGAAGGCCATTATAGGCATTGAATTTTACTTGCTCCCTATTCAAAATTAAAGGCTATTGACAGACGGCTTTGTTTTGTTCCCTCTAAACCACTCCACCAGTGAGAGTGTGGATAGGTGGTTGTGGCTGCATTTTAATGGTCTGCCCCTTTAACGGCCGGCTTCTGAGCCACTTTATAATCCCCTTTGCTGGGGATTTGTGTATGCAGGGAGTGTATTGTAGCTAACTGAACCTGGCTCACTGCTCTCTGCGGATGTTTTGTTGTCAAATAATGGGAGAGTGATGGGGTCCTACCCCGCTGTGAGCCACCGCAAAGATTAGACAGATCTTCACACTGGACGATTGGTGAAATTTATCACTGTCACAGGGTGCCAAACCAGCCCGCTCCCCCCTCCCTCCCCCTTTCTCTCGCCGCCCCCACCCACATGGTTTGTGATGGTTTCTCATTTGGAACCTGCAAAGCAGTTGTCATGTGTACTTTCCACTCCGATAGTGATAGCTTTAAGCAGCGCCTCAAAAATCACCCTCTGCTTCATGCTTTCTGCACAAAATGTTTAACGCATTCTGTCTGGTGTGCATGGGAAATTCAGGCGATGGCGGCGATTTGTGTTTGGGATGGATGTTTGTGCTGTGACATCACGAGTGAGTGATAAATCTGGAAGAGGGAAACCACGTGGTGTGGCAGCATCGCCAGTGTCCTCCCTCCTCTCTTGTTTTAATTCCTATTCGGTAACTTTTATTTCTTGGATGTGTCTGTTGTGTCCCTCCACCTGCAGAGACCGTTTTTGTCCTCAGAGGAGTGTTTATAAAGCACAGCAGCAGAAACAAGAACGTGTTACAAATATAAAAGCATATTATCTAAATTGCAGGTTTGGACCCAGCTGATGTTCGAGAAGACGCAGGAAACAGCAGAGCTGCACACGAGAGCGTTCGTTTGAGTTGTTATGCATACGTGTGCTGGAGGAGCATCAAGGAGGAGGAAGATTTTTCCATCATTGAGTCAGTTGAGAAGCTACATTTCACAGCCAGCAGATTTTGATCCCTCTCGGAGCGCCGGTGGAATTAGCATGCAGAGGGGAGTGCTGAAAGGTGCTCTGGCCCTTAACTCAATCTCTGCCTCTCCTCCTCCTCCTCCGCAAGTAAAAGTAATGGATTGTAGCTGGCTCTGGCCTCAGTCCTGTCGCGTCACGCCTGCTAGCACAGCCAGCTAGCAGGCAGCGGGCGGGAGGGGCCGAGCTGCAGGCTGTTATTTAGCATCCATCCCTCCACAGTCACACTCGCTAACTCTGAGGCCGGCTGTCCGAGCACACTGAGCCCGGAGGACGGCGGCGCAGCCTGAACTGAGAGGTGACAACCCCTCCACGTTCCTTAACAGACTGACACCTCGGGCCGGCATGTCTGAATACCAATGGATCCTCATAATAACACCGAACTTCATCCTGCAGGGCCGGAAAACCGCTTGTTAAACGGGAATGAATTATGGGAAGTAAATCTCTGTGTGCATTTGCATTTTTCACTTTACTTCTGATAATCAGTATTTATCAAAGCAAAATTAGTTGTCGTTATTGATCACTCCTTCAATGACAGAACAACTGTTTCGTAAACAGACAAATGCTCTTGTTGCTTTGTTCAAAACATTTAAAACAGTAAAATGTTATCTTTACTCTGGTATGTCATAAATCCAACCCGTCCCCGAAGTTTTGACTTCATTCAGCTCTGAATTCAAACTTCCAATGATAAACTTATTAGCTGCATCCATAAAAACGATTATAGCCTCTTTGTAGCTCAAAGTTTCTACTCAACAGAACGAGGGGGGGCAATAAGAGAGGGATCTTCTTCCCAGTTTGCACATGTGCGTGGTGGCGCCAGGCCGGACCGGAACATCTACTTCTGGCTGCAAAATGCATCCACTACACGTGGCTGATATTAGATGCATCAAAGAAAGTTGCATCAGGAGAAAGAAATAGCACACAAATAAACTTCCCTTGGCTTGTGCAGAGTGATTACTGGTGACCAGCTTGTTCCACCCCCTGGACCTTTTTGGGTTACCCCGGGAAGGGTGGAGTCCTTTCCTACCATGTAACACCGCGCAGCGCGATGAAAAACAGGCTTCAAAAGCACTTTTCAGAGAACGATAGTAGTCCACTTCTTTTTATACAGTCTTTGGGATCGCCACAGCAGTCACGACACAGACTTCCAGTTCTGACAAACCAAGACCGGAAAAGGTTTCGTACTAATGACAACCACACCAATACACAGCATGCTTCTGGATGCTACACCTGCAAAAACGGTCTCTATGCCAAGTGAGCGTGATGTCATGCACCAGATATCCAGCCAGCTGGAGGTGGAGATGCAACACGTCAGGGTTCACGATCCAAGGCTGCTCTGGCTGAGTAGAACCGCTCGATAGGAACATGCTTCTACATAGATCTGAGCTACACAGCTAAATGTGACAATGGCGGACACTTCCTATTTCAAATACTTCCCTGCTAAGGTTTACATTTTGCATGCATAAAAACCAGGTGAGTGCCACGGCCTGAAGTTATTAATCAGATCCATTTTTGTTGACGATGACAATAAAGTTGTGACTTTGAAAAACCTGTCCGCATACCAATGTTTGTCTTCACTCATATATACAAATGTTATATAAACTTTATAGTTTACACCAGAATTGCTCCACAGATCAGCTTTTCCGCCCTTATCAGTCCCGTTTCCAGCAGCAGCAGCAGCTGACTGTTTTCAGGAAGTGCTGATAAACCTGCCGTAATGTACTACCTGTCCAGCACCAAGCAGCACAGACACAAACACAGCGAGCCCAGTTGGTGGAGGAGGAAGAATGCTAAAGAGCCAGCCTTTTCTTCTCCGTCGTAAGTTGAGTCGAAAACGAATGAAAAAGATCGCCATATCCCAGGTAGTCACAAAGATGACACCGATGTGATGATCAAGCTGCTTGGTGTCTGCTGGATGTGTAAAAAGAAACGTGTTTGCCAGCATAATTCAGTTTAAAAGCTAGGACTGAACAAGTCCAACAAAAATCGATGAAAAGTCAATTAACACAGTTTTAATTGCACATTCCTACATTAATATGCTAAAGCATCAGTTTGCACATGTGACTACATGCAGAACGAAATGCTGCAGCTCCGTAATCTGCCCTGACAGACAGCCAGCGCTCACGCCGCAGCAGTCCTGCGTGTTGATGGGCATGTAAATGTCGAAGGAAGCGGACGTGTGAAGCAATGTGCAAGACGAGGGAATGTTGACGCACAATCAGTACAGGACAGACACTCAGAGCTGACAGCTTCCCGTGAATCCTGGTGAGGAGAAGCTCAAACCACTTTATGAACATGCGCCGTCATCAGCTCGGTCTCAACAAAACAAATGAGCCGCAGACACCAACCTGAACTGAACAGTAATACACATGTAAGCTCAAATAGAAAGTGACACCTGACATAACAGATCTTTACAGAGTCTTGGGGCAAATAAGCAACGAAATAGCATGACTTTTAGAAGCACTAATGCATCCATGTTACAGGAGCATCAGTTAGAAAGCTGGCAAATGATTTAATATCTCCAGAGGAAGGAGTTTGCTTAGGAAGACGGCGTCTGCCAAACACTAACCGCCTCAACTAAGAGAAGCAGACGCATGCTGGAACTCACCAACTGGGATGTGACGGTTGTTTTTGTTTTATCTCGTCTTTTTTTCTCTCTTTCAACCGTGCATCAGTTGACTGTCAAATGCTGCTAATTGGAACGACGGTTATAATAAGAAAATGAGCCTTGTGCAGTTCCAGCGCTGTTTACGATGGACCTTTTCCCATGATGCAAACGCTGCCTCACAAGCTGGTTGCCTGTTCAGCGGGAGGGACGGCCCCTGAATAACAAAGGCATCGTGGCACACTCGCTGAAGAAAATGTGGATGTATACTAAAGTGAGCAAAGCAATTTGAATATGTGTCACAGCTCGAAAAAGAATTAAGAAAACTGAAATAGCCTTTATAGAAGTTTCCCTACAAGTTTCCCATCATGCTGTGTTTCCCATAGCGTTTTCTTTAGCATCAAGAGAAGAGTGTCAGTGTGGATCTGTAATGCCACGGAGCTCTGAATAGGTTTTGACAGCCTTTGCATGAACACAATGCTCAAGTTAAAATGCATTTTTTAAGCATAACAGTGGCATTTAGGAAGTGTGCTCCTCCTGTGAAATGGTACTGAAATTGGTGAATCTCTGCTGCTGCTGCTCATTAGCTGGAACTACTGGTGCCCGTTTACTTTCTGCATCCCAAAATGTACTTTTACTTCAGCCAGGCATGTTTTCACCATTTAAACCGAGTTTTTGTAACCACTTCACCCGCTTTGACCTGCTGCAGCACCCACGTGCTTGTACACGGGTCTCAGCTTTTCAAGACGACAGACTATTATATATACATAGTTTTTAAATACTGATAAAGATCAAGGCCAAGTTAGTCGATCGCTTTAGAAGAAGAATGTTTAACCTCTCAAATGTTTCTAGTTTCTTAGGAAGTTGTGAAAGATTTATGTAGACAGCTTGAGGTTTCTCTGAAAGGCTTTAAAGAACTATATGTCCTTTTTATTTTGGCAACTGAAGATTTCACTAATAAAATGACAAAAAAACAAAAAAACCTACATATTTTGCTAATCTACTTTATGGCTCACATTCAAGCCGCTCTGGGGGAGGTTTCCCCCGTTCTGCTGCGGACCGCTACTCTTTGTAAATGTTGGGATGCGGTCTAATGTGGACAGAGAAAATCTAAAAGCCTTCAGAAATGGTGGCGCTCATGCACGGATCTGATAATGATTTGCTCCTCTGGGACACTATTTGTCAGACGCAGACGCGTCTTAATGACAGTGTAAACAACATGGAGACAGAAAAACAAGCGCTGCTGACTTTGTTGTCTTTGCCATCAGCTGTTACGCAGCTAAAGTCTGCGTTTAATAATACTGCAGCTGACTACATGCACAGGAGGAAAGCCAGTACACGAGCAACCTGCAGCAGATTATCCAGCGTTTTTACTCGGATTCACTGGAGCACACATGCATCTACAGTGGTGTCACGTGGGCACAGATCTGTTCAGACGGGGAGTTAAAACACTTATGTGGACACAGATCGATTTTATTTGAACACAAAAACAGACTATTGTTGATGAGGTAACCTCAGTTTAGTGGAAGTGGCTCACAGTTATAAAAAATCTTCCAAAAGACGCAAATCTGTTTCATGTTTACGTCAATAGGTTAAGGAAGAAAAGCTGCGATGACAAACGAGCAGCAGGAGAAAATACAAACGGAGGAAGGTTATTTTCTGGTCCATATGGATCAGAATCCACCGTTTCGGACTCATGATCACAGTGTGAAAAACAGCGTGACTGCTGCCATGACTTTTTAATGTAACCAAAACTCAAAATAATTCGCTGCAGAATTGCGGTGCCACTTGACCAGAGAATACTGAGGCCAGCTGACCTACAAATTGACGAGGAGAAGCGGAGCTTGAAACGCCTCCTGCACCACTAAAGTTGCATGTAAACAGCATTTTGGCTTCCCTGTCAAATACCACGACGTCTGAGTTGGGTTTGTGCACAAAACCGTTAACGTATGTAAAGACTGCGTCATGAGAAAGCTTCCAGATAAAAGCTCTACATCAAGCGTGGTCACACGTTTGAAGACTGGATTGGAGATGCGACACTGAGGCCGTCTACAAGAAAGAACAGAGCAGACCCCGCTCCTTCAGGAGGCTTAGCTCCATCGCGTATGCAGCAAAAGGCTGTATATCTTCGTACGTCTGTGGTGGAGAGTGCAGTTTAATCTGTCGGGGTACGCCAGTGGGGAAAAATCAAAATGGAATTATTTTTTAAGAGTCAAAAATATAGACATTTAAGCGTACCAGCTACTGATTTCCATCACTTTGATGCCAGATGTGTCTGAAATCTAAAAGTCCCTTCAGAAATACAGCAGCACAGACTCAACCCATTTTCCCAAATTCATCGGTGGCGTAGTGTAGTGAAACAAGAGACGTGGCTGCTCACTTACAGTGACGAAACAAAAGCACAGTTCATTAGTGACGCACTGCCACATTAACGAATACATTGGTGTCGAGCAGCACGTGTGTTTTTCATTTTTCCTGTCATTGCTTCGCAAGGCCTCAGTCGTGCAGCTGCAATCACACCGCAAGACAAAATTAGTTTGAAGAAGTGGTTGCGTGTAGCTGCTGTAACTTCCACTCTCCCTCTCACTGGCAGGGAAATTAAACCGTGGAGTGCAATACCTGCAAAAGTGAGAACCGTCCCCATTAAACGTGATAATAAGCTGTGTGATAAAACCATGTTTGCAAAAATTGCTATACATGTGCCATTAAACTCAATGTATTAGTTCAGGCAGCACTTTGTCTTTGCAAGCTATTGTCTGGTTTTGTGGCGCCTTTGACATCTGCAGGTAAATGTGCATTAAACCGGCTGCATTATGTGTTTCTTTAGCGATAACGGCCTGGGAAAAACAACAGTTTATGTCATAAACAACAGGAAGTGAGCTCTACATCTTCAGCCTCAGTTACCTAATTTTGTGGAAACAGAAGATTTTGCTGCAGCTGTTTGTGGAGATGGGAATTATAAGAATTTTCTCTTTTTTTAAATCTTGGTTAAAAAAGAATTGAAAGGATGTAAAAGGAGCGTCATGGTGTCTGCCACGTAGAGCATGTGTGTTGCGGCGCAAACTTTTTCATCGACCAAAATATGTCACATTGAATCCTCAATGTCTGTTTTTTTTTCTAAATTGCCCGATATGCAAGCAGCAATGACAGTCATCTCAGAATATTATCTGAGCGAACAATTAACAGAGCAGCAAAAATGTGAGGTCAGATATAATTAACATATGTGCTGCTCAGCTATAATTGCTCAAGTCTAAAGCAAGTAATTAAATCATTCAAAGTGAGCCATGCAAACAATGAGCGGCGGAGTTTTTCTTTTTGGGTGGGGGCGGGTGTCTTCTCCGTCACACCACCTCTGAGACCATCGCTGCATATTCACTGCACAGGCAGGATGAAGAACTGGCGCGCCGTTCTGTAATCATCCGGAAGAAACGGCTAACGCTGAGGGGATGCACCTCAAGGAGAAATGGTCCTCACTCCCGCGAGGTGAGAGAGATCCCTCATCCCCTTCTTTATTCTCACGAGTCAGAGAAGTTCTGTCACATGGTTAAGGTGCTCCTAACTGCCGGCGCGGAGATCCGCTCATTATGATACATGCGTCGGGCCGGCCTGTCAGACCGGAGGAGGTGGAAGGGAGCGGCATTAAGCAAGTGGCAGGAGCATTATCAGTCTATATTTCACAGGTGTCAGCAGGGACTTGTCCCCGTTTTGTCCTCTGGGTGTCATTTATTAAATGAAGGAATGAAAGGGATATTTAAGGTAGAAATACAGGCCTGCTTGGACAAGGGATTATACGTTGTCACAGGAAGAAAAATTGCATTTGAACCTCAGATGCATAGCGGAGGCTCCAGGGAATTTCATTAACGTATTGTCCTAACAGCTATTCAAAGTCATACATGACGAGCACGCACGAGGTGCAGACGGAGCAGCGTCCTGGGCTCGGGGCTCATTCACACCACACTGCACAACAGTTCCACGTTTGAATACATTACATTCATTTTCATCAGGAAATGTTGCCGTCAGTGGAACCGCTCGCACCGCTTTGCTTTCACATTGAGGTCAACTCTTGACATGAATCTGAACATTCACAACTTACAAACCATTTGACACTTCCGACCTTTGAGGGAGGGGCGAGAACAAAAGGATCCAAAGCAGAGGAACCTGCCACTGGATGTCACACGGCTGCAAACGGATGCGGCTGAAAAGTTTATTTTTCTAAGAAAATTGAGTAGTACAAAACTGTACACCCTGAGTTGAAGATTTATTTTCAATATAAGTCTTTAACTTTGTTTGTGCAGCAGGAAAGTGCTTGAATTAAGCCGGTCAAAACCAACCTCTGCCTCCACAGACTCTTGTGTCGCATCGTGTTTACCCTTTTTATGACGCTCAGATGAACCCGGCTGTTAATTTATAAACTCTGACCAAGCAGTACATAAAATACAGAATAAATATTCCCATTCATAAATTTGGGGAAGTGGGAGTCTGTAGTTGCCTTGTTTAGACTGCGCCAGGAAGCACAGGCATCAGGAGAGTGTAAATCCTCCTCCCAGGGAGGGAACGAGTCCTTCCTGAGGATTTGTTTCTGTCAAATGCAGAAAGGCTCTGGCAACTTCTGACACGATGTTCCCAGAGGAGCGAGGATGAGGTCAGACATAATTTTTCTTTTCTTTTTAACTTTTTCAACTGTGAAACTTTAGGCTACAGAGCATAGAGCTTTGTTACATTATGTCCTCTCTTCATAATAAACCAATATGCTTTCAACCTGCGTGACCCGGCGGCTGAGGATTTCCTCTGCAAATTCAAAACACATTGCGTCTGCACTGTTCTTGACATTTAAAACCACATGAAAATGAAAAATGGATCCCAATTAGCGCTGTATGAATCAAGAAGCCCTCTTGGTTCTCTTAGTAACTAGCTGGTTTTAACATCTTTCCCCACAAAACGCCTTGAAAATTGACCTTCTCATTTAGCAAGTGGTGATAAAAGCAGCCTTGAGTGGCCTCAGATCGAGCTATTCTGATAGGTTTCTGTGAGGAAGAAAATGTGAAAATAAAAAATAGAGACTCACACCGAGCGTTACTGTGGTGCAGCACTTTGAATTTATGGTCCCACACTCTCAATTAAAAAAAAAAAAAAAAAAAATCACGACATTAACTACCAGGTATTAATGTAAATCATAGCTGTGGAAGACAGTAATAGCCACTTTAAGACAGGTGATCATTATTGAGGCAATTGTCACAAGATTGACACGTTGCTGAACAAAAATATAAAAATACAAGAAATAATGTGACTACATCCTTAAAAGTTACTGATAAATACACGGCGCTCCCTTAACAGCATAATACAGTGAGAGAGCGGCACAAATGAGGAATGTAAAACAAAGAAAGCCATATTAAATTTAAACTTTGGAGCGTGAAGACAGGGGTGTCGGCTGCATCACCTGTTGAAGAGCATTCATTTCAGCAGGGGAACAAAGGTCAGCATCCTTGCTGGAGCTTTGATTGGCAGGCGGGGGAGTTTGATGCCCACAGCAGCAGCCCAGCGGAGCATCCAACGGTGGCGTGTGGCTTGGCTGGGCCACATTTCTGACGCGATGCTGACTAACTGAGTGTGTCTGCTGACAGAGTGTCTGACTGATAGGATCACCCCGGGAGGCTCTTCCAGGGCCTTTACAAAGTGTCTCTGATAGGCCAAGCCCATAGCAGTGCCGCGAGGGCCCGCCAACAAATTAAATATAAGCCCTGCTAATGCATAGTGCAATCATGGAGTGAGGTGGTGATAAATTTTTCAGCGAGGTTACCATGGGTGCACCAGAGGAGGAACTCGGAATCCAAGATGGCAAAGACAGAGAGGAGATGTCGAAAGTGGGAAAAATAGACGGATACGACCTCTGTTCTGCGCTGAAAAATCCTTTGCTCCGAAGTCAAGGACTCGTATGAAAGAACAACAATAACACACCATTATGAGTTGTAACATTTGGCGACGACCCACGTTTCCAGGGGGAAATTTGAAAGAAAAGCAATTTCACATTAAACTATCTGACACAATGTAAGTCTGTGGAGTTGAGGAGGGGGGGTGTGGGGGAGCAAAGGGGGAATGAGATAGTGAGGAGTGCATGTGTGTGTGAATGGTTAGAGGGGTGGTGGTTGTGGGGATATTCGGGAGCTTCCTAACAGCCATTGGCCAACTGGAGCGAGACACACACATCCCCTCCGCCAAGTTAAAAGGGATGGAGAGGATGAAATTTCAAAGCCTCCCCTGCAGACACACACTCTGCTTTGCACACATCAGCACTGAGATACTCAAATATTCCACTCTGCCGTTGCAGCCTGGTTTCCTCTGCTGTACGCTGGTATCAGACATGGTTCTGTGATTAATGAGAAACCCAAAGAAAATGGCTCGACATGCATGTGTGTGACTCTGGGCACACAAAAACAGTCTTTCTGAATTATCAAATGCACCCCCCCGCCTCACCCGCCACCCTCTCCTTCTTTTTTCCACGATGCTAAAAACTGTCCTTAATTAAAAATGGTGTCTCTGAGTAATATATTTCTCATGATTACTTGCTGCAGGCGGTTCAAGTGAAAGTCACTGCGAGATAAGAAGGGAAGTGGTACACGTTCACCTATTAAACTTCATTCACTTATTATGGCCAACAATACCAGTCTGATTAGCTGGAACATTGACAGTGTTAGACGACACATTCCAGAAGCGGTAGCACAAAGCGTAACTCTGCTGCCCTTGTACAGACAATACAGTACAGAGCCCTCCGAGCTGCGGCGAGATCACCCCCCCCCTCCGCTTTCATAACCCTGACTTGACATGTTTGATTTGACCATTCATTTCCTTGTCTTTACGAGCATCTCCCGCGCTGGAAACCGGCGCGGCGAGCATCCCGGCAGTTTGTGCAATAAAACAAATCCACCCAGATCATACACCAAACATAATAAACCAAGTCACAATTCTGCAATCTCCATTTTCTTGTTGTGTTTCCTTTGTTTCTTTGTTGTCTTATGATGGCAACATTTTTTGTTGCTAAGCAGTTGTTGCTGTGGTGATTTTGCACTGCACTTCCCAGAGATCGCAAGTCAGTCAAAGAATGCGGTCGCCACCGTGTCGTCTTCCTCGAGTCAGATGAAAGGAAACTTTGACTCGGAAGTTCACGTTCCCACTTCGTGTTCAAAGAACCCAACAGCATCTTGCCCTGGAAACACGCTCCAGATTGATTGTTTCACACTAACTGCCGGGAGATGGTTATGGAGAAACGATCCCTAAGTTCTTCTTTTCATTACTGTCTGAGCAGACCCGTCAGACGGAGTCGGGATCCCCCACTGACTGGTCTACCACCATCAGCCCCCAGTTCTCCACTGGTAAATGTGCGCAGACACACCTCCAGAATCAGTGTCAGCCTCGCTGAGTAATTACAGCGATTAATGCACAGACTGTGCTTGCCTCTCGCTCCGGACACTCTATCAAGACACGCGCGGTAAAAGATGAACGTCAATTGTTAATAGAGAATCCATAGTGTTTTAACCTAAGAAAGAAAGAAAAAAACCTTGTTTATTAAGACTTAGTTTACACACGGTCCTCTTGGGGGAGATCGTTTACCAGGCTAGGAACAAGAGAGAAAGTGGTCAGGTTCTTCTGCCCTTGTCGTCGTGCTCACGCTGACCTCTAAAAATGGACAACAAAGATCATATCATGAAACCAATACTAGCACCAACGGCCTCTGCACAAATTGATTTACCCACCCAGAACTCACTCTCTCCTCAATGAGGTGCCAGGATGCTCACAACATATATCACTGTCACACAAGCACCCTCTAGTGAAATGTGATTTTTATCTTTATGAGCTTTTTTCCTCTTTTCGGTACAGCATGTAGCGGCTTGTGATAAGTGATGAGAAATAAAGGGCTGGCACATTTCGTTAATACAGGTGCTCTGTGCACATATGGGTGCTATCACACACGGAGAATGACACTGCTGTGGTCCTGTGTGTTTGAAAAGCGGCTGGCGAGGCAGCAGGGGGTCTGTGGTATATGGCTCATAGATCACTAATGTGTGGGTGAGAGTTGTCACCAGCCAGCGCCTGGCTGCGAAGCACAACATAGTTTATGGCACAAAATCTCTAGACATAAGCATGAATCGTGGCCCAGGCAACAACGAGGAAAAGCGCACTAAAAATAGATGATAAGCCTTTTCCGCTCGCCCCAGAAACAATGGCTCCTTTTGATTTTTCATGTGTTCAAACTGTGGTACAAAGGATAAAGGAAGCCGTGGATGGTGTCTGACTGGGCCTGTAGTAAAAGATGTGGATAAATGCAGCTCAGAGGGCCTTGCTAACCTGAAATGCACCATCAGTAAAAGCTGGAAAGACTCAATGAGTGTTGCACTTTTAAAGTGTGTTAAAAGCACATAGGGCAGTCCAGGCTTCCCTCTTTCCCACTGACAACCTTTGTTACACAGTTAATTACAGCCAACTGCAACACAGTGCAGTGTCAATTATGTGCGTTAGCCCCCCCCCCCCCCCCCCCCCCCCCCCCCCCCCCCCCAACGGCTGTTTTTACTGCCTGGATTTCTCTGCTAAACTTTCTAGCTTCTTTTATTGCTATTCTGCCCAGGTCTCAAGGCTGAATTACATTTGCCAGACAGAGCTGTAAAAACAGAAGGGATTTAAGGATTCAGATTGGTGGAGGGTAACCTAATCTTTCGTAATTGGGGGAATGGTTCTCATTTATATCAGCCTACTTTTGAAAGCAAGCTCATCGGCAGGCTGCTATCATCCCGGGCATTTTACTCTGACGATTCATTTTCATAAAGGCCATGGAAAAGGGAGGTCGGCCTCCACAGCTACGAACACACACATTAAACGTAATCACCAATAATCAAAGTGCTGCTCCAACTTAGCAGGTCACCGAAATCAACATACACAACACAAATGCTGCACAAAGATCCCTTCATGTGCTGGTTTTGCCTGAGCCGCAGTGCTGCTGGAGTGCTGTGAAATAACACATTCTGGGCTGAAAATGGAACTAAAATGGTAATCCTCTGCCAGGCGAAGCGTTCTCGCCTCGCCAGATGCTTAGTTCTGAAATTTGCCTAATTGCCATGCTCAGATCAATCCTTTTTACTCAGCCAAATGAAACTGCCAAAGTGTTTTTGTGAGCGTTTTGTTGGCCCAATATGCTTTTCTTTTTCTTCTCTTCTTTTGTTTTCCTTCCTTTTCGTTTGCAAAGATGTGTTTCCCCAACGAAGACCTGGGAGAGGTTTCGATCTCTGTGACATGTCCATGCACAACCAGATGCGCCTCCACACCTGCCGACCTGAGTGCCCATTAGCCATGGTGTTGCAGTCAGGGTGCGGGGCTTATCCATCTCACCCACCTCCACACCACCACCCCTTCACTTCCCCCCAAAGTACACCCACTCCTCATATGGCTCAGACACATGCCGTGGGCGGACTAAATGAGGCTCTTTGATCAAAGGGCAGTGAGCAGGAATGGACACTAACTTACTGACCTCTACACACACACGCATGCGCACACACACGCACGCACGCACGCACACACACACACACACACACACACACACACACACACACACACACACACACACACACACTAGTGAACTCATTAGTGTTTACGTCCACCAGGAAGTCGACGATGCACATGTGAGTACAAACGCTGAATGAGAAGAGGAAGAAAAAAAAATGTTATTTGTGCAGCTGCTGCTGTAGTCATTAAAACTACGGTGCGTGCATATTATGAATGGCACACGCATATGCTCAGTGCATCTTGGGCAAACGGACGCAACGAGGGAAGCATCCATCTATGATTCATCTCCCATCTGCACAGGCAACACTTCTCGCATCATCATGAGAAATGACTGCGCGATCCAAAACTCCTCATTCCAGAATGATGATATAAGAGCAATGTCATTAAAAAAGGGGAGGAAAATGAGCGAAGTGCATGTGTGTTTAACAATGGAAAGTGATGGGAAAATCTGAAGTTTAGTCAACAGTGAAAACCCGGTGCCCGGCTGTCAGATGGGCCACTCTGCTTGTCAACAACATCCCCTATCATTCTCACACAACTATCTACTCACAAAACCAAGACCCGCCCCCAACATCCCTTCGGCAATTCCACCATCCTGCAAGAGGAAGACCTCCGAAAGCAGCACGGGTTGCTCACAGCGGCAGCAGTGATGATCTTTTTTCTCTCCTTGTCTCTTTCCCCCTCCCCTCTTCCCCTCTTCATTTCTGTGCATGCTCTCTCATTCCTTTTTGTCTACACTTCTTTTTCTGCCTTCCCGCGCTGCTGCTGCTGCCGCGTTTGGCGCGTCGGATGAGAACATAAAAGAGCAAAGAATGAAAAAAAGAAAGAGGGGGGGGAGAGAAATAGACAAACCGATGTTAGGGGAGGCTGGAGAAGCCAAATTAGCATGAGAATACTCACAGTGTTGTTGTTGAAGGAGCGCAGGGATGGGAGCGCGGCACCGGTCCCTCCGTCAGATACAACCTGCACAGGATTGAAGAGGAAAAAAAAAAAAGAAAACTAGGCTGTGAGAGCGGCAAAGCGAGAATGGAGAGGAGGAGGAGAAAAGAGCAGGACAAGGAGGAGGAGGAGAAGAAGAAGAGGGAGGAGGAGGGAGCTGAGCATCTAATGCACGCACCAACAGGAGCCCAAGTGAAGAAAGAAAGGATTCCTTCAGCCGTGTGTTTGGGCAGCGATGGTGTGTGTGTGTGTGTGTGTGTGTGTGTGTGTGTGTGTGTGTGTGTGTGTGTGTGTGTGTGTGTGTGTGTGTGTGTGTGTGTGTGAGCAGGGGGGGGGGTCAAGGAGGTAAGCTGTTTTGGGGAAATATAAAAACGCACTCAAATGCGAGGTTGTACTTGGGCACACAGTCACATCTGATCTGTAGTCCACCTACTTCCTTATCACTACCTCACTCTTCCATAACATCATCTCACTCCGTGTTGCTCACGCTGATGCCAGGGATTCGGCTGCTACAGGGAAGCTATCACCCTCATTGTTGTATGTTACTGAACGAGGGAGGGCACCATCGGATCTCCCACCCGCCCACGCCACCCGGCCCACCCCCACCCGCTCCATCTCCACCCGCTCCACCTCCGATGTACAGTGAACGAGAACGCTTCAACTGAATGGAAGCAATCCCAGTGGCATTGAGGCAATTATAGATGCTGCTGGCACTGTTTTCTGCATTTTTTTGTCCTTTCCTCATCTCCTCCTTTGCTCTCGCTTCATCCCCTCTTGGGCTGATGGAGGGTCTGCTTTCTCCTTCTTTTGGTTTCTCTGCACTCCAAACATATGCCACTATTAATATAGCTTCTGTCACTTCAGCTGTTTTGGTCAGATCACCTCCGTCTCCGCTTCAACCTTCATGCAGAGTTAAAACCCGA
The DNA here is from genome assembly GCA_014839995.1 of Xenentodon cancila. Taxonomy (NCBI): domain Eukaryota; kingdom Metazoa; phylum Chordata; class Actinopteri; order Beloniformes; family Belonidae; genus Xenentodon; species Xenentodon cancila. Next base: position 2,396,864 of record CM026214.1, on the reverse strand, counting down.
CTAAACTCTACTACCTGACAGCACCATTGAGAGCTGCTGAGAGGTAAAATATATCAATCCTCCTGACCTTATCGGGCCATGCAAGGTATGTGTGACAAGGCACATAGCACAGCACTGAATACAAACACCTCAGGAAGAACTTTAAAAACTGTTTATACATCTGTTTTTTGATGCGTGTGTATTCTGTATGCCCAGTCTCCCTGCTTTGAAATCTGACAGAACATATATCACCATCAAATGGAGAACTGCAAGTCAAACACCTCGGCCCCTAATCAGGTAAACCCCTCCTCCCCTTCCCCTCCGCCCCCGCAAGCTGCATCCCTGCAGCCACTACTGCACTTTATCTCCCCTCAATTAACATCTTCTGAGCAAGCCTCTATTATCTTAACCACACAGAGCAGTGAGGTCCTCCGAGGAGACGGTGTGGAGGACGGCTGAGCTGTGGACAGAGGGCTCCCAGCCCTGCTGCTGCCGCTTCAATCCGCAGGCCTAATTAAAGCCAGAGTCAGACATGACAAACTGCAAGCAGAGGTGCTACAGAAACAGTCAGAAGTGTTGCCTGCGCGAGTGCGTGTAGCCCTGAGGATTCTCTTTGTGAGGATTATCTGCCAGCAAACAGCCACGTTCATGTCAGCATCATGACAACATCATCTAAATCTCTTTTGACAGTTTGCTCAGTTTGATTGTGTTTATTTTCTTTTCTGTGTACGCATCGCGGTGTCACTGCATCCAAGATAAATCATTCTCTATATGAAGGAGAGGAGAAGTGAGAATGTCAGAAAAAGTCAAGGATTCAAAAAAAAAAAAGAAAAAGCACCTGATCATGCCTATGCAGTATCGAGCTAATTTCGTTTTCTGTATAACACTTTCTCTGCCCAGTTTCGTCTGTTCTGTTGCCCTCAACAACTTCAGTTTCACCCTATGAAGCCATCAAACCACCCATCAAGCCATCAAGTTGCCCTCTTTGTCCTTGCTCCTGCCTGACAACAACAGTGAGAGCCGGTGCCGCGCCCCCCAGCACTCTTGCCATCACCGAAGCCAGGCTATTTGGCCGGCCCCGCATGCCACGGACACGGACTTTGGCTCAGGCCAGACTATTAAGAGTATTCTATTACTGTTAGGTTAACCTGTCACGCTTGGATGTGGCTCTGTTTATTGTCTGGCTGCTGTGAAAGGGCAGGGGATAAAACTCAATCAGCAGGACAAACGATCACACATGCCTCCATTCGTCAGGACTTGGGGTCCCCCACCTGCCCGCACACGGTTGCAGGCTGCTGCAACTGCTTAGAGGGAGCTTTTGCCTTTTCCTTAAATGTGAGCTCCCAGGAGCCAATCTACACAACAGACGATGGACAGAGTGGGGTCTTTGGCCTCATGAGTCCCCGCCCCCCCTTAATCATGACTCGGGGAGGAGTTGCTCCATCAGGGATGAAAGAGCTGATGTATTGACTAAGATCAGCAAGTGCCGCAGACAATGTAGGGAAGTGATTAAGAAGCAGACTAGTGATCACCGGATGACAGGGGTCAATCCCCTGTTGGGCACTTGGGTTGGCGGCTTTAGGCTGGATACTTAGCCCGAACACAGCGGCGAGACACTCAACTGTGTAAGTGCATAAAATGTCAAATCCAAATTCATCCTTTGCCAAAGTTCAAAGAAAAACAATGACAGTGAACGCTTTGGTTATTAAAAAATTCATATCGTAATGAAACAGCCGTGTTCCATCTTTACTTATCCCCCTGCAGCAAACATGCCGCTCCTTTTTTCATGGGATCCATCAAGGGAGGGCCACAATTAAGTGACTAATTTGATTAGGAGATAATGTGAGTCCCACTTAATGGAAAGGACAGACTTCACAACACAGGCAGATTAGTTTGGTGGATGCCTGCTTATTAATTAAGACAGCCCTGCGTGTCCATATTAAGTCAAATGCACAGATGCAGTTTTAATGGGTCAGGCTATGAACACGTAAGACAAATGAAAAAAGAGGCTGGTACAGTGTGATGATGAAAACTGGAAATGACCATGAAATGTTTTAATTAAACTTGCAATAACTTCTTCTTAAAAAGTTTGGGTATACATTTGCATTAATTAGCCATTGATAATGTAAAAGGTAGCTGAGCTTGTTGCCGCTGCGCCTGTTACTGCTGCGTGGTACTGCACGCCATAGCAACAGCAAGCCATTAAACTCGTTCAAATTACCTCCCTACATGTCATTCACGTTTCATCTCGGATTCATCCTACTATAAGCCTTCAGAGAAACTCCTGCTTTTCCTTTTTGTTATGATCTGCTAGCTGGATCACTGCTGGATCACTGCTACTCCCTCCATTTGAAGACTTCAAATAAACGTACAATGATTTATTATACACTAGAAAACAACCATTAAGCCTGACTTCTCGCCTTGTCTGAGTGGCTTTAAAAAAAATAACATGCCACAGACACCAGGGTCCCTGTGCGTGCAGCCTTTTTTCCTTCTTCTGCCATCTCTTCTCTGAAGTTCAACAGATTTGTTTGTAACTCAAGTCCCACATGCCCCAAATGGTTGCCCATTGCACATGGACAATAAGCCAGATGGATTTGCACCGTGACAATTTCTGAGTCCCTGTAGGGAAAGGTAAAAACCACAAATGAAAGCATGAGAGATTACTGTATTTGCGACAGTCCTTGAGTTTGTTCTCAGTCTCTGGCTGGTGTGTTTAGCCGCTGCAGTGCTCTCTCATTCTGGGCACACAGCACATTCCCAAGCGCTCTATTTATGGTGGCCGAATCCCCACTGCGTGGAGCAGGAAGAGTATAATCTCCCAGCGGTATTCTGGGTGGTGAATCTGCTGGTGTTGCCTGTGCATACCAATGGCAACCTCACCTCTGTCTAAGGAGTTACGATGTTTGAAGAAAAGGAAAAAAAAAAACAAAACGGCACACCACTGAATGAATGCTGGAAGGGAAAAGGCAGGGTCTGGTACCCCCTCTGCAGAAATGCATTCATTCTCATCTCTACCACTGTTCCTGTTACCAGTCTGGCGTCTGCTACTCGTACCACCTGACTGCTGGATTCAATCAAGCAGCTGTGTTAAGCAGCCACATCTATGTAGTGTTTTTGCACACTGCCACCTGCAGACACATGCAGCAACTCACTCCGAGGAAGATGATCATCTCCGTCAAGATCGATGTTGCACAATTTAATTTGACAAGAGGAATGCTTCTGAAAAAAAAAAAGGTTCAGCAGCTGAATGGTTCCCCTTTAGATCACAGGAAAAGGAACATCTTCAAGAGAGAATATACAGTTATAAAAATCTGTTAATAAAGAGTGCACAGAAGAATTTGATAAAGCCCCAGGGTGGCCAGGCTTCATAAAGCCTTGCAAGGGCTAGTGTCTGTAAAGAATCAAGCGACTTCCCTCGTGGGTATATGCGAGTCTCATTGGTATGTGCACTATGACGAGGCCGTGGCTCCTTTCTGATTGTGCTGTCTGCTGAGAGCAGGGCTAGCCCAGGGTGAGCGCCAAACCGACGAGGCTGTGATGGAGAGAAGATTCACAGAGCCTCTGTTCTCTCACCAGGGGATCCCCCCATCATTTAGCGCCTCATGCAGATCGCTGCTAGTGGCAACACAGCCCTCTGGGCCCAGGGAATTAATGTAGCAAGCAATGGCAGAAGTGATTTATTAAAATAACACAGCCTGATGAGAGAGCGGCCAGAGATGCTCTTGCTCAGCTCATCCCCATTTGCACTGAGGGAGGAAATGGAACCGTATAGGTTCTTCAGCAAAGAGCCTGAGAGAAAGTGGACAGCCACTACACAAATTGTGCAACAGTCCTGGCTGTCATTGCTTATTTATTTACCCTCTTTCCATTTGAGTCAGGCCTTGTATTAAATTGATCCCTCCTGCCGCGTTTTGCCTTGTTGAACAAGAGCAAAGCCCCGTTAAGTGTCTGTGAAAGGCTGGTGATTGTGTTTGCAGCACCCCGGGTGTGCTGCGACCGTCCGCTCCCCTCTATCTCCTCCGGACAGACGGGATTAGAGGCTGAGAGAGGGGCTGAATGACCCTCTTGGGGGGGTGGGTTAGGCAGGAGACGGCGAACAGTGAGCAGCTTGCTTTGGAACTCGCACGAAAATATGCAGCGACAAATACGAGCCAATGCAGGCTCATTCACACATTTCCCAAGTCACAAATGCACAAAGAATTTAAACTTAGCTTGCACATCCATAAGATGCATCCACAAGCTTTGCCACAGGCAAGGTTGATGCAGAGCATGAGCCAACGCTTTAGCTACTCTACGTCCAGAAGGCTCCTGCATTTACATATGGAGATGCAAATACGTCTGCTTTGCTCTTAAGCGTATGATATTCAGAGGCTCATTTTTTTAAGCTCTGATATTGCTTTTTCAAATAGCTAATTAAGATTTGTGCAAATTCCTGCTGATCTCAGTCCTGATTCTATTGGAGAATGGTTGCAGACAGATACTGAGTGGTGGGGAACCGTGTAGGCCTAATGAAACCGCTGATGGTAATGGAACGTTTAACAGTAGACCAGCCCAGGTCACCTGAACTCAAAGACACGAAACCCAGCACTCACTTACACGTCCTATATGGTCAGCAGAGTCCACGTCCCGGACCACAGAAGACACCGCCATGATTTGTGATCCACTTGCAATTAAAATGCAGAGTTGGACTCCTGAATGAGGATCCCTACAATATTCCACGAGAACCAACCCTGGACAACCTGTGAGCTTCATGAAGAAACACGAAAACAAGGCTTCTTCAGTTAAACAAAGGTAAGAAGCCAAGCTTGCTTGTTTTTGAGAATCGTCTGGAAGTTACCATACATTTAAAGGAGTTATCTGGGAAATCCATTTGGTCATGTGGCTCTACTTTCTTGCTTAGTTTGGGTCTGGCATTTGCCAGTTCTGCGTAACAGCAGGTCTGCAGGTTTCAGTGAACGAACCCATACAGTTCTGGTACACGCGGCATGACGCCGTGACAGTGAGTGTGTTACAGTATTCATGCCTGACTTCCAGCTAAGGAAGCAGAAGTAGGAATGCTGTGACCTCTGCAGCGCCCTGCTGAACTGTAGTCTGCAGTATGCGAGGTAGACTGGACAACTCCACACTGGCATCTTTCCTGGAAGTAACACAACTTTTCATTTAACGAAGACTGCACATCATATAAATCTAAAATTCCCAGCGGTGGCTGTGTTCCTGGATGGGCCTTGAATGAAAGACAGACAGCTTAAAACTTCAATATAATCCAACTTCCCTGTTTTCTTTTCATTAAAGAAACTAAACAGAAATTGTATCTATAATAATATTCCCTTAACCAGTGCATCATGGCAAGTGGCTCCTTTTTTCTGCCGTTATTTTTTTTATTTTATTTTAGGAGGTGCTGGTAAACGCGGTACAAATTTAGAAGGGCTGAAGTCAAAATCTGGGATTTAAAGTGTTCCATCTTTTTTTTTTTTTCTAAAAAGGATGCCCAGAAAAAATAACTTTACCTCTCAGCTCCCCGAGAAGCTGTGCCGCATATCTCCCTGCCTGCTCTATCTGATCCACAGAGCCCCCAGGGGATGTTACTGTACAGCTCCCCCGTCAAAGCAATGGAGCAGCTCTCATTCACATCAAGGAGCACACTTTGAATCCATTCACATCGGGTGATTACGATGCCGGGCACCTTCCTCGGCAGGGCAGATAAGTGGAGAGGCTCCAGTTGGCATTTTTATCTCATACACCTCATCAAACACTGGGTCTTTGTCGTCATGAGTTACATTTAAATAAAGCTAAGTTGGATTTTTTTTTTAAAGCATTGTGAAAACTCATCAACCTTCCGTCCGGCGAGGCCCTTGTCTCTTCCAGCAAATAACTCTCAGTTACCTTATTCAAACTGAAAGTGGCAGGGCTTAAATCAAATCAAGTCAAATCAAATTGTGCTTGGATGAAAAAGTGAGGAGTCAGGAGGGACAGGAAAAAGGGCTTAAAAATGAGCGCAGCCACATTTTCTCTGAGTTGAAGTTATTTCGACAGCTCAAAGCAACAATTTACAAAATAAAGCAGGTGAATTCACACAAAGCCAGCTTTAAAACAGCAACTGTTCTGTTAAAGTTGCTGTCAAGTGGAGTGGATGGTAAGGAGGTCAGTTGGAGGGAAAAGAAAGATAAGTCAGAGCCTCCGAGTGTTTTGTTGCACTCGATACTGTGATTCAATGAATAATTGTAGGACTAAATGTCTGATAAAAGAAAGATAAGAAAAATGCATGTGTTTATCTTAAGACCTGACTAAGAAGACGTCACACTCTCTACAAGATGAACTGATCCAAACAGACACAACGCTGAATGGAGACAAAGGCAGGCTGCGAAGGCAGAAGAGCAGAACAGTGAGACGAGACCTCGATTCGTGCTGGCTTCCTCTGCCTTCAGCTTGAACTTTTGAGGCAAAGATTAAATAAAATAACAATGGGTTTCCATAGCAATAACAGCAGAGCACATAACTAAGTATTATGAGACATGGGAAGCATCTGAAAGGGTGGTGGGGGAGATTCAGCTTTTATCTGCCAGCGGCAATGCTCCATCATCAAAGCTCTTCTCAACTTTCTGGGCCAAGACTGAGAGACACCAGTGGATCATTAGTCTCCAGTGAAGATGACAGTCATTTATCCAAGCTTTTTTCTTCTTCTTTTTCACAAAAGTTGAGAGAAGTGAAAGGAGGTTTGTAGGATGGAGAGAATAAGGAAAGATGGAGCCGTTTTTTTTCCAGGAAGTCAATTTCTCTGGACACTAACCTGGCTCCCTTCGGGCTACCTGTACAGGTATCAAGCCTGCGGTCTGACGGGCTCCTCTTTCTGTGAAGCACCGGCCCACTGCAGCACATCAATACACTGAACTTTTCCTGCCGAGTACCTGAGCTCTCCTGCATGACCCGCTCCTCCTTTATCTATTCTGTTTAAAGATACCTGTTGCAGGAGGAGCTTGATTACCTCCTGGGACACCCCCGCTCCTCTTCAAGTTTGCCAAGTGAGAAAGTCCTCAGAAGTTTGTTGACAGATCTCTGCTGCAGCAGGAGGGAGCGATGGACATGGTAACCTTGGCTCTCCAAAGGACAAACGGAGAGTTTTGAAAAGATCAAGTGGGAGGGATTTTGTTTATAGAGGAGACAGGCAGGAACAGGATTGTACAGGGAACGCAGGTGCGCACAGGGAATATAGACAACGTACATATAAATGGCAGCATACGTAGAGTTTTCTAAAATTCCTCTCCTACTTATTGAGGTGTGATCAAGATAAAGCACCATCACAAGAATCCTTCTCTTGTGAGGAGGAATACAAATGAGAGCCTAAAGGAAAGAAAGCCTGGCAAGCAGCTAAAGAAATTTAAATACATTAAATAAGAGCACTTTTATTGCTTTGCTGTTTTCATATATGAATACATGATGTGTTGATGTGCAGTCAGACAAGACTGCTTATAAATACTGAGAAGCAACGATAAAAACTGCACTCCTGGAACTGTGTTTTTGGTGCCACAAGGACTTCTTTTGCTCCGAACTGGCTCGAGGCTCTGGAGACGTGAAGGTGATGCGGAGACTGCTTCTGTACCTCATCCCTGGGTTTTAATTGACTCATTCATTTGGTTTTTCCAGCTATCGAAAAAGCCATATTTGTCAGATGTCTATATCAAATGTCCATTTTTGTGTTGCAGCCATTGATTCAAATAACTCAAATATTGTAAAAATCTCCGTGCAGCTCAAGAGTAGTTTGGAAGCCATTTGGTGTGACCTCATGGATTAGCCAGCCACCCTAAATCTTTTCTTTTTCCACGCCAGTGGTTCCCAAACTGTTTCTGGTAGGTCCCATTTTGATTTATAAGTTTTGTAATAATATTAAACATAGCTGACATTTTCAATGTGTTTTAAAGGCATGAACAACTCCCAGTCAAACTACCCCCGTCAAGAACCTGTCCATCATGCTCAGAGGCGGTTCTGGGGTCTCTCAGGGCCCTGGGCAAAAAATCACAGGTGGCCCCTCCAAATGATTAATCAACCATATACAGTAAATAATGGTAAAATACACTATAGGCAACATTTTTAAATAGTGAGCATTAGTGTTGTTTCGAAAAAACTTGAAAGTTAAGTTTAACTGGACACAGCTTTAAAAATTCTCCTCATTGTCACCGCTCCGGTGCGATTCAAAGTCGGTCGGCCGTCGGGGTCCCCCTTCTGACCTGAGGTCCCAAACATTTGCTTCTGATTACCAGCAGAGTCCACACATTCATTTGTTCATTCGTTCATCCGCACCCCTGCAACGGCTCTGGCTTTTCAACTCATCTGTATTCAGATGATGAAAAATAAACATCCTGGAAGATTTCCCCACCAGTAGATACATTTACAAACTACATTTGTGTTGATGAATAAACAGTGAAAACCAGAGAACTACATGTGTAATGTCAAGAGATCCAGCTGTGGTTTCTCTTGTTTACATGAGATAGATCCTCCAACATGCACCGAAAAACATGGCAACTCCCAAGAAACACTAAAGAGAAAAAGAGAAAAGTGGCGGGAGCTTGTTGGTTTAGCACGATGTTGACGGCGATTCAGCCAAGCGCCACCAATCTAACTGCTGGGTTGAGGCTCACGTGGAAGTAAGATTCGCTGCAGTTCCTCGACTGAATTTCATTTTTTATTCCATGCCAGGAGTGTGTGTGTGTGTGTGTGTGTGTGTGTGTGTGTGTGTGTGTGTGTGTGTGTGTGTGTGTGTGTGTGTGTCTAGCAAAAAAGCCAAACTGTTCACATATACGAAATAATGTGGCTTTTTTCAAACATGAACATGAAGCGGCTAATCAGATCTTCACCAGATCAGAAGTGTGTCCGAATTGTACAACGTGGGTTGTAGCATGAACGCAGCAACACCTACTAAAAGAGATTCCCTGCAGCTATTAGGGATCAAGAATTCTGACACCACGGTTTAAGACAATTAAAGGTTACTATAAATACAATCTGTGCTGTAAAATGAAATGTCAGGCTGTGATTTTAACTCCAAGAGGAAACTGTGATAGTTCAGCCTTTCATTTGTACATCTGCAAACCATTTTGTTTGCCAAAGCCTTTGCAAAAAAAAAAATCTTAAAAATGCATAAAGGAAGTGAGCATTCAGGCGACTCAGCAGCGAGAGGGCAGTGTATTTGGACAAGATGATGAATATACCATATATCTAGTCAAGCCTGTATAATGGATCCATGTGTCATGGCAAGACTTCGAGGTGTTTCCTGAAGAGCGCTGTGTGTTTCCAGGCCTTTATGAAAGCTGGCTGCTCGTAAGAGAGTGTGTGTTTGGCTTTGTAGCTGCTGGGCTCCACAGGTACACAGGCCATCGATCACATGGTGGGACCATTACACACAGGCAGGGGTGGAGGTGGATAATGCTCCCACTGCTGCCACCGCCGGGGCCTCAACCGCTTGAGGGTCAAGCGTTTGGCTGGCCAATGGTAATCAAGCCGACAGCGGGCTGCCTGTCTGCATGACAGATAACGTGACTGACGCTCATCTGTACACACGAGCACGCTAATACACCCACCCGACACACACACACACACACACACACACACACACACACACACACACACACACACACACGTGCCGTGTCTATAGATTTTCCTGCTGTGTGCAAAAAGAAGCATGTGCAGCAGGTGGAAGTTCAGAATTAAGAGGCTTTGAATTGTCTCATGGAAATGTAAACACGACTGTTTTGTATGTAACATTACTGTTTGGAGAAGAACTGCGTCCATCTAGTTTCCGTCCATCTAGTTTCCGTCCATCAACAGTTTCCGTCCATCAACAGTACACAGACCAGGAAGGTATAATCTGAATCGGACACAAAGGTCCAAATAATTGCTGCATTTGCAAACTTCATAACTTGCAAAAGTTATTTGTACGATAAAATTGTGTCCTAATTATCTTCATTCTTGAAAAAAAAAGAGAAGGGCTCATCGGTGACAGCTCCACCTTCTCAACACCTCCATCTTCTGATTTGCTGCCGAAGAGGTGTGCACAAACACCTGGCTAATGCTCCCACGTTGTTCTGGTGCACGGATCTAAAGCTTCAGTTACATCCATCTGCTTTTCGTTGTCGTCAGCATGTAGAGTTGACCCCAGGAAGGCATCTCCAGGCCAATTAAGCAAAAGGTTGGCAAAAGCAGGTAAAGACCGAAACATGCGTTGTTTAACCCTCCTGTCGTGTTCGGGTCAAATCTGACCGTTTTACAACTTATAATACTCATAAATATTATGTTTTACATCTGATTACCTCAAGACCTTATGATATCCTTCACACTGTGTACTTGAACATATAAAAGTGATGATCACCTATTTCATTCAATTTTGAGTGTTTTAATCAACCTTGTTACACCTGTGGTGTTCCCGGTCAAAAGTGACCGTCATAGGAAATGAATGGGTATCCAGAGTAAATTCATTCAACATACAGAAAACATCCCCATACACACTGCCCCAGCTCACTCACACACTCTCTCACACACACACACACACACACACTCACTCACACACACACAATGTCTTGAACCAGAGATAGAGGAGGATGTCTCGGAATTGGAAGACATCACAGATTTTGAACCAGACTCTGAGGAGACTGACCAGTCAACAGATGGAGAGGGAGAGGCACCTGAAGAACAGGCACCTGAGGAAACATTTCAGTCCAAAAGTGGACACTTGCTCTGGTAATCATCCCCCCAGGACCGAGGAGGTAGAGCGAGAGTGGAAAACATCATAAAGATGACACCAGGACCAACGCGTTATGCAGCATCTCGTGTGGATGACATCAAGTCCAGCTTCCAACTCTTTTTACCAGAGTCCATTGAGGGAATTATACTTGAGATGACAAATCTGGAGGGGAAGCGTGTGTTTGGGGACAACTGGAGAGAAATCGACCTGGTAGACCTCCAAGCCTACATAGGTCTGTTGATTTTAGCTGGAGTGTATCGCTCAAATGATGAGGCTACAAAAAGTCTGTGGGATGAAGAGTCTGGCAGGCCTATATTCCGGGCAACCATGTCCTTACAACAGTTTCATGTCATTTCAAGAATTATTCGATTTGACAACAGAGATACACGATCCATCTGCTGGCGAAATGACAAACTGGCTGCTATTAGGAATATTTGGGACAAGTAGGTGGAGCGCCTACCACTTATGTACAATCCAGGCCCTGAGGTGACAGTTGATGAGCGCCTGGTTACTTTCAGAGGTCGCTGTTCCTTCAAGGTGTACATTCCAAGTAAACCAGGAAAATATGGCATAAAGATCTGGGCAGCATGTGACGCCAGGAGCAGCTATGCCTGGAATATGCAGGTATACATGGGGAAACCTAGTACTGGAAGGGCTGAAAAAAACCAGGGCATGTGTGTTGTGCTGGACATGACAACCGGTCTCCAAGGGCATAATATTACATGTGAAAAGAAAGCTCACCATGGTAGGGACAGTGAGGAAGAACAAGCCTGAACTTCCCCCTGCGCTGGTATCGACCAGAGGAAGACAGGCACTCTCATCACAATTTGCATTCACTGACACTCACACTCTTGTGTCATACGTTCCCAAGAAGAACAGAAATGTCATCCTGATGAGCACAGTACACAAAGACGCCGCTGTCAGCACCACAGAGGACAGGAAGCCCCTGATGATCCAGGACTACAACAAGAATAAGGGAGGCGTTGACTGCCTTGATAAGCTTACTGGTACATACACCTGTAAGCGGATGACGGCTCGCTGGCCTGTGGCACTGTTCCACAACATCCTGGATGTGTCAGCTTTCAACGCGTATGTGGTGTGGACAGCAATCGACCCAACCTGGAATCAGGGGAAAAGTTTCAAGAGGAGACTTTTCCTCGCAGACCTGGGGAAAGCTTTGGTGACTCCTCTTATACAGCGACGGCAGCACATTCCCCGCACACCAGCCTCTGCAAGTCTGGTTAGGAGCATGCGCACTCCAGCCCCAGCCGCTGCCCTGGCTGCTCTCCCCCAACAAGGACATTGCCAGAAAAGGAAGCGTTGTGGCCTCTGTGCCCCTAGAGACATCAAAACGAGCCTGACATGCTGCAAATGTAATGCTTATGTTTGCAAGGCCCACTCTGACCTGAGTGTCACATGCCACTCATGTGCATGAATACACACACAAACACACACACACACACACACACACACACACACACACACACACACACACACACACACACCCTGTTGAGTTTGGTGTTTGGTTTTCCATTTATTTTTTGTATTATATGTTCATTTTGTAGTTCATTTTCAGTGCCCAATTGTATTTTCACTGATGTTATTTAATGTTTACATCTACAAATTGTTGTTAGACACTACTTTTAAATGTTGTTCTCAACTAAAGAATGTTTAATAAAAAAATTAGTGGTGACATTTTTTTTGTGTGCTAATTTAAGAGCAGTTAAAACAGACCGGTCAATTTTGACCGGGAACACTAAAGTAGGGGGCTGAATGCGAACACGACCGGAGGGTTAATTTAATCCAGACTGGATGTTGTACATTTCCAATTTGCTAAAGTATTCAACATTCATGCAAATGGTCTACTTAAAGTCAAAACATCTGCTTTTTTAGCTTCCAAATGGCAGGTGGAAGACCGTGCGAAGGGAAGCGGATGAGACACAGATGGGGAAGGAGACAGAAAGAAAGGAAGACAGAAATAGAGGAGAGCAGATAAAGAGGGGAGAGGATGTGGTGAGGAAGCAGAGCGTAGTAGAGCCGGCCGCTGGGACTGTGAGGAATGAGCTGGCTGTGCTATAGGAGGCCTTAATGAGCATTCTCTCTAAACCCTGGAGAGTCTCTTCTACAGCTCTTGGCCAATCTCTGTCTTTTCTCACAGCCTGCGACGTACAGACACACAAAGTCGGTTGCATGGCACTGTATGCGCATACAGGACGTAACGCAAGGCAAACATGCACACGATCACCACTCACCCGAGAGGGAATTTGTCCAGTTATAATTCACTGTCACCTCTGCAGGGCACGCGGTCGTTTAAATCCTGTCTCATAATGAAACAACATTAACGGGCTACGTGACACAATTCTCTCTGCTGCTCCACACAACGCTAATATCTTGCTCTATTTCAATTCCATTGCATTAAACTAGTACAGTGAAGTCAGCGTGGATCCTAATAAACCACGCTAAACTAAAGGGAGAAGTGAGGCAGCCTCGCTCAGATAATAGCCACTTTATGCATTATCAAAACACCTGTGGTAATAATGACTTCCTACTGTAGGTCTGTTTTTTTTTTTTCCCCTCCGCAGACTAATGTGCCCTTGATTCTGTCTTGACTTATCACTCCTTGCAGCTGTATTTATGGATGTTGGGGCACCGCAGACGCACCCTTCTAAGCGTCGGTGTGCAAAAGCCTCGGATTTTATCCCCCACCCTCTTAAAAAACAGCCTCTTCATTTTTCCCCAGAAAATGGCTGAATGACAAGGTATCCAGCAATCCTGAATTATGGCTCGACGCGCACAGGCCTGAAAAATGGAAAAATGATGAACAACGGAACAAAAAATTCAGAGGGAACAAGTTGCAGAGGTGACATGAACGGCTGTAAATCTGGTTCTCGGACAGGGGCGGGAGATTAAGCAGGGACACAATCACAGGAGCGTGTAGGTGTATCTTTTGTGTTTATTTACTGTCTTATTGTGTGCATAGCTATCTGCAGAGGATGAAGAGGAGGATACCTTTATTTAACAAAATGATTACACCTCCGTGTTGCATCTCAGTTCCAGCCTTGAAAGAGGCTGCTGGCCCTTCGCTGGGCGAAAGTTGGAAAGCATCCAGAGCCGCTGAACGACTCACTCTCATTAACTATTAACCAGTGACTCAGGCCTTAAATCATCTCGGTGGTCCCCAGCCTGCTGACCCTGCTGTGGCTGGTGGAGGCAGCAGCAGACCACTGTTTCATCAGAGCTGGCCCACCTGACACCCTGCTGATTTAATGGGCTACAATTACGCTGCTTCTGACACAATATATGGCACACATTTATAGATTTACCTCCCTTCAACTACAGATCCAGCTGCGCTGATTTCTTTTTTTCCCCCTCCACCAATCTGCTTGACAAGCAGTGTTCATATGACTAAATTACATGTTGTGAATTGAGCTTTTCATTGACCTAGAGGCCAGTGCATATAGTAAATGCTGCACTGCCTGAGACTGGTGCACCAGCTCTTACAGCATAAACACATCCTACAGTAAGCCACGACACTAACTCTGTGATGCAGCTGTTTATTATTTATTTCAAACCCTGCAGGAGGAGGTGGAGGACTGAAGATAGTTTCTAGTGAGCAGATAAAGCAATAAGGAACTGATGGAGCCATATGGCTGACCTGCTATTTATGTATAACTGGTCTGATTAAGTCAGGTCTGGAGGCCCCAGAGTACAGCATTTAGTTGATGGTGACTGGAATGGGCCACTAGGACGCCACCACGCCCAACTGTGCTCAATGCAAAAGAATTACACAACACTCCCTTGAGAGTCCTGCCTTGTTTTTATGCCTTCGTTAAAGAAGACACACTAATGTATGTCTTACTATAAGTGGATCACAAGTGAGAAACTGCGTGGTGCTGCGGGTCTTCATCAATCAGACCCTGGATGTTTATTGATTGCTTCTGCACACATTATGACATGCAAGAGGTGCTACGACTCCAAATGCATCCTTACGCTGGTGTTGTTGGAAAGGATGATTGATGCTCAGAAGGAAATGTGATCAAAGTTTTTGTTAAATAGCCGCAGCACCTGTTGTTCACCTCAGATTTACCAACCACATCTGAGATTTAAAATCCCACCCCGGTTGTCATTAATCCCCTAAATCTCAGTATTCCTAAAAAAATGTTACATAAGATGACTTGGGTAAATCTTTTTTTCCATTACTTTCCATGATTTCTATAATATGCTCACGCCCAGCTGCAGAGGATAAAACTTTTCCTTGTCTGCACCAGAGTTTCAAGTTTCAGACTAAAGAATTTGCAGAGTTGGGAATCTTGCAGGGTCACCACTTAAAAGACTACAACCAATAAACTTTGCTCCTACCGGTTGGTGGCACTGACTATATCATGGAATTACACAATGTTCATGCGAGAAGACTAAAGATTTGTAATATTAATAAATAAGTTTGACTACGTAATAACAACCAAACATAAAAAAAAATGCCTCTGACCCCACCTCACACCTAACGAATGAGGTCACAGGAACAAGGATTTTCTTCCAACTGTGGAAATTTGTGTATGACCTTGAAAGAGCTTGTAAAATGATTAAGTGTAAGGTGGCTTTGAACTATGCAATGGTCGGCTCAGGTAATTCGGCTGTGCATGTTTGAACCAGAGGAAGCTAAATTATACGAGGTTATAGCCGTGCTCTGCGAACGGGAGTGTCAGAAGGACAACATATTCACTATCGCTTTCAGGAATACTGGGAACGTGGCAGTGATGGATAATATGAGCCATTGCTTTGACAATATTATCACCTGGCGATACGGTGCTAATGTTAACTACCTCGTGTACCAGGAGACAACTGAAACCGCAATCCGAAACTAGTCACAGAAGACGAGAAAAAACAAATGTGAAAAGAAACGTGTCCATCGGCAAACCTGACAACTTCGTTTCGAGGTGGAACTCACGAAACTAGTTGAACAGCTTTGGAAATGATGAGAGGCTTACAGAATCTAATATTTACGACCACAGACAGAACCAGAATGAGTCCAGCTGTGGCACCTTCACAACTTGAGCTAAACACACTAAGTAGTTTCTCCTCCTCGTTTCTGTTGTCTTCTCCCCAAGCTTGTGCTACTCAGCAAGTAGCGAGCGTCGACTCCTCCAATCTTCAGTCCAACATACGCCCTGAGACTGGAGCATGGATGGGTTCATGCGCTCAGTGCATGTCCAACAACACATGCAGACATGTTAACAGTCTTAAACTGGAATTTGAATGAAGGGGGAGCCAACATAAAGTTATGTTTTTCTAATTACAAAACAAATGACAACCATAATTCTTGCAGGGACTGATGTTAATTTCTTACCCTTGAACTAACCCTGAACCCAAACACACACAACAACTCATTGTCCCCTAAATATGCTAATCTCGCCGTGTTTCCAGCTTTTCTCTGAAGGTCAGTACTCGAGAATTAAAGTCTCCGGGGCTTAGGGAGCGGACAGGATTCTGGCACATCAAAAACATTTCTTGCAAAGGGAAGAAGGAGGAGGAAAAGATCAACCTGATAGCAGGCGTGTTCATGTATGTTTTCAGTCTGGGATGGGTAGCTGTGCTGAACAAACTGAGGTGGCATGTTTGGAGAAGATTCATCCTAAAAACAACAACGCATGGGCTTTTCCTACCATAACAAGTACGGATGCATGTTGGGAGAAGGGCCTGTGGGTACAACACCAGACCCATTTCAATTACTGAAATAAAAGCAGAGATGTGGAATGTGGTTCAGAGGTCACAACCAGGCTAAGAAATTATCCCATTAGCTGAGGGGAGAAAAAAATCATAAAGGCAAAAGCTAGAAACCTCATTTAAGAAAATACCCTTAAGCCCAGATGAGAATGAGAAGGAGAAATGAAGCAGGCTTATATCTTCAGCACTCTAGGAAAATGCACTTAGTAAAAATGGTTAAATTAGACTTTGTCCATAAAAGTTACTCTTGCCTGTAAAGCAGATCTGACTTCTTTTTTTTCTTTCAGGGTGTATTATGTGGCAGGTAGAAAAAGAAATCTGTCAAGGTTGCTTTTCTAGAGCTTGGGAAGTTTTTAGAGAAAAAAAGAGCGGTAGAAGGATCCCGATGTCGGCAACATGAGCAGAACAAAATTCTGACATCAAGTGACAGTGACCTCTGTGTTCTCCATTAGTCAGATTTAGCTCTGACACTGCGGAAAAGCCTCAGTAAGAGTTAATGATTCAGACCAGGATCCTGGTGGGAGGAAAGCTGCTGGGTAAAAACCGGCCTGTAGGAGATGGCCTCCAGGCATGTAGGAGGCCTTTGTGCCAAACACAAGGCCTGATTCCACCACGCCACCGCACAGTGACAGGAAGAGGGAAGCAGATGAGATACCGGGCCTGTCCTCCTACTCTTCCTGAGATGAGTGTGTGCTCACACGTCCTAGGAGAACATATATGCTGTATACATCTACTGTAAACAGGATGCCCCTGTGCAAACACACTATGCTTATGTATTGTGTAACGCTACTTTGAGAGATGCTTGCTTGCTCTCTGGGCTTTGTTTGGTGGGCAGTGTGGATGTTTTGGGAGCGTTGTGGAGGCATCCACAGAGCAGGCATGCCCTTTGGACCAGACGTGCAGTGTGGGCCCGATGCACTTCTCAGCTCCCCCACCACACACATACAGAGCAGAAGTGAGCCTGACTTGGACCTTGATTTATCACAGTGGGTGGCAGAAGCCAGAAGACAGGAATCTTAAAGGGATAGAAAATGGTCTGACCTGTCTGTCATTTTCTGCCTTACCAATTTTTTCCCTTACTTTCATTTTTTTTTTTTTTTTCCCTTGAGCTATACCGAGTATGAAGCCACTGCCTGACTCCTCGAATGCTCGACACACACTCCCTTTCCCAACACACCACATACAACGCTTGGTCAAGATCCCTGAGCATCAAATTTTAACAAACGTGCTCCCCATTTAGCAGAGTTTAGTATGCAGTGACATCATGCAAAGTGACAAACAAACAAAACAAACAAAAACACATAGTGACAGGCTCCACATTTACAAGTTGAAAAGCCCCCACCCCCCAGGGGAACCAAGTTTGAATGGCTTTTGGGACCCATCATTTTACTTTTTATTTTTTTCTTCAGTCCATGTTTTGTTAGCTTTAAGAAAGCATGGCCCTTTGATAACTTTATCCTCACTGGAAGGCGCACATTTGCCTTCTGCAACAAGCTCCTACATTATCCTGGTTACCATGGTGATGTGCCCTGCAACAGTCATAAGCAGCAGAAAAAATTTGGATGCAGTCTCCAAATCCCTGACACTGAGGGACTCCTGTTAAAGTCTACCCGACTACCTTACACTTTGAAAAATGAGAATAAAAAGGCGGCAAAATCCAAAATTATGGAGGGAAAACATGCTGATGCTCGATTTTATTTAAAAATGTTAATGTTTGTATCACTCGGATGCATAGTTGAGTTTAATCTAAAAATTCAAATGTTGAGCTGTAAAAATGATCTGGAATAAATGAGACTTTGTGCTGTTTTAACAGACAAAGAAAAAGCAAGACAATTTACAGATAAAAGAACGAGTCTGAACATGCATCATACTCAACCTTATTATCCCCACTGCATCTGATCATTAGTGCTGGGCACATTGTAGGTTAAACACTTGAATTTTGAGGCTTTGCAAATTTTAATGAGCAAATACATAATTTACTGACTCAAAAAGCCAGGCAGGCATGTTGCTGTTCAGATGCAAATTCACAGGATTACGAATTCACTGAATTTATCAGATGTGGCTGAATACAGATCATGCAGTCATGTTGTCAGGCTGAGACGACTGGTATCATTTCAGATCGGAGATCTGATGAGTGGCCAGTCTTGCTGGTTGTATTAAGTCAGATATGATATGTTGTAAATGACTGATCAGACTGTTAGTCTGATTTAAACCACAGAAGCATTTCTAAAACACCAATTACGAGTATTTCCTCATTAAACAAATCAAATTTACATTGTTGGATTTTGGGATTAGACCATCCGTGTTTGAGATAATAGTGGCTTTTTTTTTTTTTTTTAAAGGCTCAGTGTCCAGGAGGTGGTGACATCTGATGGGTCAGCTGAGCACTTCCAGCCTAACAACGACAACACAACAGTGAAGATGTAGCGGTGGATGTTATATCGTACTAAGTGTTTCACACCGGAACTATAACTTCGAGGTTCACCCACTCCTGAAGTACTCTTAAATAAAAAATACATAAAAAAAACTTTAATAAGTTAATTATTCTACACAGAAGCTAAATGCCATCCTTAAAAAAACTGCACAACTGACACTTGTGAGTGTCGTTTTCATTAAAGCAAAGATTCACTGCTTTTAATTTGTTTGAACATAACACACTGAGTAGGAGAAGTTTTTTTAGCTCTCAGATCAAACTGAGCATGATCTGGCACACAATGATCTAAATAATGTCATAAATGTTTGTTCACATGACTTCCATGATGTTACATCTGCCTTCCAAATCTGATACGGTTGATCAGGTTGGACACTAGAAAGTCTTGCATCTTTTTATTCATTTGTTTATAGTGTAACACAGAAAGTGTACGCACTTTTATTTATAAGGTTTGATAAGAAAAAGAAAAAAACTCTGACTGTTCTTACCAATTCTTACGATGAGATAAACACAACCTCGGATGAATTCAATCCAAATTAATTCAATTCAATTGTATTTATTTAGCGTCTATTACAACACAAGTTGTCTCCAGGATCTTTCCAGAGACCCAAACATGACCCTCAATCAATTATTACATAAACAACGACAGGTAAAAACTTCCCTAGTGGAAGAAAAACCTTAAGCCAAACAGTAGCAGGAAAAACTCCCCTTAAAGAGGGTAGAAACCTGGACCAGGACCTGGATCATAAGGGGGAAGAAACCTGGATCAGGACCTGGATCATAAGGGGGGACCCTCCTGCCGAAGACCAGCAGACAGCAGGGTCTTCAGCAGGACAGGGAGGGTGGGACTGCAGGTCAGCATGCAGCTCCTGACACTCTGGTCTGCAAATGTGTCTAGTCTGGTCCTGCAGCTGCAGCTGAGACTACTGGTCCTGACACATTAAGGTACTAATTATATGCTTTATTAAACTGAAATGTTTTAGGTTTGGTTTTAAAGGTGGAGGTGGTGTCGGCCTCCTTCACCCAAACATGAAGTTGGTTCCTGATAGCACATAAAGCACATGAAATATTACACCATGCATATTTTAATTAATAATAACGAACGGTCACATCAGTCTGTCACATCGCTGGTTTGCTCTTGTTAACAACATCGTTTCAGTCCAATGAGGTTGTGCAGGCGTTCATTTATGCACAGCTGTCTAAATGTCAAACCACAGCGCTTGACTCAGACCGACGTCTGGACTGGACTGGGCCAGTGCAACATCTTCATCCTTTTCCTCTTTCAGTTATTCTGCTGTACATTTGCTAATGTGCTTCAGTGTCTTGTTTCATGAACCAATTCCAGCTGAGTTTTAGCCCAGTCACCATCCCTCTACCCCATGCTTGAAAGTTGATGTTGTTTTCTTTTTTATTTTTGTGGATTTATTCAGGTGCAGCTTTGCAAACCTCGGCTGTGCTGCCATGCTCTCTTTCAAAGATGAAAATGTTTTGTGTAATATATTGTGTAACATAATCACCTTGTTGTAAATCTGAGTTGTATTTACTACATTTTAATGCTGAGTAAAGAGCAGTATTTTTCTTTCTCATTACGTCCTGTTACACAAATCCTACATAAACCATAAAAGGGGTCTTTTTTGTGAAAAAAAAAAATATTTATTTGATGACATTTAAAAAAATACATGGATGTCATTACAGTTCATGGAAGGCACACCGGCGATGATTATGGTGAGTGAAAATTATGTCACTGTAGAATAACAACCAGTTAGACTCCTGTTCCCAATCTCAAAATGCTCACTGACCTTTTAAATAGATAAGGAAACAGAAAAAGCACATCTCTTATTAAGAATGCACCAACTTTCTCCATCACCTGACATATTGCAGAGGTGCAGCCATGACAGCACACCGACACACACACACACACACACACACACACACACACACACACACACACACACACACACACACACACACACACACACACACACACACACACACACACACACACACACAAACCACCTGGCAGAACTGCTTGAACCGCCTCCCTTCCCTTCTCCTCCCTCTGACAGCTGGCCTGAAATGACAATTTCAAAGCCTGAATATTAAAGGTCTGGAAAGTCACTTTAATCTGATTACCTATCGGCTGCAAATCACCACACGGAAAACTTTATCGACCCAAGAGAGTGAGAAAAAGGGTAAAAATACATCTAGCACACATTTTTTGACAAATGTGATGATAAATGGAAGTTAACTGGTGGACGGAAAATAAGTGTAGCTGTCTTTTTTTTTAGATGGAGAAAAATGTTTCCATAGGTGATATTAACGCTATCCATCACTTACGTGTCACTACCGCTCATGCATGATCCATCAGTAAGATTTGTTATCATGCAGCGTCTGTAATAATGTTTACTGATGGTGCTTCAAACAGAAGGAACATATGATGAAATTCACACGGCGGACACCGCAGACATCTGACTTTGTCATCAACGGCTAACAAAGTGACATCAGAGCAGCACTCAGAACCACCTTGGCCCATCAGGCAGCGGTCCAATCGTTGCTGGCACCACACAACTACAAGCTGCCGCTGACATTCAGGGTTGTCCTTGTTTCTTTCAGTTATTTGGACATTTATTTGGTGTTCTTTCATCAGTGATCAACTAGTAATTAGCCACAGGCTATCTAAAAGGACTCTCCTTGCTCCGTGAAGCTCTGAAGAGCCGTGCTGATCTTCAGGTGGCCTGACGTCATAGAAGAGGGTCTTAGACACAGCACACCTGGTAAGGAGCGTGTCTGTGGTGATGGGCAGGAGAAGCCTGGTGACTGGTGGTGCTCTGATGAAAAGCTGCATCTGCATACAGCACGCTGCAGTCCACATGTTGGGGAGGCAGCTGTTTGTAGCAACAGCTGAATGGGGCAGGTGGTATTTTAGTCAGAAAACACTTTGAAACAGTTGACTGGTCGGAGTGAGGATGTCACCGACTGGCGAGATATCAGCCTGTTCCACAACTCATTAGTCAAGGTACAGAGACCAGCCAAACAGCTGTGGAACATTTTAATTCCAGCTTCAAATCAGAGGCTTGGACCTGAGCTGCTGATTTCAATGACCTCCTGCCTGCATCTGTTGCTGAAAAATAACACTTACAGAATTACCACAGTAGCAGATAATTCTGCTGTGTCTTACCCACCCCTCTCCGAAGCCTGTCCCTTATTCCAGCAGCAGCATCCACTGCCAGAGCCCAAGGCCACTGTGCTGATATTGCTTACCCGAGTCTCCACGAGCTAATTAAGGGGGCTGTTTCTGAAGTGCTCTTGCATTTTGTTTATTTGTGTATCACCGAAGCCCTGCAAATTACACAAACCAAAGGCTTGTCTCAACTTTTAATCTAATCACGCCTACCGCGAGCCCCCGTTTCCTGGTGTCAGTTTGCCTTAATGAGGCCTGGTCTGAGCCGTGGCCATTAGTGGAGCTCAGCGGTGGAACAGCACCGCGACGAGACAGGCTCGGCACACTGCTGCCACAGACCCTAATCCGCGGTTGTTCCCTGTGGACCTACAGCCCAGAAGCGGGTTGTAAAACCCCCAGCTGTGCAGAACATGGATGACATTTGAAAACATACAGTATCATGGTGGCAAATTAAGAGATGAATGCATTAAAAGGAGCACTTAAACTACATAAAAAGGGATTGCCAGGTGTGCTGTGAATAGATTATTGAACCATTCTCTGTGACATAAGCACCAGGCAACGCTCTGGGTTCAGACAATGTCAGTTGTTAAGTGCACAAACTTTCATGTATAATGGGCATATTAATGCAGGGGTGTTTATTATCACTATCAGCATGATGGTTTAATGCCACTTACCTTTTATATCAGCCTGCATTTTATGAACTGGCAGTGTTTTGCCTTGGACAGTTGCACTAACATCCCCATTAGTACAATAATCATACAGACAAGGTCCCTATACTATTCCTTTTCCATGCAACTTTCATTAATTCAAATTCGGAGAGAATTTAGTGCACTTTCCCCATTTCCAATCTGAAGTGCTTTGAATTCTGCTCACTGCACCCGTTTCTGTGTCATCAGCCCACTCAGAGCCTGAATAATTCATAACAATATTTATTAGCACTCTGAGGTACAATTAGATGAATTGGGATTAAGAATTGGCTCGTCTCTGGAAGAGAAAGTAGAGCAGCTCTGCCGATGGATTTGGGCAGGCGTAGCTCTAAAACATTATCAAAATAAAACCAAGCAGATTAATTCCCTTTCTCTACCCCCAACACACACACACACACACACACACACACACACACACACACACACACACACACACACACACACACACACACACACACACACACACACACACGTGTTTAAAAGACGATATTTAATATTCCATCTGCAAGAGTAAATCAGAGATGACAAGTTAAAACAGGGGCAGAGCAGCGGACTCACGTTGTGACTTAATCTCCAATTCTCTCTAACATTTTTTTATTTTTTTTCCTAAACCTTCAAAAAAAGGATGTCTTTTTTTTCTTTTCTTTGTTTTTATTTCCATTTGAGGTTGGAATTTTACATCCTCCATTATCTGATCAGCTGGACTCT
The DNA here is from genome assembly GCA_014839995.1 of Xenentodon cancila. Classification (NCBI taxonomy): domain Eukaryota; kingdom Metazoa; phylum Chordata; class Actinopteri; order Beloniformes; family Belonidae; genus Xenentodon; species Xenentodon cancila. The sequence goes on along the minus strand of CM026214.1, from coordinate 2,373,405 downwards.
TGCGTCCAGGACCAGGGAGGACAGTTTGACTTGGGGATGCTGCAGCGAGATGTCCCGCTAAAACAACTCATTTCAGTATTTAAACGGCATAAAGATCGCTTCATTTACAGCTTCAAGCCACTTACTAACAGGGGATGGATACAGGGCTTTTATGTGTGCATATTATCATTAACATCCACAAATCAATAGAATGCATCAAACATATCATTATGAAATACTTATACATAAGTTTGTGTCCTTTTTTGTCCAATTTTGTCCCAAAACCCCTCAAATCTGCTGGGTCCCACACCACGTTTGCATCCTTTCATTATGTCATGACAGACCATACAGATTTGGAAGCTTAATAGAATATTTTCATAGTAGACTTTAATGAAGTTTTTACATCAGATACAACCAAGGATTAGTGACCTTTAGACAAATGTGACTGAAGATTAACCAGAACTACAGGGTCACATGGAAGACAGCTGGAGGCGGAGCGATGGACTGGACACGCATGACTTCCAAAGGCACTGCTGCGTCTTTAAGCAGTGTTTATGTAACAGCAGAGAGAAGCAGCTGGCTTTTTCTGACGGGCACAGGTATGTACGGTCTGCTCATATCGGGACAAACGCTACAAAAGTCATTGGACTCCACAAAACCAATACAAAATGCTATGAAAGCTGCCTTCATTTGCGGCTTTCACAGCCACTGAAGAAAGTGGAATCTTCTACAATGGGTGGATCAATCATACAATCTCAATCAATAGGGCTTCAATCAATCAGCTGCAGTACAGGGCTGGTGGAGAATCACAAAAGGGAAAACTTATTCTTTGGCAACATTTGCAGAATTTAGAACTTTAAACTGTCACTGCTTGCAAAAAAAGAGAAACAAGTCTAGGCAAAATGGTACAAAATCAACATTTTAAATTTGGTTACATTTTCCCAGCCCCTAAAAAAAAGTCTGTACTTTTAATTAGCTTTAATTACTACATTTTTCATACAATATAGATGTGAAAACCCTAGAAATTAAACTCGTGTGCAGCATTAGCCCATATCAACAATGACATTGTTAGTTCAATACATTTCTGCTGTCCACCATCATGACTGCATGTTTACCGAGGACTCCCGATGCGAGCCGACTTTTGTGGATATGCAGATACTCCAGAATCACAGGGTGCATTTGGGAAAAACACTGTGGTCTCCTGCAGCTGTCAAATCTCCTGTATAACCAGCACAGCCACTTTCCAACCACAAATTAACAGTAAATGTAGTTAAGATAACTATAAGAGCAATCTACTCACGGAAATGTGATTGCTGGGTTTAAATAAACTGTTGCCAGCATAAATCTCTATTTATGTAGATTGGATCTGGCTCAGTGGCAATATTATGCTACAAAATGCCCCGAGAAGACAATAAATTCCCCAAATCTTTCTGATTATCCAAGTCCCCTCATCCATCCTCAGGTCATATCAATGTCCACATTCTTAGCCTGAGTAATTTCCAGTGTTAACGGATTGTTAAAATATCTTGTTTCGAACTGAAGCGAAAATTAAGAATATATGAGTAATCGCTTCAACTCTAAAACTCATTATCTCGTGGTGCACAAATGGAAAATGAAGCTGTGACAACGTTAATCATGCCGTACGGGAGAGCGAATCGGAGGTTTCCATGAAAAATGTTGACCTTAATGCGTGACCCATCCATTCAGCTCAGTTGTGTCCCCCACCCCTCACCCCCAATTAAAGAAACGTCCGTCTGCCCGTGTCTGTAACAGATGAAGCCGGCAGCTGTTGAACCCAGCCTTAATTAAACATAAGTGCATGTTTTACAATACGGCGGTTTCACAGTCACTTCCCTATCCAGATAATATCCATAACTTCTCAGCATCGCCACGTGTCCACATCACATACAATCAAGAGCAAACCCTGACTGTTTATTAGGAAAAATCACGTCTTAAAAATGTACCTGGAAGCTCCTACTCAAGACTCAAAGCTCTAAAGAGGCAAGGGCCAATTTATTTGATATGCATGTGTGAGTGCAACAATCTCTGTGCTGTCAAATATCGGTTTGGAGCCGTTCCTGGGAGTTCAGCTCATTAGGATTCACAGGGATAACTTTTATGCTTTTTTTTTTAACGACTGTGTATTCAAAATCAGTAGAAAGTATTATCATCTAATGTGTCCGCACAGGTTTACAAATGTATGTCATTGACACGCTGACTCAGAGTGGGTGCAATTAGTCCAATGGACTAAACTCAACTTCCTAAATTACCTGCTGGAAAAGTCTCAACCATTATGGCACCAAGCGACGATGTGAAGGTTATTACAACACGGCAAAGAGCGCTGTGGCCTTTCTGATTACTGTGCACAGAGCTCAAGTATTACTGAAGTTCTTTTGTTATCACAAGGTTCCATAAATGAAATGGTCTATCTTTAAATCTTCAAGAATGCCATCTTCTTTGTATGGAATAATTTAATGACTTTCAGTAATCTTCAGTAATCTCAGTAAGAAATGCAAGAATATGTGTGCGCGCGTGCGTGCGTGTTCGACAGCGGTTCATCCGCTTTACTTCAAACCTGGCAGAATCACACCAAGGATTTACAGCGTCGATTAATATTTTTCATGTATGTGAGGCGTTTAGGGAACGTCTATAAATTCGAGTCACGCCACTTATCACCAGAAGCAAATTCTCAACCTGGAGGAGAAAAGAAAATGCACTTATGGAGGGTAAAAAAACTGTTGAGACTGTTTAGAAAGTGACTCGGTTCACATCAGTTCTGCTCCTGTGGCTCAGTTCATGTGTTTCATGGATGTTTGCTGCCTCCTGCATGCGTCCATGCTTCCCGTTCAGCGTGTGCACCATTACAGATAACGTTACGTACGTGTGTCCGCATCCTGGCAAGCAACCGTCTGCATGTGAGGCCCTCGGAAAACATAGGAAAATTCATATTTCTGTACATCCATTTCCCCAGTTTACAGAATGATTCAGACTTTAGTAACAGAATAAAATCAACACATCAACAATTCTCTCATGCTGTCTTCCTGTTATTTTTCATACAACAGGATTAGAATCATGTTCTGACTGTAAAATAATCATCTTTTAAACAATTAGAATGAAATGTTGTCGATGACAGAAAACCTTCAGACGTGAATCTAACAGTCCGCATAAAATCCTAAAATTAAAAGTTGCAGGTCCTTTTGTGTTATCAATGAGAAAAATCTAAAATTTTAAACGGTTCCCATTATTTTATTTTTTTTTACAAACTTCTGTTTAATTGCAGCTTTTCCTGCAGTTGAAGAAAAATAAAACTGAGCTGATGAGATCTTTGTGCATGCGGTTAAAAACAGGAACGTCACCTGCCAGAACCAGAAAAGCAACCACGAAAATGAAATGAAACAAACCACACCGATATAGGAGATATCAGTGAGCGAACTTACAGAACGGCTTCTTTCTAAGAAACCGCTCCCACAGAGTCTGGATCAGCATCTCTAAAATCACGCGTCGTCATTTCATGCCTGGTTATTTGTAAATACACCACTGGGCAGAGCATCTGTCCATTACACCACATTATTATGTTATTAGACTGCATTTCCACGTGAATTCAGGCAGAAATACACATCTGGGCGGTCCACTGTTGCACTATCCATGTAACTTCTTTAAACCTGTTCACGCCTTTTATTTCTGTACATGATTACGTTTTGACTAACTATAGTTGTAAAATGTTCAGAGGAATAGCAGCACATTGTGATTTAAACCCGCATGCTGTTTATTTTTAGTCTTGTGTCTGTTTGTACAAGCTGACCACATGTGCCGATTTGTTTTATGAAAACCCAGAAGACCGAGGCAGCTTAGCGGAGGCTTTGTAGGCCAACGAGGTATGGGGTCCTTTGTTATCAGTGAAACAGTGGTGGGTAAACACAAGATAAAGAGGCTGAGTGAGACTCTGCCATGTCTGTTTTCCCATCTTGTCAGTTAGAATGACTCAAGCCATTAAGGCAGCTACCACAACATGCTGACAACATGTACGGATGCCACCTGGACCCAGATGTGCCTCAGCGGTGGGTAAATGGAGAGGATGATGGAGAGGAAGTTTAGGGGCCATGTCTGCGCCAGCATATGCCCAGACTTGTACGTCCTATTACTCTTCCTCTTTGAATCCCTGCTCACAAGACAGAGACAATAAGCCATTGTGATGCTTTATGAAGAGCACACAAAAGCCACAATAAGAGAAAAAAGTGGAATCGCTGTGAAGTCCTTGGCAACTCTGCTGCATTTTTTACCACATTATCTTTTATGCACTGCGAATGGAAAAAGGAAAAGGTATTGTTGACGGTTGCCCTTTCTCATGCATGAATACAGGAGTACATGTTTTCACACTGTGTCCGTGGCTCAATGAAAGCGATCATTTGGGAGTGAGGTTTTGTTTCCGCAGACAATCGCTGCTTCTGTTTAGAACAGACTTGGGACGTTGGGATCATCAAGAACAGACCAGCGATGACTGTGGAGACAACAAAAGCCTCTTGCACTCTCATCCCGTCTAATTCATCAAAGACAATGGAGGATCAGTCCGACTGGCACATCGAACTGCATCATCTGAAATATTCAACTTCATGTCACTCATTCTCATCAGTGAATATCAGAGAAGAGACTCTTACCATCTGAGCCTCAGTGTCGCTTTCTTTCTCATGCATGAAGTAGAGGGGTATCAAACAATTACAAAGCAAGGTCATCTTTCAGTTGAAGATTCTTTCATCCCGTAAAGTTTTACTACAAAGACTGACAATGACCTTCCTGGGGTCAGAAAATTGGACAAGATTTTATTTAAACAGGCATTCCAGTGCCTATTTAAATGACATTCTTAACAAAGCCTTCATAAAAGATTTAGTGGAATAACGTGATAATGCTGATAGAAACAAGCTACCGTCCGTCAGTGCTGCTGCACAAAGACAATGTGACTCCCAGATGTAACTCAGGGGTTCTTCAGATGCCCGTGTTCTTCACAAATGATCACATTTCTTAGTTGCGACTATGTGAGCACAAATACTCAATCAAATGGGATTATAAATGTAGGGTACTTGAAAAATGTCATGTGACAAAGAGTTACTTTGTCAAGTAATTAATTGAAAGTGCTTGACGGTGATCTTATAAAAACTGCTGTCAATAAATGATGTCTTTGGGGTCATCAAAAGAATTGTCTTATAGTTTATCACTAGATATGAGTATGTTAGGATCGTGTGCCGGTATGAGCCGGTGCGTGGCTCCACCTCAGAGATCCTAATGTCACTGCTCAAGACACAGCCTCCTGTGACTGCCACGATGCCACTACACTTAAACAGGGTTTAGAGCACAAATCAATCACCATAGTCTGACAAATGAAAAGTATCACAAACTTAGACTTTTAATCTGCCAAACAATCTGGGCTAGGTCACCTCTCTGATTTGGGGAAGATTTTCTTACTTTTTCAATCAACCCCTACAGGCTATCTTCATCTTCCCCCGCAACGTGAGGCCAGTGGGGGCTTGTTTCCCGGGGCTAGGCCACCCAGGGGAAATGTAATTCCCTTCCTGCGGTCGGTCAGGGGAGCGACCGCAGGAAGGGAGGAGGAGGGATACTGCCCAGACCCCTGATTAGGATCCGTGGATGTAACTGGCTTCTCGCCAGCAAAGTTGTACACATACACACACACACACACACACACACACACACACACACACACACACACACAAGTATGCATGTTTAAGATGATGAGAAAGACCAACGCCACGCTCCAGATGCACAACAAAAAAGCAAATGAGCAGCTGTAAGAGGTGAGAAGGTGGAGAGGCATCAAGCACTTGCTGTCACAGTTCACCCACCTTCTTCTCTGCCCTCCTGCTGGACAGTCACTGTGCATGATGGAGAGGGCAGGTATGGGAACAGGGACCCCTCTCCATCCATTACTCATGAAGGTCCTGGTGTTTCCAATCCCCATTCACAATAGGGTTTTTGAGTTATGACGCACCAAATGTCATGATCACACATTGAAGTGATTATGGCGCGCTATGAGGGGCGCCTGGCTGGGGGCGCACTCCACAGCCATAACCTTTAAGTGTATAGCTCTTGTGCCTTCACACTGCAGCTGAACAACACTATTAGTGGATGACTTGTGAATCTATTGTTGCACCTTCAGGTGACTTTTCTGGCTACACCCATTTCTCTTCCGTTGCTTCCTATTTCCTACTTGCCAATGTGTTACACTTTAAAAAAACTTGAGTCTTACTTTTCTATCTTTAACAAAAAGAATGATTACACTTTCTATTATAGTTGAAATAACTGAAAGAAGTTTTCTGGAGCTGTCTTTTGGAACTACGTTCATCATGTGACCATGTTACCTTGTAGAGACTTTCGGGCAACTCAAAAAGTGCCTAATTACTTTACACTGCATTTATCCAAACAGACTTAAAATCTTGTTTGTTTGTTTATTAAACAGCAAGCACCACACAGTAAGGGAATCTAGACGTAGCGCTAGCAAATTTAAATTGTTTATTAACTATGCCCAAAAGTCACGGGGAGCCACCAAATCAGTTTACCCTTGAGGAGAGAGTCTTGTGAAGATGACAAAGCAGTGATGTAATCTGGATGTAAACAGTGTGGATGGCTGGATCTGAGGAAGAGCCGTCTTTTGAAGCGGCTTTGGCATCGAGAGTTAAAGGTTTGGACTTTTTCTTTGAAAATTACACAAAAGTTGACTTGGTTTCGTCCCTCTAAATTCAGCCACCTCGTGCATTGCTCTGATTGGACGTAGCGTTAGTTAACTGCGTGCCACCCCCATGGATCACTTGTAGACCTCACATCCTTCTAGATGTGGGTCTAACCTATCAGACTAGATCACCAGGCCCAGATTGGAGTCAAACACGTGCACAATCATCACTCATGAATGAACAGAACGCTGAGATTTGTGAAGCGCCACAGCTCAGAAAACAAAAGTGAGAACATTGTCACCAATCATGTGCCATGTGAACACAAAGATCTCATTTAATAGTAGAGTACAGGTCACTGCTGCTAACTGTGGACTGAGCTTGGATTTAATGATACCAATAAAGGGTTTACATACCAGTTTTTTAAGCTGTCAGACTTTCAGAAGTTTCTTAACAAATTAAACAAAAAAAAAAACAAAACACTTAAGATTCTGTCCTCCCAAGAGAAAGGGATCCCTTTGTGGTGTTGTCGCCACAATCACCTATGTTTATGTTAAGCTGACAAGTGTTTGGGTGAATTACTGGCCTTTTCTGTCACAAACAAAGGTTGCAAACCAAACCTCCAGATGGATGGCTTAAAAACGGCTTTTTGTCGCCTCAGACTGCAGTTCCCCACAGCACCCAACACTGGCATCTTCTTCCTCTTTTGCTCTTTGCTAGAGCCTCCCAATTCTAATCATAGCTATGATTAATTATGAAATAATGTAGAAATGAAAAGAAATATCTATAAAAATTGTGATACATAATTTAATATACATTGTTGCACAAACTTGTAGCCCACACGTATGAAAACGGGGCTTTAAGAAATGATTTTACACACTTTCTCTGGTAAACTCTGAGGTCCAGAATGGCCGGCCTTGTTACCGATGTTTCTAAATCTGTTGTAGTCATTCTTGTAAGTAAGTGTGCATCTCTGGATGAAAACCCCTCGACATGCTTCTTGCCGATTAATCCAGCAGATTCTCCTTTAATATCAATGCCATCAATACATTTTAATGCAACCTGAAATCTGGAGATGAGACCTGTCCTTAAAAAAATCACTCTCCCTCCAGGCTTAGGGGAATGCCTGTCCTCTCTCAGCGTAATTGAAAAAGATGGATCTCACCAAGTGTTTCACAAACGCAGCGGGCAGGAATTGGATTGGGAAATGTGTTCTGTATCATATTGCTATGTATGCGTTCGCCAGAGGCTCGCACACAGTTGGTGAGTGCGATGTGTTCTGCTGCCCATACTGAAAGGAAGGAAAACAGAGAAGGGAGACATTTGCAATTTTATTACTACTTTAATGGGTTTCTCTATCATTCAGGAATTGCACTTTCTAATGCATTGGGCCCATAAATATAAGGTTCAATAGACAGCCGCTCTGCTCTCCTCATTATTCATACATTCATACAAATTAGAACAGAAGGTTGAATAAAATATGCTGTCCATTTCCAGGCGACACCATCAGAACTTGATCATGCATTCAATCTAATCGGTGGTACAATATTAAATGTAATATCTAAAACTTGCAAATGGTATCGTTACATATGTATCTACAAATGCTAATCTTGTGAAATGTCACCCAAACAGAGTTGAGTAATTGACTGTATGTGTCTTCGATGAAAAGTGAACTAACTGCTTCTGGATCTCACTTCTGACTACTGAAGCACAACGAAGGATATGTATGAGAACTTTTGTTAATACGTCTCACAGGCTCACTCGAGTCCAAGTTTTCCCCTTTTTTGCAACTGAATATATATTATTATATTCTTCAGTGCTTGATTTCCATGATGACTCAAACAGGACGATTTAAGGTACAAACAAAGAAAAAGAAAAAAAGAATGATCATCGCATTTTGAATTTTAAATGTCCCACAACGAAAAGAAAAAAGTAAAAAACACTCAAAAGTTGGTGGAGAGATGGAGCGTGGATAAAGACAAATCCATCACGTTTGGAGTAGAGCTAATTCAGACATCTGCATGGTCACGTCACAGCTCTCACAGCTGATGAAACAGCTTAGGACCACGGTAAATTACTAGAGCAACTGGAGAATTGGGTCGGACTTTCTGGCACAGTACTTGACTGGTTTGAGTCTTACTTAAAGGACAGGCACAAGTTTATATCAGAATCAACAAAAATTCCATGTGGAGTTCCCCAAGGTTCTATCCTAGGACCCCTTCTTTTGAACATCTACATGCTTCCGTTAACTCAAATAATATACAAGATAAGTTACCAGAACTATGCAGATGACACACAATTATACATTACAATGTCACCAGGTGACAAGGACTGCCTACAAGCATTGAGTAGATGCATTGGGTCAGGTCTGGTGTGTGTCCCCCAGAATCCAAACCAAACATGGAGAAGCAGCATTTAAGCCCTGAAAATAGTTTAAATAGTCTTTATACAATTTATTTAGCCTTAGAAAAGTCAACTATGCTATACAGCTCTGTATCTGACACCCAACTACCAAACTAGCCATCGAAGTACACCGTCCTGGATGTCAGCATCTGTAGTTTGTGCTGCTTTCTTAAATTGCAGATGAAGAATGAGAAGGCGATGGATTGAATCAGTTTTGAAAAGCAGCACTACAGATGCACTACACTACAGGAGTGATACACGTCAGCTCAGAGAAGGAGATTTGTCCTGGCTAACACTGAGCTGCACACTTTAACATGTTATTTAGCCCACAGCTGAAATATGATAAGAGATGTATATTTGCAGTGTAAGTGTTTTTATTTCTTGTGCTTTGTTTGGACAATTTCAGCTAGTTTGAAATCTTTCAGTCACACATGCTCCCAGCATCCTAGAACAAAGAACGCTGCTCATTTTCTCATGATCTAAAAACCAAATTTGATATTTTTTACTTGCTGATTATTTTAAACTGGTCGTTGTTGGCTGAGTGGTTGATGATGTATTTTCATGCAATGCAGCAAACTCACATCCCTTTTTTTGTCTGCTTTGCTCTGAAATTTGGTGCAGATCTGAATCACATTTGCAAAAATTAAGAAAAACAGCACTGGCCTTGACAGTGAATGAGCGCTTTGACTGTTGAAGCAGTTAGTTATTTGTGCACTGTAAAATATTAAATAAGAGCTGTGAAGGATTCAGTGGCATCTTCTCGTGGAGGAACACCTGAATTCTGGCTTTAGAGCCAGCGTTTAGTTTGTCTGTTCTGGGCCACCATAGGAACCCAGTGGGGGACTGGAGGAAGGCGAATCGTGTCGCTGCAAATACAAACTATTCACTATTTAGCTGACCATATTATTATTGTATTGTTTTAGGTTATCTTTTAAATTAAAATAAACATTATTTGTGAGTTGCATAATCTCCATTGTGAGAACTTTTTAAACATCTCATCACTGGGAATGAATCTCTTTGAACATTTAAACTGATTGGTTTAAGAAAAGAAAAAAAGAAAAGGCTATGATAATTATGTGCAGGATCGTTGTGCTTGAGAACAATTAGAGAGGAAACATTTACTGTCAAAAAATAAATAAGAAAAAAAAGAAAAAAGACCCAAACTGACAAAAAGCTGCTGTGTCCTTCAGTGTGTTCTGACGTCTCGACCCACAGCACCAAGGCACAGTGGTCATATGATCGACGTGAACCTTAAAAATAAATCTAAAATATGGGGAAACATTTCTTTTTTAAAGTCAAAAATTAAAGATTTAAACAGAAACCATTTTCATCAGCAAACAAATCCTCTATAAGTGTGCTGTAAGAGTTTGAACACACTTAGTTACAAAACTAAATATATATCAGTTGTGTTGGCCCACAGTCCAAACGAAGCTTCATAATTAACACCCCCACATAAGGCCACAAACGTCAGATTATTTCTTTTAAATGGAGTAAAAGAAACTCTTAAACTCGTGAGGCTGAAAGGGTTGTGTGGTTTCTGCGAGTTTAATCACCCTCTCTGAAAGTTTGCTGCGAGTAACTTTCAGCTGTTGCATGCGCCACATACATTTTGTGCTATTTCTGGGTATAATTTCTGATTATTTCTTGAACAACTGCTGTGATCAGCTGCTGCTGGGTAGGTTTAACGTAACATTTGATAGCACTCATCCAGTTAAATTTGTACATTTCTAGTATTGCCAGGATGAATTTTAAGGAAGTAGCTTCATTTTTTATTTAAGCCATTGAAAGCATTCCTGTACACAGACGAGAAGAGAGGCCTTAATAAGTTGATATAATACCATGCAGTGTGGTATTATATAGTGTGGTAGTGTGGACAGTATGACAGAGCAGAGAAAGAGGATTCTAAATTTGAACCGTAGGGCAGGAGACATCCTTGCTGTGGAGCGTGCACACTCTCCCCGTGCAAGTGCAAAGTGTGCTCTTACTCTGCCCTCAGTCCATAGGTTTCGTTAATGATCCTGAAACAGCCAACTGGTGCGACTGCAAACATGAATAGCTGGATATCTTCTTATCCTTATGACTGAAAAATAACCTTTGGGCTGCGGGACCCCACCTCTTGCCCAATGCCAGCTAACTCTGTAAAAGGATTAGTGAGTGCAGCTAATGGTATGGCAGGCATGACCTACTTTAAAGCAGATGTGGAGGAACTCTATGCAACGGATGTAAAAGAATTCAGTTTCATAACATACAGAGTGTGATAAATCTGCATAAAACAGTCGTTAATCTGTCTTGAACTAGCACTGATTGTGAATGTGTTTTGCGCTTTAGCTGAATTGCTTGAGCAAATTTAATAGAGAAAACAATTTTACAAAACATAATGAAATGGACTGAAATCCATTTCAGCAGTGAAGCAGCATGTAGCAGGTCACAACGGAAGACATAATGATTTCAAATGGCTTTACTTTCAACAACCACGTCTGTGTGGAGTGAAAAGACCTACTTTTTGGCTTGTAAGCAAGTCTAATTTTAGATCCAAGTCTTTAGTTGGTATCTATATGAAGCAGGCAATTAGTAGCTTTTGGGATGCCAGGCACTGATGCCTGGCTTTCACAGTGACAAGCAATATAAAAAGGAAGCCTGACCTATGGGCTGCTGGAACACCCACACCACCCCCTCCATAACGTCACCTCGTTTTTGCCTTTCAAGTCTAAACTGTTTTCATAAAGCAAAGCTGTATGGCCAGCCAACTGGAAGGAAGAGAGATGTCATGGGGAAAAAAAAATCAAGACGTGGTGATAAAAGAGAGAAAGATCAAGTGTGGATAAAAGAGATCAGCTCATCCTTCTGACTAAAATCGAGTGACAGCCAAAGACGGAGGATATGAGAAGGGAAGGTTTAGAAGACAACAAAATGACTCTGAACTTAAAGAGCAGAAAAAAGTGTCAAATCAAACAGGACACAGCTGAAACTGGATGGACGACTGGACGACTCCAAATGGACGCTGGTGCATAAGAATCCCAATATGACTTTCACTTTTACACCTAATTAGTATCACTCGTTAGTAATTACAAATATTTCTTCTGCACTCTATAGATTTCAAAACAGTATTTTCTTTCATTATGATATGATTTCTAATTATAATCTGTGATGACTGATGAGTCGAAGACCAGAGTGCCGCGTCATTCCACAAGAGTCTGTGGACGGAGCCAAAACAGCGCCGGCTCTCCTGAGTACGAAATAAAGCTCAGGTATACAGCTGTAGCAGCAGCTATCATTAAACAGTAAGTGTCATGGGGAGCTTGGAAATGGAGTGCATCTAATCAGGGCAAAGGAAAGAGTCCCTTCCTCCAGCCTCCCAGAGGAGGCAGCTGTTCCCAGGCCCTCCACCACTTGTTCATTAATTACTGTGAATTAATGCTTTTCTGCCGTCGAGAATAAATAAAAAGATCGCGGTAAGGCCTCACTAATCAAAAGTGGCTTTTATTAAATACTGTGAAAATGTCAGCTGCTTGTGGCTCCATTGCAAAAGGTGCCAATCTGATCGGGTTCCTCTCCAATCAAACATGAGGTGTTGCTGGTCGGGGTTAGATTGCCAGCACCTGTTTCACGAGGCTTCAAGATCTATCGTCTTCACCCGAAGAGAGCGGGGAGGGGGCGGCGGCTTGTATCCACAGCCAACCTTCACTGAGGCTGTGAGTTAGTTCAGCCTCAAAGGGATCTACATCAAATAAAACTATTGACTTCCAGCACTTGCAATGTTCCACAAGAGAAGCCCTTTGTTTGGCCCGTTTTGTCTGTCTCTGTCTCATCCAAGATGCTGCAGACTCAGTCAGTCTGAGACTCAGCTCATCAATACACTGTACTTCCATGAAATGTGATTCTGCAAGTACTGATGATCTGTGCTATTGATCCATCTGTTGATTATGTTAGCAAATGTGTGCAGTCTGCACAATGCAATAAAATCCTGCCAGAAAATAGTTTCAGAGTTCAAAAGACGGCTTAAAAAATGTTGATACTAAAAATGCCTTTCTCAAATAAACTAAGTTAAAACATTAAAAAATCCATCCAAAGCAAAAAAAAAGGTAAATTTACAATGATAATGAACAGAAAACTGTACCGGAGAAACTCAAATCAGACATTATTTGTCTTACTTTACAAAGTACAAAGCTAACACAAATGTTATATTATCAAAACAGATTATGCAATTAGTCCACTATTTACTTGAGCACTTATACCATCAGCAAAATGGGTTATTTCAAGATAATTCATACTGCAGCCTCAACAGCATGGTATTATGTCTGCATTACTTTAATGTTTCCCCATTTAAATTCTGACACAGTTTAAGGTCATGGCGTAAATAAAGGTGTTTCGTTCTTATTTTTTCATAATTACATGTGTCTGTGGAAAATTTACATGAAAACATAAGAGTCAGCTTTGAAGCTTTTATTTTGACATTCAGGACCTTGTTTCTCACTGAAAAGTAAATTTCTTCTGTTTTTGTAGCCTGACTTCAACCGAAACATCAGATGACAGAGCTTCAAAGTGCAAAAAATGAATTAAATAAATGAGAAAGTAAATCACATCCAGAAATGAGCTGGGAACGGCTGTGAGATGATCTGTTTCAATCGAAGCTGTGTTTGCACTGACTCGACTTACATTTACACCATTATTATGTAAATGTAAATCTATTCAAGACACTGTTTATCTGTGCAGCACAACACAGCCCCAAAAACAGAGCTAGTTGAAACAATGTAAAGGTTTACAAAAGTCCCTTCTTCGATGCAAGTGTGGTTCTCCTGAATCCGCTGTGTCATAAGCCCATTTGACACAGCAGTTGTGCTGCGTGGAAACAGAAAAAGCCGTCCACGCTAAAGCGCTGCTGTTCCTCTTTTGTAATTCACACAGAGCAAACAGAGGCGGCTCGGTGTCACGGCGCAGTGTGATCACACACAGAATGCCAGTATCGTGGAAATATCTGAGTGACAGAAGAGTGGAATATGTGCACAAAAGTCTTGCCTTCAAAGGGCTGTGTGTAAGGGGGTTAAAAACCGGAGCAAGAACAAACAAAACAGAAAGGTTGTAAAAAGGAAACCTCCAGGTAGATCAGGGAAGATGTCACCGCGTCAGGACAGAAAACAAAACTATGTTCCCTCCAAAAGGAAAAGGAAAAAGAAAATATAGATGAGTAGGAAAACAACTATGTTTGTGATTCATCTGAGAAATCAGATGAAAGAAATGGGATTAATGTCCAAAACAAAGCCGGCACCTGAGCAGAAGAAAAGAAGGTTCCAGTGGGCTAAAGAGAGGCAGTGATGGACTGCAGGTGTCTGGATTACTGTGATCTACAGGGAAGAATTATGGATCTGCAACGGACAAGGGGATGAAACTGGAACTTCAAGTTGCTGCAGATCCAATGATGTAAATGTAGATGGGCCTGTGAATACAGCCAGTGCATTTCCACAGCGTTTCCATGTGCTCAGAGAAATGACCAAGCGAGATGGACGTCATTAACTCCACAGTAAATATAACAGTGGACACTTGAGTTCTGGACACGTTTCTTTTCCATTATTGGGAAATAGGTTTGGAAACAAAGTCCTTTTTGGGGGGATAATACCACAGAGGAAAGAACTCTTCATCAGGAGAGATGCATCAACCCAACAGCCAGCAAACAGTCCAGATCTCAGTTTGATTGAAAATGTATGGTGAAAAAATGGTCCATGACAAGGCTCCATGCTGCAAGGATAATTTGTCAACTGATATATGAAAAAGTTGGAACCTGATTGATGAAAAATAAAGTTTTTCATTAACGAAATCCATGCCTCAAGAAGTTCAAGCTGGCAGAGAAGCCAAAGGACATGGATAAAAACGTGCTAAAAGTGATACTTTGATTCATGATTATAACAATAGATTATAAATGGTGTTGTGTTCTTTCAAATATGTATATAAAAACTTTGATATTTACAACTACTTATAGATAAACGGCAGCGTTTCCAGTGAAAAGGCTTCTTTAAAATACTTTCTCCGTTGTCTAATCATCCAAGTTGTTCCCAAATCAAAAAAAACAAAAAAAAGAACATGAGGACATGAAATGAGAGAGGATAAATCAGACAGCAACTCAGCTGATGAGAACAAATGAGGGGCCTGCTGATTCAATGTGACAATGACACATCCCACCCAAACACAAACCATAAAACCGAGCCGCTTCAGACAGATGGGAGAGAAAACAGCTGCGAGTTTTAATTGGTCGCACATGTGATATCAAGCACGGCGCCCATCTAAAACTCTAACAATGTTTCTCTCTATTCAGTTTTCTCCAAGATAACTTGGAGGGTTTGATCAGCACAAGGACACAAACACTGACTTGGCTTTCTCGTGTTTCATGTTTACACTCGGAGAAAACAATACCTGGATCTTTTGGAGCACTTTGTGCCATGAAACATTCCAGCAGATTTCCCACATCAACTAATACATTTATCATACAATTATGTGCAGAGGATGGGGGGCACTGCATCACCATCCCTATGGGGTATTATTGTGCTTCTCAGAGTGTACAATTCCTTGATTTAATTGGCCTGTTCTCCCTCTAAACTGGGTCTTTACACAAAAGCAAAAGCAACGTTGCTTACCTCTGAACATGCCATACTCTACCTCAAGATTGTTTGTCTGGACTCCGAAACACTGTTGTTAGATCTGTGCAAAAGTCAGATGCTCCAATTTGTTGCCCTTCTCCTTCTATTCAGGTCTCTTTTGCTTTGATGCTGGATGCTGTGAAATGATCTCGTCTACATCCCCAAACTAAAAGAACGCCAGACGTGACGCCAACGGGGCCGTTCACGTGCACTCATTTCACATCCCCATTTACAGATAAGCTGGGACATTATCTTATTCAAATAACAAATAGAAGATATAATAATAAATATCTTATTCAAATAAATTGAATAAAAGATGAACTAATTGTCATTTTAAGCACTGCATATGGACATGGGAGCGCTGCTCCACTTGGGACTTTCACAAAACAACTTCATCAATAAAATGCAAAAATAAAAGACATAAAACAGTTATGAAAAATAGAGCACATTTGTTGTGTTTTATATTGCACCACAAAATAGAACATTATCCACTAAAAGACTCAGGTTTTTATTGGTGTTTGAAAACTGATTAGTGTGAGAGAAAAAAAAAGTATCGAGTGCATCTGAGGTTTGTCATTTTCTGACTTATTTTACAATAAAACATGTTCAACATAAAAGTCCAAAAGACTTTGAATATTTCATCATCTCTGATTCTATCATAAAATCATAAAAAGATTCAGAAATTGGGCAAAATCTCAGAAATCAGTTTTGCATGCTGGTGATCTTTGGGCCCTCTGGTTGTACTGCAATCAAATGATTCTGCAACAGAAATCAAACGTGTCATCCACAAATGCAGGTTAAAGCTCCAGGAAAGAAGATCCTCATTCACAGAATCCCAACTGTTTTGAAATCCACTTCTAGACAACTAGACCTAAATACGCTCAACAGATAAGTTACAGATAACAGATAAAGTAATATTTTTACCTAAATCATCATATTTGTGTGTTAAGGACAGATAACATTTACAGAAATACAATTCCCTGAGGTTTTAGTGAAATGTAATTGACAAGTAAAAACTGAAAACAGAAATCATTTGAATCTCTTAAGGTTTGAAATAAAAACATTGAATCAAGCCATCTACACTACCTATATCTATCAATCTGTCTATATTCTCACTGGTACGTTTATTAGGTACACGTGGTACACCTATGTGCATATTGAGTGTACTAAGTTTTATTTATTTACTATAATGCGTATATTTATTAAACGTGGCCTAAAACAACATCCCTGTCTCTTGATTGTGTGTTCAGTTTTGTCTTGACGCAACTTAACAGAAATTTTTGTTGCAGTGAAAAACGTGTGCTTTTCACCAGGTACATTTATCTAGAAAATTATTCCAACAATCTAATCTTTAGCACAATTAACTTAGAAAAACAACATTTTACAGTCACTCATATTTTCCGCTTTCCAATAAAACTAATGTGCCAAACTTTTTCCACTCATGAACTCTGAAGAAATACATATTTCAGTGTTAAAAAAAAGAAAAGTATTTTCTCACACTATAGCCGAGGATGAGGTGATCCATCTGTTCTATGTAAAAAAATTAAATGCTGAATAAATTAATATGAATGATCCAGTTAACAAACTGTCCTTGGCTGCGCCAGCAGGAAGTGCAGCGGCTGCCAAGTCGCCGGCTTTATTTGGCCACATCACTTTTACCATCATATTAATTCAATACATGTATGTCACAGCAAAACCAATTTCACCAAAATTAAGGAAAAATTGACAAAATGTGACTAAATATTAAAGCTACTTTTGCAGTGCCAGGGAGAACTGGGCAAACAGATTTCTAAGAAAAAGTTTGATTAAATTTGTGATGTTCAGGTGACTTCCACACCAGAAGTCCTTTTCTATCTTTTATTTTGACACTATCTGAGTATGTACAACATTTTAACATAGAAAAACATTTCTTGACAAACGTATGAAAAGCAACATAATGAGATTCTGAATTTTGCCCAAACAAAACGTTATATGTTTTCAAATGTATAAACTGTTATGAAGGGCATTCACCACGTTGCAGTCTTCATGGAGATAAGTTGCAGTAACTGGCGAGACCTGGACAAAAATCACTTTGAGGCAGCCTTGGCTACTTTGACAGCTGGCTGGTTGATAGTAAATTGCTTAAAGCTTACCACAAACAAAGCATTATGCAAAATGCACGCAATTAATCACTGAGAGGGGAGGTTAACATTTTTTATGATTATTAACGACCCTTGCCATGCTGTGGGGTCATCTCACCTTGCTGAAATATTTACATCATAAGCAGCATGAATTATGAGGGTTGCAGGTAATGCAGCGCTTTAAAATACAATTTCCTTTATTTTCATCAGCTGGGGCGGTCAGAGGGTAGTCAACCGAAGAGCTATGTATGGAAATGAGATGCTCCAACCGGCCACATGATGGCTGAAGGACATTGTTGGGATTCAAATCTTTTGTTGGTCACTCGCTGCAGTGAGAGAAGTGAAGGAAGTGGCTTCCAGCACATTAGCCACAGTACGAGATCAATACGGCGATCCTACAGTGACTGACGAGTGATTCAACTGAAGGTAGGAATCATAGATGAGGGTGGCTGGATGGATTTTTCACATCCTGGCGCTGTTTGACCTCATGAAGCCTCAAACTTTGACTATGTCAAAGTGAAACAAGAAAAGACTTTCAGACAATCCGAGGAAAAGTTCCCGTTAGTAGCTTATGTTCATCCAGGCTGTAAGAAGCAACGGGAAACCGCAGGACTTTCCTCGATTGTTTGTGCACTGAAAGTTTATTACATACTTTAATGTTGTGAACTCAAAAGTTGCTGTACAAGTTTTTGAGGCGTCACCATGACAGATCAAACCTGACTGAATCAATCACCATGAATGTAGTCTGCTAACATGCCTGAGTCCAATGCGAAACTGCTTTAAACTCGTAATACCCTGGAGCCCTGGTACAGCTCCAGAACATAAGAACATAAGCCTGAGATTAGGCCGGGCATAATATTTATGATTTAAAGTAGTAATATGCTCTTACAGTCTCTTAAAATCTGGCTTCACAAACTTTGACTTTGAGCAGCTGCCCTTCACATAACACGAGAGGGACACTAATTATCAAATGAATGCAGAATTACTATGTTTAAAACATGCATGTGCACATGCACGTGCATACCTTAAAAAAAAAGTTGCTTTCAGACAAACTGCTGGTTAATATATTTTGCAATCAGTCAACCAGCCTCCGTTGTCATAAACAGATCCACTGATGGTATATTAAATGTGATCAGGACAGATTTCCACAGAGGTGCCTGAACTTTTCACCTGTTATTGATGATTGAAGAGTTGAACCACCATGTAACGTCTTCTCCAGCACATCCAAAAGATTCTCAATGTTTTTATAATCTATGATCTGAGGTGGCCACTCCAGGTCTGAAAATGATGTGTGATACCCCTTGACCCGCTGTTTCACAGTTTGAACACAATGAGCTCTGACATCGTCAGCTTGGAGTATCTCTGCACCACCAGAGTAGAAAAAAGAATTATTGATGGAAAAATCGAGCCAATGAATATATTTAGAATGCCAGCTGACCTCATTCTTTTGGGCACACAATGTCGCTGAAAATGACAAACTGAGAAAAAAAAAAACAACCTGCGGTCACAGGTTTGCCCAGTTGGCACTGGGTATGATCGGTGCATCACTCCATCCATCGCTCAAGGAATGAGAAGCTCATCCCTCCATCAGTTATTGGTAAATAACGTTTTGACAAATGAAGCCACTGTACACAGATTTCCAAAGATGTCACACTTTTTCATGAAAATAAACGGCAATTCTGAATGTGCGACAGTGGGGGATCAGTTTCCGACCCTGACCGTGTTTTTCTTTTTATTATCTTTGCATATCTCCATATCTCATACTGCCAGACCACTCTTCAAATCAAATAAAAAGATCTCGATTTCTAATAGGATGGGCATCTGTAGTTTTGGACAAATTATTGCAAATGCTGTTGCAAAAGTACTCAACAGAAGACGAAGGCAGTGGATGATCATTGAAATGACGATTCCAAAGCAAAGCCCTTATGTCATGCAGTAATGCAGAATGATTTAATGATATAACACAACTAGATCGTATTAATGAGCCCAAAAACAGCTGGAAACCAGATTTTGATGGCAACTTCTTCACATCAAGTGATGTCGGAGATGTGCAAATGTGCAAAAAGCATTTCAATCAAACTTTTGTGTTAAATTGGAGAATCGACACGTCTTAAAAAACTATTCATGAAAGCATAAAAAGGTTTTTGCGATATCTGACAGTTTTTCTATTTCTAAGTGTTTCGATTGCAGTTTTTACGTTGCAACATTTAGGTTTGCGCAATTTTACTGATAAAGGAAACACGAGGGGTGAAAATCACCAAAAGTAAGAGCTGGCCTTTGCCTCTGCAAAATCCTTCCATCATTGACAGTTTCTCCATTTATTTTTATACAAATGTATATGATCATTTCAAATATTTTTGTAATCTCCCAAGATTTACAACGTATGCTACAAGATGCTTCACAAAACCAATTTGCAAAATAGGGAAGAAAGTCCAGAAAAGTCCTATTTAAACACACTATGAGACAACAACAGTATAGAATACAAATATAAATATGTCAGTTGTACTTGGCTGCTCTGTTAGAGAGGAGGAGCTTTGCTCCACAATGCAGAAACGGTTAAAACACTCTTTGTTCAAGCCTGGACTGAGGAAAACACCCATAATTATGGTTTTCACCACACGGGAAAGATGAAAAACGCTTCACGAGAAAAGGCATCTAGTACAGTGGACAAAGATGGATGAAAAAAGGTGACCCCGGAGTTGCCAACTACGTTTAGCAACTTTTCAGAAAAAAGGAAAAAAAAAAGCAGCTACTTCTGTCAAATCTTGCAGCTTTTAGGACAAATGTTCCCCGACCTGCTCAGAAAGAGTGAGGCATCATCCCTGCTGCAGGAAAACCCTGTCTGAATGCGCTGCTCAGTCAGCAGCACCATTACGAGAAAAAAGTAATCCGAGTATTGCAGTGCTTTAAACTGTACATCCTTACGACAAAAAACTGCTGCTAACCACTATGTCTGCGAAACACTTAACACTTGTGTGCCAGCTGATGACTTGCCAAGGTGACAGATAATGAACTCACTAATGAATATGGACAAAACAACCAAAAAGATTAAAATTGGCTAATCTGAAAAAAAAGTGTTGTCATGAATAAAACAGTGGAGCAAAGTGACACTTTAATCTGAGTATAATGATAGTGTCTTGGAAGCCGCGACAAACCTGCCGTTAGTTTTTATCTCATTATTAGCAGATATGAAGAAAATCTGGTAAAAACCGTACGTATTTCAACTGTAAAAGGCCAAGGCCCTATCAGTGGTTCTAACACATTATGCCTTCATTTTCTGCATGTTAGTACATCTGCATCCAAAAGAACTGTACAATTTAATTAACCTGGACGCCTTTGTGTACAGTATGAATACGAAGCAAAGCAAACCTATTCCCTCAGTTGTTTTTGTTCTATTCTCTTCCTTTGGATGGTCTGCAAATGCTGCTGCGGTTGTGTGAAAAACAGCAGCCAGTTTAGAGGGAAGGGAAATCGTCCTTGCAGCAGATCATCAGGAGAAAAAAAGAGCGAGGATGCCTCCACCCCCTGTTGTTTGTCCGGGATGCCAAGCTCACGCTCAGCACGCCAGGCCCCATGCGGGCGCCCAGGCCGGCCGGAAAAGACAGAGCTCTTGGAAGAGTCTGTTCTGGTCGGAGCCAACTCGATGCTCGTGCCAGGCAGAGCAACTGTGGCCAGCGTCTGCTCGTGCATTTCTTTCTTGTACCCAACGGCACACGGAGGACCTCAGGAGAAAGGATGCAACCATCAGGGGACCGCTAGTCCATCCGGGCCGAGCTAGAGGACAGACCCCATGTGGCGAGAGTGGGAGATTTGGAGAAGAAGCAGCTATCACTCTGGTATCTTGTTTCCATTTCTCCATGTTGATGTCTAATTTAAGCCAAAGCTTCCCCGTGGCCTGTAAAAAATGCTAAGTTAAACATTTTCGACTCAAATGTGCAGTCACAAAGTTTAATCAACTATAATTCTTTTGCAGCCAATGTTCATATTGGAGAAAGAAAACGAATGTGCACAAATCTCAGTGCTTTCCATCGAGTGAAAGATATTGGTTGGGAAGTCTTCCTGAAACGGTTGCTGGGTTTGCTTTCTGTTTTCATTGACTGGAGGAGCATTGCATTAGATTTGGCACATTTGCCAATTTCAGGTCAATAGTGTGACCTTTGGGCGTGTTCTGACAGCGGTTAGTCAGGAGTTTGAGTATGCTGAGCCTCACGCTCTTCTGCACTGAATCAACACAAGTCCACGCATATTATACTATATTATGTATGTTTTGCAGAGGCATTTAGAACAAATACTTTACTCAACATGACAAGTTTAGTTGAAAATTATTCAGTTGTATATCAGTTTGTAAAAGAAAAATTCCTTTTTTTTTAAAGCCCTGTTTTCCATCTACAGTAAGATCATTTTAACATTTAGCCAACTGTATTTCAGAAAGTTACAGCTAACGTTATGTGTGTAGTATGAGAGTTAAAGTCAGCATTACAGGCTTCATTAAAAACACTCAGACGTCCCTGGTGAGCGCCGAGAGCATCACGCTACACGTGTGATGTCTGTCATTAGCATGAGACGGCACAACACATTAGGTGAGAGATGAAACACTTTTCACGCGAGAAGTGACACCTATAGTCTTCAGTGTTTTTCCATGAGAGGTAATCGGGCGGTGGTGCTGGTGGTGGTGGGGGTGGGGGTGGGGGCGGCAGAGGGCAGGGGCAGTCCTCGGAGAACTGGCAGGACAGAGCCGAACAGAAGGAAAAGTCGACTCCCACCTCCATGATAAAATACTCTCAACCTCTGAGGTGGCAGGACAGGAAGGCCTTTTATTTATTTAAATATAATTCTCAATGAGAATAAAATGGATGAAAATTTAGTAGAGGTGAACTACAGAGAACTGTATAATGTACACTTTAATATTTACAAGGACATAAATCACAAAAAAAGAGTTCTCAGAAAAGGCTTAGAGGAGCATCCAGAACAGCTGCTGCCTGACAGAAAAAGAAATCATCCCGGCGGCCTTTCACTTTTAATCGCTGGTAATTTAGCAACCACAGTTGAGCACTTTTTTAAACTAAATTGTTGGGAAGGTTTTACTGGACTTTATTGCGCCTCTGAAATCCGTGGAGAGAAGATTTTGTCTGGAGGATCTGTAGAAAAGGCAGATTAGAAACCAGATTCCGACCCGAGAGGGCTTGGTGCTGACCAGTCCGGGTCAGGGAGCGCTCACACTGGTTTGGGTCGACGGAACCTCCCAACAGGATTGATCGACACTGTTTGAAGAGGTCGGTTTCAACCAGCTTCCAAACAGACCGAACCATCTGTCCACGTTTCCACGTTTCTAATGTTGAAATACGAAAAAACAAACGAGGACTTTCTACTAACAAAACCGACTAAACCATCTTGGGAACCTTGTAACCGTTAAATAAATTAAAAGAGCCCCCCTCTACTGAGGAAGTTTTTAAACATATGCCAACTTCTATTTCAGTCATGGCGTGCACCTTGAAGATGGAGCGCCACGATATTTGTGGACGTGCTACCCATGAAGGCTGGCCACATGTGCTGCTGCTCTGACTTGTGAATTAGTGTTTTCAACAGCAGTTAACAATCACCGTTTCTCTGGCTGGACGATGCGGCTGCTCGTCCCAGCAGGAATTACACGATTTCTGGGCTGTGACCAGCCTGCACCTGACCGAGAAGACCAGAGGACTGTAGAGCAACAGGCAACAGTCATCCTTAGGCTTCCGGCTGACACGCAGCACGGCTTTCATCTGTTTCGGTGTGTTGTTTTTGCTGTTTGTTTTATTTTAATGCCTCCATGCTGCCAGTCAGATAAGACCTTTGCCACTGAAGCTGTGACAGTACATCTCACACAGATCAGCTTGCCACACTGGTTTTGAATGATAATACCAAAGCATCATGTTTCACATTGATTCATTTTCAAAAGGAGCATTATTTTTTTCATTGATCGACTTTGCTTTATAAACAAAGATGATATATAGGCCTAGTAATAGGAGTGTTAAATTACATGGCCTGAAAATAAGTCAGATCGATATATAAAAAAAAAGTAATTTAGCACAATTCGGTTCAATTTGTTTGAGGATTCCTGGGCTGTCTGTGTTTGTGAGGTAGCAGGTGACGTGAAGTGCAGCAGACAGGACTGAGCCATCGCTACTGGCTTTGACTGTTTCCAGGTTTTACATCACTTTTTCTCCCCCCACGCTATCAATGCAATCCAACAGAGAAAGTTTGTCGAGTCTAACCAGCCAACTGAAAAGCCCTGATACTGCAGTAATGTTGTATCACTTGGCAGACAGTTGCAGCTGTTGACGAAACCCTCACATCATCAAGTTCCCAGAGTTAGGAGGGCTGGAATTAGCATTACGGAAGATACAGATTCTTCAGTGCACCTAAACACGCAGCAACCAGGTGTGTATGAATGCTGCGAGAATGAAGTGGCCCCTCCCCACCCTCATCAGCACCGTTCAACCAAATGCTGCAACTCTCATTTGGGGCATTTGTTTGCCTGTGTGAAAGATAATGGCTGCAGGAGCAGGTGGAATATTGCTTCGGCAGCGAACCCATATGGATCAGAAAAGCTGCTTGCCAAGTCCAAACTCCACTTTTACAGGCACATCTGGAGCAAAATCTCCATATTAATTGCCAGTTGATGTGTTGACACACAACAAGGATTAATCCCTGAAAGAAGTTGGTCGACCTGGGTCATAAAGTCAGCAGGAGGATTGTGTTTTTGGAGCTGAAGAGCGAGGGAGGGAGGAATCCAGCCAAATGTGTGGACAAAGCCACGAGCAAAAAAATAAAAACCGCATTCCAGCTGAAAGCCATCTGTCATCTAACATTTCTGACATGTTGGACGCATTTAAGTCAATATCGATTGACGGCTGCAAACAGTGAAACGGCAGTGAAAGTTCACGCAGAGATTTACTGCGCTGATCACATGAGATGTTGTGTTTAACACACCTGCATTTTTATTGTTGATTTTGGATGTTTGGTCACAGCAGACAGAGGGGGGGGGGGGGGCTTTCTAAAGATTTAGGGGCTGCAGATCTAAACAGAGCCTGTAACATGACGGGGACGACGCATATTTATTGTGACTGAACTCCGGCTGAGCTGTTTTCTACGTGTGGTTCTCTTCAAGCACAGGAACAAGACGTTTGAGAAGAACCGCAAGCTCCACAACAAACACGGATCAAAAGGAACCTCTTCCATTTCTGATAGTGAGAACCAATCTGACTGTGATGAATACATTAATCCACACTCTTCTGATGATTGAGTTTGGGGGGGAAGCGTTTTGAGGTCAGAAGGCAGCACATTACAAAAGCTGAAGCTGATTTCATTTGCTTTTTCACAGACGAGTCACTTTCTCTGAATGTCACTTAAAAGACTCGAGATGAACTGGCTGTTCTAGTTCATCCTCATTTACTTCTTTTCTTCTTCAAACTTACTTGAGATTTTCATTAGTATAACTGGATTCCACTACTTCTGAGAGGGCTGACTGTGGCCTTGTTCAATATGACATTTATATAATTGTTTTATTTCCCTTCTGAGACTGACGAGCTATAACTAATATGAACTGCATCCAGCGTCATGTATGAGAACCCCTTGGTGGTCTACTGCATTCATTTGCCATAAAATGTGATCAGATCTTTATTTCAGTTGTAATAGCAAAGAAAATGACTGAAGACAATCTGGTAACACAAACTACTATAATTAATTATGTCTTAACTGAACACACCTGTTAAACATTCACAGTTATGGAGAAAAAAGTAAGTGCAGCCTCGACATTACCAGCTGGTTGACGCTTGTTTGGGATCAGTGACTTCAGCGAACTCCTTCAGTATCTGAATCTTACCTGTGCAATGCTCAGGGGGAGTTCCTGCTTCCAGAACTGCTTCAGCTCAGGCACATCTGTAGGACGCCTGCTGTGAGCAGCTCTCTCCAGGCCATTCCAGAGCACCTCTAGGGGGTTACGCTCTGAGCCCCGACTGGGACCCCCACAAAAGGCAGATGATCTTTTTCTGGAGTCATTCTATGTTGGATTTAGTTCCATGTTTAGGGTGATTGTGCCGTTGCATCACCCAGCTTCTGGTAAGCTGCAGCTGGTGGAGGATGCTTCCCGACTCCACCGCACCTGGCTGAAGTTAACGGATTTGTCAGAACATCAAGACATGCTTCACCGTTGGGATGCCTTTTTGACGTTAGTAAACTGTGCCCTTTTTGCATAACACTTAATGCTGAGTATCCTTCCAGCTATTCTGCTTTTGTTATTACCGGTCAATGAAAGATTTTCCCACGAGTGGTGTGGATTGCAAAGATACGCTCTGGCTCACTTGTGTTGGGGAGCAGTGGCTTCTTCTGTGGCGTTCTACCATGGACGTGCCGTCGACTCAGACACTTTTCCCCATTAGACCAGTGAACAAAGATGTTTGGCAGTTCCAGTCATGTACTCAGTCCTGATTTAGCTCTGGCTCTTGGGATCTTCTTTATCTCATTGAGGATTCAGGGTGTGTCTTTGGAGTCATCTTGGCTGGATGCCCACTTCTAGAAAGACTAGCCACGATACTAAATTGTCCTATTTATAGACGATTGGTCTAACTGGATGGATGGATGGGTGCCTGAACTGTGTAGATGACTATTATTGTGACTTAGATGAAGTTCCCATCCCATTTTATGGCAAATTAATACAGAAAAGCAATAAACTCTGAAGGTAAAGGGTAAACGCTTCCCACTTTATGTGAATGCTACTGTATTAATAATCCTGTAGTTTTATGTTAAAAGGTTTGCAGCTTTAGAAAACTCCAGTATGTCACACCAAAGCAGATGTCTGTGTTTTTTGGTTTGTTTTTTTTTTTTGGGGGGGGGGGTCTTGGATCTTTCCCAGTAGCTTGAAAGTCTTACAGTATTTTGGGAACGTAGGGTTATATCAGGTTCCCAGGAAAAACCTAGACGGGTATACATGTTATTGACCGTACGAGGCACAAAGTGGACAGGAGCTCCAATAAACAACGCGTCACAGTTTTGGTTTTTTCCCCACATCGTCACAGTTTTGGTTTTCCCCACATCGTCACAGTTTTGGTTTTCCCCACATCGTCGCAGTTTTGGTTTTCCCCACATCGTCACAGTTTTGGTTTTCCCCACATCGTCACAGTTTTGGTTTTCCCCACATCGTCACAGTTTTGGTTTTCCCCACATCGTCACAGTTTTGGTTTTTCCCACATCGTATGTGTGAGAGTTTCTCCCGCTATCCGAGTCAGACCTCAGAGTTAGGGGTTCCAACCGAGGTTTTCTACCAGGAACTCAAAAGTTACGACTTCTGACGGTGTTAAATCATGACACGGGCCAGATATCAAAACATTTAAGCAATGGTCAGTTTTTTTACACCCCGGAAATATACATTTACAATATACATTTGATACTGTTTTTGTTGAACAAATGCTGCTGAGGTGGTTGCAAGGTAGCAGCATTTCCATTCTGCAGAAGTTTCTAAATATCCACGTTTTGTATAAACTGTGTAAATGATTTCCAAATGTTCGTTGATATGAATTGTGCCACAGATAGGTACATCAGTTTTACAACAGTTAAGATCTACAATCCTTTTGCCTGCAATATCTCAAAATTCAATAACTTTACATTCCTGTGGTTTATATTAAGGTCTGTTGGATACATGTGCAGTGATAGAGTCAAGTGGATTATTCACAGATAACCTTGGTTTAATAAATCACCTCACAGATTTAGTTGTTTTATTTTGTCACATTCCCAGTGTATCCTTGCTATGCTTGAAGCATGTATCCAGTTAGTTATATTTGTTAAATTTGAAAGGGGTTACATATTTCTGCAAGAACCAGATAATTTTAAATTACTTTTTGATGTATGTTTCCGAGATTTTTCATAGGTTAATTTCCAGTCGTCTCCCGAGACGTCCAAGGCCCTAAAGTGGCCTAAAGCATCTTTCATAGTAGTACTTTTCCAGCTCCTGTACCAGATCTGTAGGGTTCAAGGGGTCTGCCCTTCATATTTTAAGTTTAATCATTGAGGTTTCCCTAGAGGCAGATGCAAGTCACTCATTGTATATATCAAACGTTTGTTTTAACGTTCTTTTATAGTCATTTCCTGTACGGACAAACGTGCAGATTGATTTTCCATGGAGGAAATAAAATTCTGCAGTTGCAGATACATAAAGAAATGCTTTCTTGGAATGTCATATATTAAATATTTCTTTAAAGGTCATCAGGACGTCTTCTATAAAGATGTCAGCTTGCCTGCTGTAAATGAAACATTGCCCTTTGGATGCCTTTCTTTTTTTCTCTCTTTCTTTTGGCTCCTTCACAACTAAAAAGGGCACATAGTTTGTTTTTATCCTTCAACAATTATTGCTCTGTACTTTATAATTTTAACCTAAAAAGGAATGGCCGTAAAGTTGCCCTCGCCTCTTCTGGAGTGGGACTTTTTAACGCTTGTGCTTTCCCCTCGGAGCCTCATACTTTCTGATGGCAGCACCGGGCGACACCTGAGCTATCGTTCCTCCCTCCTCCTCCTCGAGATAGCCTTGTGTCTCTTAGGGTTTGCTTTAGCGCGACCTCCTAATGAGAGATTTACTGTATGGAGATAATTACAGGGGAAGGCGACATCTCGTCCAGACCTAATGAGTAAGATAAGAGCACTTCAGTGGATTTTCAAGCAGCGCCCTCCTCCTCCCAACCCGCTACCACAGCGGCATTCCAGTGGTTACAGGCAATCAGCTACAAAAATACTGAGGCCATGCCTATATGCACGGCAAGTGCAGACACTTGTCAACAGAGCAACCGATGCGTATATATTAGTGCCCAGCCCGGAGATGACAAATGGAGGCAGAAAGGACAGAAACAAAGCGCTGCACTCCCTCATATCTCGGCCATTTTATAAATCAGCCACCTGGGCGATTAAGGAGAAAATGAGTGAGCAGAATCAGAATCGTGTGCTCTTGTTTATTGCTTTAGAGAGTTTGCTGGCAAGGAGGCAGCCATCGTGTGATGATGAGAGTGGCCCCTCTGGAGACGGGAGCTCACACTGGCAGAGGAGCTAATACAGACTTTCATTAGGATGCACACTTCAACACACTGTCATAGTATTTACAGTCTCACACTGGGGAAACAAATAAACTGCGTGATTAACAAGTTTTCCTGATGCCTGGTGCTTTGCTGTGCGCGCATTGGAGTGCCACCTCGCCGACTTAATGATTCTTAATGGTTTCTTAATGACTTCTTAATGACTTCATCAGGAAGATCCTGCAACAGCACATTCTGACAAGCGGGAGCCTCCCCTTGAGACCCAGGATCACACCACAACAGTAACCCCTCTTCAGTTTTCTGCTCAAATAACACCCACTTTAAATCTGCTTATCTGAGACAGCATCTCTGACTTGGATGACACAAGCTTTTGATCCATGCTTAACTATGGGGATCTGTGATGTAATGTGATGTGAAAGCAGGCAAGCTGATGTGTGGAACTGCACTAAAAGGCGAAAAGGGATGTCCACCTACTTTGTGGGCAAATGCAGTCACATCAAACTAATCTCAGAACATTGGAGTGACATCTAGTGTTGTGTAACCAGAATTAAACTGCATTGTGTGAAGCTGTCGAGGAAACGCGTCTGTGTTGCATTCAGTGCAGAGCTGCACACTGTGATGCAACACGGGGTGAAAAATAAAACAAAAGAAACAGGGAATACTTCAATTAGTAATGATCTAAGCAGTTGTAGCATTTAATTAAACCCGAACAGACTAAAAGATGACACATAAACCTCCAGCAGGAGACCCAGGTGGCATGTTGTTGAGGCAGGAAAAACAAGCTTTTTTTGTTTTTAGAAACATAAACCTTTTAGGGTCACATCAATGCCCCTCACCTGAAATTATATATATATATATATATATATATATATATATATATATATATATATATATATATACATTCAGAAAATAGGCTACAGAGCCTATTTAGAAATTCTTTTGTCCTTATAGAGAATGCTACAGTATATACTATATTTAGAAATCAAAGAAAATGTTTTAAATTTCTAAAGTCAAGTTCATGCATAATAAATGAAGAGCTACACCCTGAAAAACCCCCACCGAGCATCCAGAACACACATCAACTGGTAAACAAATTGTATTAGCAAAGAAGCATGACTGCATGGAAAATTACACCTGTTCTGATGGATGTCCTCTTGATAGGTTGTGGAAGCAGGCTGAGGGGCCGCGGAGAGAGGACGTTTCTTCAGCCAAACACTCATAAAATGATGCATAGCCAGCCATGTGTCACCTCCTGGCAGCAGCGACTGGGAGGGGTGTTTCGCCCAGATACCGAAGCCCACAACACAGAGACACGTGCTCAACTTAATCCCTGGCAATCTAGAGGGAACGTGTTTCAGAGCTCCCTCTTCTAAGTTGACGACGAATGCATCTGCACTGCTTTTACACCTGGAACGCTGCTAGTTGTAGGATCTTTACTCCCTCTGCATACTTTAAACGGGGCAACATGTTTAATGTATTTTAGAGGCAGAGCAGATTCCTCTGTCATTCATCCTATTTTAATTAAATTCTACATTTGGGATTCTGAGAATAATACTGATGGTGTTCTGAACAAAAACTAGACCAATGTTCAAGAATTACTATTTCCCAACTCAGATATATATACTTAAGCTATATAACTATATATATATATATATATACATATATATATATATATATATATATATATATATATAGATATATATATATATACATACATATATGTATGTATATATATAACTATATATATATATATATATATATATATATATATATATATATATATATATATATATATATATATATATATATATATATATGTATGTATATATATATATATATATATAGCCCTTACTTATATTTGAGTAAACTGTGTATGTTGGTTTTGTTTTCTTTTCATATGTGCAGCATGTTTATATAAATTGATAAGAATCCAGATTCATACACGTTTACACGTACATGTTTGAAGCGACAGCTGTGGCGTCTGTGCTGTTACTAGCAGGGTCAGCAGGTTCCTCCTAGATGGTTTATGTGTGCGTCGAAAACAAAGCTGTATTTTGCCATTTCTGTTATTTTTGTTCGACTGTGTACAAATGAGGTATTGTTCATATTTTGTAAAACATATTTAAAGAAGAATGTACAAAAATGGAAAGAAATCAAGTTTAGAAAAAAACTAAACTCGTGCTCCATCAAAGTCACTGACATGTGCAGATAATTCCCGTCGTCAGATCTCTTCGTGAACACACGGTCATACGATGATGGATTCCTCCTGAGACATGTCTGCAGTCCCGTCTGCCCTTAGGTTTACCTTTATGGTAACTTTGCTGCGTTTAATGTTACCCAGTACAGGGAGCTGGCACCACTTACACCACCCTGATTTAACTTTATTGGAGATACCATTTTATCTGACATAATAATGATGTAGAAGGCTGTATTGTTTATGGACTTGTGTAGAAAATATGGTGAGACTGTCGAACAGCTCGAGAGTCTCGGACCCTTGTAGAGCTCATGATCCACAATTTCATTTGCTCGTCTCCTCTACTACAAAGTCAAGTTGAGTTTATATCTACAGGAAACTTCACACAACCTCAGCTGCCCGAAGAGCGGCACAACATACACAAAAATATACTCAACTACCACTAAAATGGAACTATAAAAAACAATCAAACATCATAAAACAGAACAACCATAAAATTAAGTAAAATAAATGAGCTGTGTTTGGACAATAAAAGTCAGGACAACCACCACTAAAAGCCAGACAGAGAGAGAGAAATGGGTTTCTGTAGTGTTTTAAAACGATTAAGCATCCCGTAACTGGACATAGAAGGGCAGTCTGTTTCACAGATTTGGGCCGTCACTGAAAAGGTTTCAAAGACTCTAAAGAGACCAAACGGGAACAGCAGGTCCCGTGGACCAGGGTTGGGAAACACTGGTGTAGGCTGTTACAGAAAACACGTCATAAAACGTGGACATTTGGATCGTTATTCAAGCATTATGGTAAGTGCTTCTCTTGATGTAGTTGAGGGTTTTTGGTGAGTACGTTAATAACCCAAAGACAGTTTGTGAGGCACTGGTTTTGCCCTGAAACACAATGTTTAATCAAATCAGAAAAATAAATTATTCAAGTATTTGTTTTAATGACAACTACCGACATTAAATACAGAATTAGTAACTAGGATGTTCATCTGCTGGTGTCATTTTCTTGGATTTTCTTTGGAGTCGGAGACTTGGCAAGTTCCAACATGCCACTTAACACATCATTTAATCATGGTCCATATTATCTACATTATTTTTGCATTAAATTAAGATGGAAACACAGCTTTTTGTTTGCCAAATAAGCCACCACATAATAAATAAATGTTTTTTGTTATGTTCAGGATAGGCTCCGGCACCTCCCATATCACCAAAAAGGTATAGACCACGAACAAATGAACAAATAAAATTGAACAAATAAAATGAAATTAACATACTACGCATATATTTGATGTTTCTGAATTAAAGTCACCACAGATTAATGGATCCTGTCCAAGTACAAAGCTGATGGGTTAAAGTAACTATAAACAGAATAAAAGATAGCAAAAAACCAAGTTGTCTGTAAAATATGAAGTATTTTGTTGAGAAAGGCTTAATTTTACCATCGTGAATTGATGAGAGGACGCAAACTTGTTTCAATATTGATGTAGAAGAGGCACGTCTTTGCAGAAGAACCTCGCAGTATCGAATGTTCACCTTAAATAATGATCTTGTTTATGTATTCTATAAATAAATGGCTCTTATAAATAATAAATGGATATTATTTCAAATTTTATGCTGAGAAATTTGATCCTAAAACAACATCAAATGTTGTAATGTTGGTATTTAAATGGAACAAAAAGACCTTGTACGATATTTTACTCCTTAAAACTATGTAGAGAATAAGTATATTATAATACAGACATGCCCTTTATAAATATAAAGTTTATCATCAGGTGCAACGTTTTATCCAAATTATCTTGAAGGTCAACAAAGATCTAAATTAGGATGGGTGGTTTAGGATTCAGATGATTAATTGACCAGTATATTGTTACAGGAAGGAAACATATGAAGAATAAACACCAAAATCTGATCCAGGAGATCACTCGTAGCACATCAGCAACACATTTCCGTGAGATGACCCTCAAGACTTGGAAAACACCACCTATGTTATTTAAACCGCCGTGGAGTTTGGCTGTGGTTGGTGTGCGGATGAAGCCCGCAGTCTGTCTCCGCTGTGACGAGCGACCTTTTCGTCCAAAGCATCCAAATATCATTTTGAGGGAGGAAAAAAATAATAATAAAAGACAACAGAAATGGTGAGGGATTTACTGCCGGTGGGATTTATTTCTCGTTCCAATTTGCAGGGGGTTACTCATTTTTTCATCATACCTTCATTTATTTATTCCGTTCCCAAGTTTATTTCTATTTCACCTGAAGGAAAACAAAATATCCAGCCAAATGCGTAATAGTGTTGGAGTGAAAAATGGTGACGGCAGGTCAAGTTGAGAGTGAGTCACGTCGAGCTCCTAGAAGAAAGTGATTACTGTAACACAGAGCTGACAATCACCACCAAGATAATCCCATCTCTCACTTGGAGCTCGCATTGAATAATGTCACACTGTATTTTGCATATGCTATCAAAAACTGGATTTAGATAGGGAAACTATGTAAAAAAAAAAAAAGTGAAATGAAAGAAACGGAAACAAAAAGGGGAAGAAGAAAACAAGCAGCCACGGGGCTGGCACGCGGGCGTGTCACTTTGTCAAGCTTCTAAAAGAGCTTGATGGTCTCGAAGGGAGGTAGGAAAAACTGTCGCAAAGGCATAGTTTTCTCCAAGATGAACAGATGGCTGGGCCTATGTGTGCAGATTTGTTTTATATCTCCATCCCATGTTGTGGTGCAGTAGATGTGGGCTTCCGTTTTCTTCCTTTTCTTCCTCTTCTTCAAACGCCATCTTTCAGGATAACGGACACACGCAATGTTTAAGCTAATGAGGAGTGGGTGTTGCTTTGTTTTCCTCTCTATTCCTCCCCTCTCTTCCACCGACACATCCTCTTGCTTTCCTTTCTCCCTCAAACCCACGCTTGGAGCAGAAACCTATATGCCACAATTATGCAACACGATTGGGGGTGCTGCTATGCAGCCTGGGTGGCTGTCCAAAAGACAGAGCTGACTTCAGAGTTCCCGCCAACTATGTGCTCTAAAATCACTCAAAACAACATAATGCAGATGTCGGCTCGGTGCACCGTAGCAACCGGCGTAAAATGGACAAAAAGAGGGCGTTCAGGGGCACTTTTGGGCCACATTTGTATGGATGGGGGGACAGTGGTCGGTCAGATCACAGCTCTGCTTTGCAGAGAAATTTCTCACCAAACAATAGATGGATTTTCCAGAAATGTATTAAACAAGTGCAGTCTTCCTACCTGACCGTCATCTACCACCACCAGTTCAAATATTCCACTTGCTCCAAGATTCACATCACAATGTATTAGTGTCGCGGTAATGTTGCACCAGTGCAGACCTGCAGGACTGCAGAACCCTGTCATCAAAAACTGTACCATAAACCCTTTTAATTGGAAGTGACAGTGATCTCCATCACGGATCTGTGGGCGAGCGCTGTGAATTTTAGTCATTCCAAAGCAGACGGCTGTGGCATGTTTGTTTCTTGCCCAACGTCTTTGTGTTTTGGTGATTTTGCTGTCACTAGCTTGGTCATTCGTAGGAAACTAAAACTTCAGGTGAAAAGATGTATAACAAAACACGCTGCGTGTTAGTGAGGTAGCTTTTCAGCAAGCAGGAGTTCCTCATGTGGATATATTCTTGTTTGGAAGCCCACAAATATTGACGGATGACTTTTTAGAGCGAGGTTCCTGGCTTTCTGGGCTGTGCTGGAACTTTATTAATGGCAGTATTCTGCAGGCAAAAGGAGGTGAACACCACAAATTTCAATTTGCATTGAAAAAGTAAAAGCTGGCTTTTGGGGAATTATTTCTTGCAGTAGTAAAATAATAAATGCACAAAAGGGACAATTTTCCATTACATATTTAAATGTTGGGTATTGTTAGTAGTGGCTCTGTACATTTGTCTTTATCCACTTAGTACAGCTGTTCAAAATCATGTTTTTGGAACAGTTTTGTGTTTCTGTATGTCATACATGGGGAGAGCATGTGCATGTGCACGCATAAACTACCTGTCATTTTATGAATTTAACAGAGCATATTCATTATTTAATAATTAGTTTAAGAACAAAATCATGTTCAGTTGAAAACAAGCTGTTTCTTTTCTCCCTTTTTTCGTATCTTGTAATCAAAATAAAACTGGTATTTTTCGCTCAAGGTCATGACACTGTCAGAGCATCGTGCTGGGCCCCGCCTACTTCACAATGGGAGGAAAAGCTCCAAAAATATAAGAGTTAAGTGCAAACATGGCATGTTGAAAAGGAGGCAGAAAAAAAACATTATTTGGCTGACAGTCTGGGAGATACAAAAGGACAGGACAATGCCCGTCTGTAAACAGTGATTTAAATGTACACTGAACGAGGAAGCCGATGTCCAATCTGTCAAGGCAGGCCGACCAGTGCGAGATATCCGCTGAGCGGCAGGTTAGCTAATGTGATAGATAACATAATTACATCATGTCCGAGCCATCAAATGTGAAAACAAGAATGATTTATTCTGTGACAAGTGGACCTTCAAACCATCAGGGTTTGACGAAGCAATTAAGAGATGATGCCTTTTTAATTTGGCGTCATCTTTTCACTGCCCAATATGTCAAACGTCTCCACATGCACGTGGAAATTTCACTCTCGTAAAATTAACTTTGCCGCAACTTAAAACTGGCCAAACGTCAGGACTTCACAAGCACGCAGATCAGCAGTGTCTGCTGCAAAAATATCCGTTACCGGAGCGCCGGCGTCCGTTATCGAGGAAATCATATCAAGTATCTGGATGGCAGATTTGTAAGTACCTCTTCAACTTTGAACTGTCTAACTGCGTCCCCTGATTTTTATTTGATTTTGTATTTATTTATGCATCTTTTTGTTCAATCATTTACACTGCCACGGTAATCCTTCTGGGATGGATAAAGGTTTATTAAGCTTTAACACGGTGACCTTGATCTAATTTTATTACAGTTCAATATTTTATATAAATGACATTATAAACAAGAAAACCTGTTGTCTGGCTATGAAACGGAAACAGGAATTTCAAAGGTTAGAAAATAAATAAACCTACATTTATTGCCGTGTTGTACTTTTCCATAACTGTGTTAATTTTATATGCATGTTTTTTTACTTATTCACACAGGCGTTTATTCTGTTTCAAGAGCAGCTAACGTGGCCGTGAATAAGGTGTGCAGGAATGCCAAGTGCTTGGAATGCTTGTTTGGAAGCGATTAAACACTAAATGTACATTTAAATGTCAGCATGCGAGCGCTCCTCGCGGCTGCAGCCATTCCACACTGAAGCTTAGCTTGATTAAAGTTCAGGCAGATCTGACCATCCTGAGCTAAGCCCGGCAAGCCGAGCTTGACGTGCACCGCATTCCCCTCAGACGGCGGATAAACCTTTCTGATTCACTAACGGCATGTTTCTCCTCTTCACTTCACTCTTAACAGGGATCACTGAATTTTAATCCATCTAATAAATTTGTTTAATAATGTGTAATGAGCAGTCGCAGGTACGAGGGCCCGGTGCTTCACTCCACTTCTTCACACAATTTGACAAGTGACACGTTTCCGTAAAGAAAGAAAAGACTTTCAATTATAAACACTGACCTCTGGGAGGAACCCGAACCGAGTCCAACCATAGCAGAGAGTTTACTTTAACGTGCCGTAAAATCACCTTCTGCTCTACTTTTTACAAACTGACCAAAGTGACAGCGAAGCAGCGTAATGATTCTTGTGATGCCAATGCAAGTTTTGGTCACTTTTATACAATTACTCTGCTATTTTATTTTCCAATCTTCCTTGATTGATGTCTTGGTGCACAGGGACTTGTGGCGCACGTCTGTTTGGCCTGTGCAAACGTGAGCAGCAAAACCAAATCTTTGTAAACATGCCGCACGCCATCTCCGTGCTAAGTCGCCTCGTGGTCAGCTAGAATGTGAAAATAACTAAGGTTTTATCTACGCAAGTGCAACAATTCCCAATGACTTCCTCTGCAAACACAATGTCAGCCTGTCCTTGGCCATTTACAAGCCTAAATGTAGCTTTTAGCAAACAGTCAATCAATTGTTGTATTATGTTCTGTGGTGCTCATGATAATAAAAATAGCTGCGAGAGCCACGCTTTCACTGTTATTTTACTGTGTTATTTTGTTTGGTTTTTACCGATTACCGGTTTGTCTGGCCTGTACTGTTCCTGTGTTTTATTCTGCTGAACATATCGCAGCGTTTTCCCAATAAACGTGCGTAGCCAAGGTGACAGCGGTGTCTGGCCGAACTCCGCCTCTTTTCAAGACAGCGCACACACCCGCTCCGACTTGAAGTCACTGAAGAGTTTCTAAAAGTAAAAAACCCTCATCACTTCCTCCTGCGCAGCTCGCCTAACGGAGAGTTGGATCAAACTTCAGGGTTCTGAATGTTTCAGTCTGGGTCATTCGACCAAGTGGGGATAAAACTCAGTGAAGAGCACCGATACTCTTTACAGGAAAACTTGAACTTTTTAGAAGCTAATAACACCACAAAGCTCCCAAAGATGACTAAATAGCGCTGCTACAAGACAAGATCGATACGTTTAAGGCCATGTTTGGTCGCTCATTTGTAATCTTGAACTTCTACAACGATTTCACTAACAGCAGAAAGTCTGTGACTTTGTTCCCAAAAGTTATCAAAAATGCACCTGAAGAGACCAGATGAATTCTTAACATCGTGCAGCCTGGGAGAGCGGCCTCGCACCTGCAACCAGGTAAACTTTCCACATACTCGTTAATGGACGCTGCGGCTGTTGTTTACTGAAGACTCCCTGCAGAGGAGACTACCTGACCCATGTCTGCACCCGGTGAGCGGTACAAATGGCAAACATCTCTTGGAGTCATTATTTATGCAGGAATGCCCTTGGGAGTCTTTGCACTTGTTTACACAGTCACGGCACAGTCCATTCATGACGGCTCCGAGTAAATGAGCCGCTTGCTACCAATTTGTCCTGGACGACGAAGCTTTGGGGCGCTACTACTCGCAGTTGCTGTGAGGAATACGTGCGTGTATGTGTGCAGGGGTATGGAGAAGAGGTTACCGCAGTCCTGTCGCACTGTGGGGAACCGACCTGGAACTACGGACACAGGCGTCCCGAGCGTGTTGGGAAGCAAAGTGTCACGTTTGGAAATAAATGAGCACATTCTTTTTCAAGAGTAGAGCTGTGAACTTGCACATTTGCAGTGGGCTGTTTGTTTGCCCGAGGACGAGGATGGCTGTCAAAGTAAGTGAGCACTGCCTTTCACATAAAACTAAAACCAAGACAGGAGGTTTTATGGAGGTTGAAGTGAAAGGCAAAGTAAAGAAAAAGGGCATCCTCTGTGAGCTGCAAAGAATGAACTTTACTGACAATAAAAGTAACAGCAGTGTGTGGTGGGCAGACAGAAGAAAGGAGGTTCTTGACTTAAGGAGCAATGGCAGAACAGCATGAAGATTCACCTAAAAAAGCACCAGAAAGTTTCAGTTTTCTGTAGATATGCTTCTATTTATGGCATAGTAATAATGAGGGTCATCGTTATTAATCATCGTTATCGGGTTTTCAAATGTAATGATAAAGGTAAAATATTTCTAGATTTTCTAGAAGTGTAATCTGAGCATGCAAATGCAGGAACAACGCAAAGAATTCCTTGGAAAAAGTTTTCTGAGCAAACTAACTGTCCTCTGAACTGTCTATAAACAGCTAAACATGCACTTCCGATCTAATGGCCAACACGGGGAGTTTGTTGGTTCGTTAAACCTGCACGTGGAGATGTGAACTAACATTCATGTCCGATTTTCTCTGACGCCTCAGACTCCTGCAGCTGACCACCAGAGCAGCCCGGGTGTTGACGGTTAAAGGGTCGGCCTTGCAGCTCCGGGAAAAAACAAACGCGGCTCCGATAACCTTCTCATGGGAGGATTAGGTGAAAACAGAATATTTACAACACAAAGGCGCAACGGCAGAGAAAATTACAAAAACAAATCAGCTCTCTGAATACTGTATCTATAGAAATACCAATGAAAAAGGAAATAAAGTTGTGGACTAACAAGCACAACTTTTTGAATTAACTTTAAGGATAATTTAAGTACAGACAAACAAAACAAGTGTTTAATGAAGCAAACAGGAGGCATATTGCACTGATAAGCTCATGAGAATCCTACATATTCAATTAATCCCCTAACTTCCAGACACTGCAATTAAACTGGAGAAATACAGCTGAAAAGGTGCTTTACAAAGTGAAAAAACATCAAGGCGCCAAGTATAATTATTTCAGGATCTCTTTGTCTTGTTTTACTTAAACCTTTTTGTTCTTAATTCAAAGCTGCCATCACCTGGCAGCTTTTGGCATTTATTTTAGCATCCCTTCAGCTCAGAGCGAGGCTGTACATACATTCTTCTTTCTGCTCTCCATTCCTGTGCATTTGGATATATGGTTTAAAAGGAGCCTGAAAACCAATAGAGAAGGATTCAATTAAGAAGCAAAGCACTGAAGGCAAATGACTTCCACCTATAGTTGTCAGGCTTTCATCGAGCGGAGCAGCAAGACGGGCAGAAATGTGGTTAACAGAGAAGCAGAGCAACTTGAGAAACAAGGAGCGATGAGATAATTTAACAAGCTTCCTCCTAAACCACTCCAAAACCTCCAGAGTTTAATTGCTGGGAGGCAACATTATCCCTAGCAACACTGCGCCTGCCTGTTGGCCGGGACTCGGAGGGTACCTGCTGTATCCACTCGCCGCACAATGCAGCGCCCACTGAGCCATATAATCCTCTCAGGCCCTCCTCTTCTGGAGAACCACATTCAATCCCTTTGTGACACGGGAAAATCTCCCCTTCTCCACACTTTTTTTTTTTTTTGGGTCAGGGTACGTGCTTCAAATAAGGCCAATCAGTAAGTGCTGTTATTTGTGCACAATGCTGCAGGGAGTCATATAGAAAAGGAAAACAGAAGAGGAGAGTTAAACAAAAAGACGTTTGATTTGCTGCTGTGAAATTTGGGGCTACTTTCCATTCCTCAGCGGAGCTCCCTGGAGCGGCCATATTTCTCTTTATGTTTAAATGTGAATCAGTCAGATGGGCGGTTGTGTTCCCACTGAATCATCCTACACTTCCCTCAG
Organism: Xenentodon cancila; assembly: GCA_014839995.1. Classification (NCBI taxonomy): domain Eukaryota; kingdom Metazoa; phylum Chordata; class Actinopteri; order Beloniformes; family Belonidae; genus Xenentodon; species Xenentodon cancila. The sequence continues at coordinate 2,333,243 of CM026214.1, read as the reverse complement.
AAACCACGAGGTTACTTTTTGAAGCGGCTGCCTTTTAGGAGAAAACAAGAAACTAATGCTACTTTCTTCCCGACTCCTCTTTCAAGTTGCCCTTGAAAAGAAAATTACAACAGCGGCTTTGATGCAAGTCTGACATGCTTCAAGATATTCTCCATAAGTGCAGACACATACTAGATAATCATTCCAATGAGTCTGCTCGGATGTCTTTTAACTCTCTGAGTGTTGCGCAAGCCGGCGAGGGAAAGCTTTTCCAGCTCTGTGTGGGGGGATGTGGAAACTGTGGCTCATTACACAAAATGGCAGAAGAAGAGAAATGAAGTCTTTGTTGTCCAGTGGTTTGTAACTTAAGTAAATATAGCATTTAGAAACCTGCTGAGATGTTTTATAATTAAAGGATGAGCCAAATAATGAGAAATTACACAGGCAGCTTTGTTTTTGCAGTTTGAATACTTGAACCCCGTATGTCCCCCGCTTGGGTCAAAGTACACTTCGGAAAAATTAGTTCTTCTAGGTTGTACATTTTCTTAATAATTTGACAATTATTCTTGCAGGATGCAGTCAGTTCGGTTTTTTTTCTCCTGATTTCTGTTTGCCATATAATGATAGCATTGTTTTTTATTATTAATAGTAATATTCATTATTTTATCCTTAATAGTCAGTGCTGAAACCTGAAAATTCATATTTGTATGCATCAGTTTCAAGTCATCTTACCTGTCTGAGAAGCTGCAGGTGTCAGAGATGACTTCTCACTGCAGAGGCTCAGTTCAGTGTGAGTGCAGCAAAACAGCAGTCAGTCACTGCAATGGAATTAAAATACATCTTCTTAGAGGGTGATGTCATATTTCAACACAATATAAAGGCATTATAGGTGCTGCTCACAGTCATGGGGTAACGTCTCAGGCTTAAACATTCAAAAAACCAGAATAACCACACAAAAAGAATGTATAATGAACAAAACGGGACAAATACTGGTGCTGAGGTATGAGTGAGAATTTATTCCTTTCAGTTCCGTCAAATCTGAGAGTGAATTTAAAAATGTTTATAGAGTAATATATGTTGTTTTTCTTATTTTTACAACAACTCAGTGCCTTTGGGTCTTCACCCCACCTAAAGTATCTGTAAATGAGGCTTCAACTGCCACCGTCGTCCAGCTTCAACTTCATGTGAAGTCATTGCACTTAGCAGCAACAACAATGGCTGATTAAAGCTCTATGTGCACGTTTCTATAGATAGAGAAACATAGATTATTATTATTATTTATTTTATTTTTATTCAGCTTTCCTACCCATGTTATGGTTCAACCCAAGACTCATGAGCGTCCCTAACCCAACAAACTGAACGGGGAGGGGTGTGTTGCTGGTACACTCGCCACTACTCAGTGTTTCAAAGGTGTACTTTGCGTTTACAGTTTTTGTGCGGTTGCACAAAACGACAGACAACAACTGAGGCGAATCCGTTGGAAGAGAGCGGTGGAATCATTGCAGATGGCTGCAGTCAACAGAGCTGGAAAGTTGTGTCGCTGTGCTCCTGAACTGCTTTTATTTAAAGAGTTTCTGTAGCACCAGTGCGCCCGCTCGACCCACTGAGCGATCCGGGACCCCACGACACTGGGAATTTAAGACGTTGGAAAATGGTGTTACCTTGTGAAAAGAGGGCAGACGATATCAGCTTTTTTCTTTTTCTTTTTTTTGAGGCGGTGGGCTGTCCTCAAGCCACAAAGCACTTGAAAAGAATGGCTGCTGAGAGTCGTTTGCCTTCAGGGCTTTCTGGCAGGAAACCTGCTGGCAGCGAGGCTCCAGGAACCAGTACAGTTGGTTTTTAATGCAACTAACTCCTTCTGCAACCAGGCTGTAATGAATGAGCGAATACATCAGTGAACTTTGATGCATGCACTCAAATCCTGCTTGTAGCAATTTTATGCACTGCTTTTGTTTAGATGGTAATTAATTTCTTCATGTTTTTTCTCTTTTTTTGAATCTGCTTAGATGGCTAATTATAACTAATGAAGTGCTTTAATTCTATAGTTAATTTACAACAGGATTTTACTGGTTTTCATATTAACTCTAAATAACATTTAACTGGCATGCCTGGCATGTAAATTAACTGTAATTCACCAGCAGAGCGCACGCACACACTCATGCATAGAGTTTACCATGAGAGCAGTGAGTTGCCAATTTGATAAGGATTTAATGGAGATACTTTTATGGGCACTGGTGCTCTGCCATGGAGGAGATGCCTGTTTGAGGAGCAGAAAATAACTCGCTGAGCAAACTTGATTCAGAGACGTATCCTCCACCTCAAAGTCCTCAGGTAGTGGGGGGATAATGACTCCTGTTTGCGCAGGTTCAGGTAAAATGAAATGGTGATGTTGAATTGAAAATGTAAACCACCTGATTACATGATTACGCAGGTCAGTTCTGTTTCAGTCGGCGTTGGATTTGTGCAACACTAATCCGGGTCTCTGTTCTAAATTATTTATTACTTAACCATTTATTGGAAATCAGATTTTGACTAAATAGATCTCATTAACGGTGTAGCATCTTGGAAATACTGCAAAATTACAGCAGCAACTGGCAGATATTGTATCATCCAACACAGGTAATTAACAACAACTAATTAGACTGAGCAGATATGTCGTATTTTAAACGGAGAGCACATGTTTAAAACATTAAAAGTCCATATTTATTTGAGGTTCTGCACAGGAACTTAGATTACTTTAGCTTATAACTTTGACAAAAATGCCATATGTCAACTTGCTTGGACTGTAAATACTTGTTTTGGGTGAAATAAAGTAAAAATGAAGTAATAAAACTCACAACTGTCTCTGCCTCACAGCCCCACGCCCCAATATTGAAGAAGTAAATCTTTAAAAACTGCTGACCAAATCAGACTTTCACTGCTTTTAATTATATCTTAAAAATAGCTACGAACTGTAAGTTTTTGGAAACCTCACTCGAGTAGAGCGACTGTCCACAGCTGCGACTTAATCCACACTTGGTGTCTGAGTACTGCAGAAGGATGGCGTATGTTGGGCCGGGTTTAAACCAGCGACATAGAATAGCTTCAATCGTGTTTGGATGCCAACAGAACTCTGCGATACAGACAAAAACCATATCAGGCCTTGTTGAGTAGCATTTTAATTAGATTTGTTGCTGATAAGACCAGATTTATCCTTTCAAAAATTCCCTGTTTTCTTTAGAGCTGAGTTTGTAATGATGGAGGAGAATATCCTCATCGAGATCGGAGCACTTAAATGCGGCTTCTCACATTCTTAAAAAGATGTCTCAGCCAACGCTGCTGTGAGAAAGTAGACGGCGAGGTGGAAGGTTAGCTCGTAATCCATAACAGAAAGCTGGAATTTGGCAAACGGGCATCGAAACTTTATAAAAATTGTAGGAGCACTTGCCATGAGCGCAGAAGCCAACAAATCCAAACTGTGAGGCTTCCGTTTATTCGCAGTCGGGCCATGAAGGTCATTTCTAAAACTTTCTTTTGGTCAAAGATGCCGTCAGCTGAGCAGCTCCCACCTGCTGCTTTACTTTTTAGGAAATTAGTAGCACGAATTCAGTCACAGCCAACACAGCAAGAGATTCAAGTAACACGAGATGATATAAATTGTCAGTAATGAGGCACCTGGGACGGCATCTGCGATCCGCAGAGGTCGACTGCAGCCTCCTGCCTCACAGCTGACTAAAATGCATCCTGAGTGCAATTTTACAGTCTTAACATGAGCAGGTACATGCAAAGAGACAAGCGGGGGCCAGAGAGGGCGCCGAGCTCTTTGTAGAGGTCACACACAAAACATAGCAATGATACAGAAACACTGCTGACAGGGGAAAATATGAGGACTTCAGAAACACTGGAAAGTGTAAGGAGAAATGAATGCTGGGGTCATTTTACTGAGCAGGACCATTAACATCGCTGCCCTTGTCCGAAATGAAGCTCGGATCAGTCACGCACACACACACAGAACATGTGGGCGCACACACAAAGATACACCTCTTTTCACATTTCTCCTCTTTTCACCCTCGAGAAGGAGAGCTCGACATTTTAACTGCAGCGGCGAGGAGATGGCTTCCTTTCACCTTGACGGGCATATAATGAACATTTTTCATTTGGAGCTTAGCTTCACTTACACAGTCAGTCAGCTATTTTTCTCTTTGAACCTTTTTTTTTCCTCCGTTCTGACATTTCCCTCTGTGGTTTTGCCAGGATGATCTTCACAGTAAATTTGTGCCCCTTTTAAAGAAATAGGTTACATTTCTGTTGATTTTCTCTCTCTCTCTCTCTTTCAAAGTACTCATTTCCATAAAGGTCCCCCGTAAAACACAAACAGGCCTACGGTGCAGCATGAAACACAAACAATATGCTAATCACACCTGTTTCAATTAGAGGCTGGGTATCCATGAAATCCATATCATTACTTACTTATTGTTTTGCACTTTGCCTCAGAAAAAAAGGAGGAAAAAAAAGCTGCGCTTTGAAGCAATGAGACAAAGAAGTTGACTGATGGGCAAATGAACACACAACAAGGCAGCTTAGAAATGAGGAATATGTAAACTACAATACTGTAGAGAACAAAAGCTCACGTTCAGAGACTGGCACAGGTGAATAAAATACAGACTGGAACGCAAATGAAGAGAAAGTCAGCAGAATGTACTTCTGGAATTTGCTGCTTTACGTACGCAAATATTTAAAGGAATAGCTACATTTCTCCCGGGTGGGTTCGCCAGCGTGGGGTTAAAATATGTTGTAATCAGAGGAAGAACATTTAGGCCGCACTTGTTTTCAGACAAGATAAGTGAACCCATTGTGCTGCTTTTATCCTCATCAAACTGTTTTAACCAGCAACAGGCTGTAGTTGTTGCAGTTTGGAAGGTTTAGTTCGGGTTTAGTTCGGGTTTAGTTCGGGTTTAGTTCAGGTTTAATTCAGGTTTAGTTAAGATTTAGTTAAGGTTTAGTTCAGGTTTAGTTCAGGTTTAATTCAGGTTTAGTTCGGGTTTAGTTAAGGTTTAGTTCAGCTTTAATTCAGGTTTAGTTAAGGTTTAGTTCGGGTTTAGTTCAGGTTTAGTTCAGCTTTAATTCAGGTTTAGTTAAGGTTTAGTTTGGGTTTAGTTCAGGTTTAGACTGAGATCTGATAATAAACAAACGAGCTGGAAACCAAAACTCTACTTTCACATTTGATGATTCCTTCAGTTTGATAAAGATGAACTTATCTATTCAAAATACAATATATATGCAATGTGTGTTTAAGTTTCAGAAAAGATCTTGTAAACACAGTAACTGTTACCGTTCTGTTACATTCTGTTGCGTAATTTGTTATTTAAACGATCTTTGAAATGTTGTTCTTGCATGTGATGTACAAACCTTACAAGCCTAATCAATGTGTGAAGCACAGCAAGTCCCCAGGGAAATAAGCCCAAATCAGGTGCTGTAAGTGTTTTGGTTAAACCACCTGTGACACTTAAAAAAAAATAAAAAAAGAAATGCATCTATATTAACGTCTGGCACCAGATTGAAGTTTAAAGTTTAAAGAGAAAAAAAAAGTCAATAGTGGTGCTGAAGTTCTTCATAAAACAAACTACAGCAGAGAAGTGGAGAACTGCAATGGAGACAAAAAAAGTTCAAATGTCCTGAACAGTGGCGTGCTTTGATTTAGAAGACGAGTTTCCTGTTGGTTAATGATACAGAAAGTAAATGTCCGGTTAATGATGCAGAGATTTAAAATGGTAGCAGCATGGTAGCTGCTCCACTCTCATAAAGGAGATACTAAAGAGAGCACATGGAGGTGGTGATCCAAACCCAAGTGTGAAGCAAAGTCCCACAAAAACACAAACTCACCGTGGGGGCAGCAACTGACGGGCCACATTGTGCTCTAAAGGGTCAAATCAATGCTTTTGTCCAAAGATACTGACTTTAAACGGCACATATGTGGATATAATATTTCAGATTCCCGTCGCACCCCACCTGACCACATGATGAAGCAGTGAAACGGATATCGCACACTTAAAATGATCCTTTATTTTCTTAGCTGGTTAAATTGCATTTTTTCTGCTGACACCGTCCGCACACACAAGTACATCGATTTGCCTCCATGCAACCAACTCCACAAGCATCCTATAGGCCAAAGGAACCTTTAATGTAACAGCATGACAAAAAGATAGTCAACATCTATTTTTGTAAACTTGCTGAATTTAGCACATCTACAGATACTGTTACAAAGGGGGGAAGAATCATGACAATGGTAAAATAAAACAAACAGCAAAGCAACAACTAAATTCCTACAAAGAACACAGCTTATATTGTTAGTGACTGCTGACTGTTGAAGAGGATTATGTTTTGTTGAGGTTGAGATAAGCGCTGTAGGTAGTCTGCCCACTACTGGCAGAGAAAACACTTCTATGTGGGTTCTGTGTCACTCCTGGGATTCTGAAATGTTTCGGTTCAGTGAAATCTCATTGTGCACATTTCATCGGAGCACACCCGCCATATCTAACAGAACATAGCGTACAGGAGTGATTAATCACCCGTAAAACCCAAAGCTTAACCATAAACTAACCCCTGCAAACAGTTTGGGACCAGAATGATAAACACGCAAAAGTAACAAACATCAAACGCATCAACCTAAAAGTCCTCTCTCTCCAGAACTCCTGACATGCATTCAAAATAAAATGCTCACAAACGCGATCATGCCCACAGTCGGCCACATGGGGGGCGGGGGGCTGGCAGGGTGCTTTCCCAGACAGCTGGTGAAAACCGGGTGGGCTCTGGCTGCTAGAAGGAGCAGATTCAGGTGGCATCTGTGCCTCCTGTTGCAGCGCAATAGTAGAAACACTAAAAGTGAATTACAACATTAATGATAGTGCTCTGCAAGCTGTCGTTCCGTATTACGCATCCATTATTCCTTGCATGGGTACTCAAAGGCATCGTGAAGGAATAGAAGGACCCCCACCCCCACCAACACCCCCCTGCCAAAAGCAGCTCCTTGCTGTGAATAGGAGCAGTTGTTTGAAAGGAGCGTCAGTTTATAGACTAACACCTTCCACCCGTATACCATGGCTCCACATGGCACAGTGCTGACTGGATGACTGATTCCCCTTCTCTCCATTTCCATCCCTCTCTTCATCTTTCAAGCAAGCAACCTCCCACCTCTGACCCCCCCCCTCTACTCCTCCCTGCACTATCGCTGCTATTTCAAACAACATTTGTTTGATCTTGCCGCCCTGTACAGCTGAATAAAATCAATCTGGGAGAGTTGTCATGTGCGAGCAGAAATGATTGGCCACAAGAATAACATGTATTTGAGAGCATGAAGCCCGTGCCCTCTGTCTCACAAACACACAACAAGCTGGCCGGTGCATGCCTGATAGGCATCACACAGATATCTCCCAGCTGTCACCCATCCCCAGACTTTCAATAAGTTAAAATCCCCCGAAAACTTGGAGAATAAAGGCAGAGTCGATCACTCATAGCTCCCCTCGCTTGGCTCTTCTCTTCAGGGAAATAACAGCCGAAGGAGAAAAACAAAGTCAGGATCCCATCCTCTTTCACAGAAAAGCTCTAGCATCCCCGAAGGACACAGGGAGAGCACTTCTTTTATCACTCTGGTTAAGACACAATAACAAAAGATTCATTTGTGGTGCAGGGACATAAACAGAACGCAGGTATAAACCAAGTCGAGGGAGGATCAATGCTAATCAAGGGAGGGTTTTCTGGAATAAGAGCCAAGACATACGGTGGCCCTGAGGTGCAAAGCCGTGCATCGCCGAGCCAAACGCAAGAACAAAATTAAAAAATATCGTTTTAAATAAAACGCAAAGACTTTTCAGGAAAATAGTATTACAGAAAAAGGAAAAAGGAAGAAACCTAAAAAATAAAAAAGGCAGAAGGCAAAAACAGAAAACAAAAAAAATCCAACAACAAATAACAAAAAACACAAAAATAAAGTAGAAAAAAAACAACAAAGTAAAAGAACAAAACAGAAAACTTAAGGAGTGTAAAAGAAAACCCAACGACTCACAAAAACACGGCAACTGACATGAAAGAATTATTGTTTTTCCCAAGGCAGAGACATTTCAGGAATCCAACTATGAAGAAGAAAGAAAAAAACGACAACAAAACACATTTCAGAAAAGACAAAGCAGAAAACAAGACAATGTGACTGAAATACCAACAAGCCAACCATAATGTTGAGGAGGAAACGAAGCATCGCTGTCCTTGTTTCCCGCGTCGCTGTGAGCTTCAGGAAAACTCTCCTGGCTTCTTTTTTTTGATTTGTTTTGTTTTGTTGATCAACTTCTCAAAAACGGTCATGTTTGATTGTGTTTAAATGTTCACCTTTTCCCCCCTGAAGATATTGCAGGCGTATTATTCTGTGAGATATTGTCACATCCTGGGAATTGTGCACGTTTCTGGTGTATCCCGCTTCAGAGCCACCTACACATGTGAACGCGAAGGGGACCGCGACACAGCTCGACGCCGGCCTGCACATTTCTATCGGAGCGCTTCCAGAACTTGGATTTGCGTGATGCCGGATCGATCGGCAGGCGCTCCGTCCACCATGTCTCCCATCTCCAGTTCATCCAACCGCGGCTCCGAGCTGCCGACTGCCTTTGATTTCTTCATTCTGGAGAAGGTGCCACAAAATGTGTTGTACTCTCGTGTTTGCACAATTACCAGCTGATTATATCTGCTGCATTAGCATATTAAAAGGAAGTCTACTTGAACACACTGATAATGTCTGAGTGTTGAAAATAATTTCCCCACTCATTATCGACAGCAGACACTGAGATCTGGGAAAGGGAACGTCGATAAATACCCGTAAACCTTTACTGTGTAAATAACAACGATTACAGAGAAATTAGATCCGGCTGCGCCGGTGAAAAGGGAGATAATTCTAATTAAAAACTTGCAGATATCCAAGCAAGAAAGCATAAAGCTCATCACATCTTTCTATAAGAGTGAATTGTTATTTAGTCGTGTGTTAAAATCTTTTTGTTGCTCAAAAGCTGTCCTCAAAACAAATCACCATCCTCCCTTCAGATTAAAAGGCCCGGATAAAACAACATCAATATTTAATTACAAAATGACTCTCAAGTCATTTGTGCTGAGATATACGCCCATAACGACACCGTAGATTAAGCCTTTGACCTTTGTATTTGTTGAAGGAGATTATCAGAGTTCGAGAAAATGCCATCGTTCATTCTGAAACAGTCATATGTGCCGGTCTTGGATAATCTTACAGTATTCACGCGGCGCCATCTTTCAAGCTGTGTCTTGCTCATCTTTTCTGTGCTTCAGATGTTTCAGTGACTAATGTTTGCTTCAGGAATCAGCAATTCCTGCTCTTCACATTGATTTTATTTCAGTGCAATGTCCCTTTTCCTGAAAATCCAATCTTCGAATGCAGCGACGTGACAGAAGCAGAAAACGTAAATGTACACAAAAAAAGTACACCTAAAACAGTTTTATCACACACACAAACACACACACACACTCCGACACACACACACCCATACACACACACACACACACACACACACACACACACACACACACACACACACATACACACACACACACACACACTCCCAAACACACACACCCATACACACACACAAACACACATACACACACACACACACACACACGCACACACACACACACACACACACACAAACCGAAGTTCTTTTAGCTTTGAAAATGAAATATTGGGAACGTATAATACGTATAATGAGCTGACACGTAAATATACATATACAGGGGAGGAAATTACAAGGGACACAGGAGCAAGTTGCCCCTGTAATATTTGAACTGTAATGAAATCCTTTCAATAATGCAATATAACTAGGAAGTGTAAATGTATATGTTTAAATGCAGAGTGAGGGCAATGGCGCGGCTGTTTCGAAGCCCGCTGTGTTGCGTTGGCATTTGGTGATCACATATCAGGACAATAAAACAGAGATGCTCCTCCCTGTTGTCGACAGCAGCAGCACTCGAGACAGAAACGATGTCCCCATTTGCCAGATGTGACTGAGCATTAGTAAATAGCGTCTTTAAAATGTTAACACACAACAGAGGAAACATGAGACGTGTTGGTTTAGTTGACTCAGTAAAACATGCGCGTAGTGTTTTGTCTGCATCATTACCTTGTGGCTACATATCTATCCAGGGGTTAAACAGGGCCGGGGCTCCCGGGGCTCCCTGGAGCTCAGCCCTGACACATGCTTTGTCATCATGGGATGCTTAATTTTGCATATCCTGAGCTGTTCTACTAGTTAAGCTTTGTTGGCCTCCCTGATGATGCCACTTCAAGCCTTCAGGTTACAACAGTCACAGCAGGTTGAACCGAAGTCAAAGAGAGGAGATGTAACAATTTCTACTGACAGTGAAGACCTCATTTTCCTACTGATTTACCTGCAGTTTGAAGCACATGAGACCAGACTTGTGCTCAAATCCAAACAGCCACAGATTAGAGACGTTTATGTTCGGAGCTACACACGAGCAGAAAACCAGGGGATTTCTTTAAAACACGTCTTGGACGCCTGCCAACGGCAGTTGTGTCTTTTGTAATCTGTTCAATTGAGAATTGATCTCAAATTGTGAGAAAGTGTCCTTCTGAAAAGTCACGGAAAGCTCTGGAATGTCTGCAGCTTTTTTATTTCATCATATCATAAGATTTAAATCAATTCAATTTAATACAACCATTTAAAAATTATCTCCTCAAAATTCTTTGCATTATTATTCTCTCTTTTTTTTAGCATCAATAACTCAACTGTGACAGTTTATGCTGAAACAAGACTCCACTTGCAGAACGATGATACTTTTATCAGCGTTGCACACCGACACCTTATCTGGTCTGCAGATAAGATGGATGTGTTACTTCTTTTATTTACAGTTTGTCAAACAATGGCAGATTTTGTGGTCGGACGCACACGTGCAGCATCGCCATCGCAACCCTGAAACCAGAGATCAAAACAAATCCCAATTATTCCCCAATTAAAACCATAATTGCTTGCTGGAAATTCAACTGAACTGAGATTAGTTTGGTTTTCGTTACAAATGCCAGGTATTTATCTAAGAAAGGGGCTATTTGTGCCATTAGGGTCATCATACTAAAACTACTTACTTTTGCTAATTTTTTTTTTTAATGGTCCTCATCCTCCCTCCACTTTCTGAATGATGTTTCTGCTAATTCGACATAATAACACCTCTTTGTTCTGCAGTAGTTTTTGCATGAAAACCAAAAGCCTTTAAAAAGCTCAGTATTTCTGGAGCTCTGCCCTCCATTGTCGAGCAGCTCAAAATTCATGTGGACATGAAGGAGACTGAATGTCATGAAATCCATCAGGGTGCCAGTTTTTGTTCATGTGCCGTCAAAGTGAGTTTTCACGGGCAGGATTCTCAGCACTGGGGCGAGAAATCATTAAGCAGTAAACTTGTTTGAGAGCCTATCACGACCTCTCCGCAGATGTGTGATGGTCATTTTGTGATTTTTTTTTGCCCCTTTGAAGCGTTGTGATGCCTTCAAGTGCTGTGAAATAATTTGTCTGACAATGTTAGGTAGATTTCACCCTTCTTTTTTTTGTCTTCCCCCACCAGCACTCTTAATCAATACATACTTTTCTTGCCCTTTTCGTCCTCCGTACACATATCTCCCTGTCTGACTAAACTGGCAAATTTGTGCTCTTAATCAGCTTGCCTGCCTTGTCTCTTCACTCCAGGCTGGCGACACGCTTCCCTTCCTCCTTAATTCCCTGGCTCTCAACAGGCAGGCGCACTGATTAACATGCACGCCCAGGTAGGCGCTCCCTCCAACACAACACCACTGGCCACCAGGTCCACACACCATTATCCCCGCAACTCAATAGCACCCATCTCGGTGCACATCTGTCAAGCAGCTGCATCCACACTCCTTAATTAGCTTTACAACTTTCCCCCCACTTCTGGGAGAAAAATAAAGGATAAATTTGTGCTCGGGCGCACAGATAAAATTGCAGGAAGGAGACAAAGAGGGAGGAGGAGGAGATATGCTGAATGCTGAGTTGGAAGATGAAACAGACTGCGATTATGTGCGTGTGTGCTTGGCGACGGACGAGATTTACATTATTTCCCAGTGTGTCCTGGCCCCAGCATCACCGGGAAAGCCCATCCTCTCCGCCTGTGTGCTGCTGTTCCTCCAGCTCCGGCTCTTATCAGCCTCCCTCTCACACTGACCCCCCCCCCCTTTCTTCTTCTTCTTCTTGTGTGTGTGTGCTTTTCAGTTACTTGTCATAAGCGGCTTCAAACTCTGCTTTGATTGTCATCCCTCTCCACCATTAACGGCGGCGCCGTCGGTCACAGCCATGATGGTGGCGTCTCTTACGTTTGAGTTGCAGCTGTGGCCAATGCCAGTGCGCTTCGCGCTCTGTTTTTCCACCGCAGCACATTTGTCAGCAGCTCTAAAACAAACCAAGGAAGGAGACAGCGGGAAGGCAGAGGCATCCAATTAATATGAAACTGTCTCCAGAAGTCAATAAGGTTTTAGTTCCACTTGAGTGTGTCTAAATGCGCAGAGTAAGGCTAATTATAATCCCATGGAGTATTTATACTATTTATGCTTTGCTCCTGTCATTACTACAAGCTGTAATCCTCCAACCCATGTTGTCTGTATGTGCTGATGACCCTTGTGCCAGCTGCCAAAAATACTTGTTTCTCATTCCTTAAAGCTCCAGCAACTGTTTGAGCACAGACAAGATGAAATTAATCGTGGTTTCTATGGCAATGAGCATCCAACAATATCATAATCAGTGCTACCATCCCGATCGTAGTTTCAATCCAGGGGAGGGGGGCAAAGGTTGCTGTGGAAAGGAGAACAATGAGCTATTTTAGTGAAGCCGCTTTTCTACGTACACAGCAGCTTCATTAGAACTACCCACTGTGTGCGTAACCTTCTGCAGGCCTCCAACCAATCGTTTCCCGTCGTAGAAATACTAATCTCTGATGTGTATTTCACCCTCCATCCTTCATTCCATCCAGCAATTATGCCCCCTGCCATCAAAAGCCATCAAAACAGTAATTTCACTTTCTCACAGACAGGCTTTTCATATTTCCTTCCGTGAAAGGCCTGAATCATCCCCTTATCTCCATGGCTATTACACAGTGTGCATGAGAGTGAAAACAATGGGTTTGGCGTGATGAGATCATGGCACTTCATTTCTGTGAGGCCACTCCGGTAGACACAAAGACAATCTACCAGCAGCGAGGAGGAAGGCGACGGTGAGGGCTGCAGGATTTCTCGGTCACTGAACCCAGGGCTGTGAGGCGGGTCATCCCCAGTAATAGGAAAGAGGAGAAGACAGAGAGAGGAGGAGGAGGGAAAGATGCGATGGTGGTGGTGGTGAACAGTCTCACAGGCTCGGTGGAGGCTTTTGAGGAAACTAAGGTCAGTGACTGGAACTCAAACTTGGATCCTTTATTCCTGGTGGTGTACGGAAACCCTTGGAGACTTGTGCACTGTGTTGCTTGTGAGGCAGTTTGGTCAGTGTCTTGCAGAGGCAGTAAAGAAGGAAGGAGTGCTTGACTGAAGAGGATATGGCAGAGTGAAGTGACAGGCCTGGGGAGGACAAGGCGAGAGCTGCAGGAAGAGACAAGCTCACTTGTGACTAAAACAGCAGGTCTGGGATCCAAAGTGTCTCCGCTCACTCGTTTTTTTCTGACTGCAGCGATCTCAATTTTTCCCTTTTCTCTCAGTACGTCAGCAATCCAGTGATTTTTTTTCTTTATTCCCCCCCAGGACTTCTCTGTCAACTGAACTTGGAAAACCGTCTTCTTCGTACTCTGTGAGAAAGTGACTCACTGAAAAATGATGCATAAGGTGATAAAGTTGTCCAGGAAACATCAGAGAACACCTGAATAAAGAAACACTCCTGTACAGCTTGTTTTTTTGTTTAACTGTGAGTTTGATGTTTCTATCAAACCTTAAGAGAATTTTGGGTGACTTTAAGTTATAAAAATATTATATATATATATATATATATATATATATATATATATATATATATATATATATATATACAGATTTTTATTATTCTTTTTTTTTTAATTCAATGCCATCAACACATTTAAAATAGCGTGCCATTGTTGCAGTACCATTTCTTATATCAGCACTGTAGACATTTAGGAAATGAGGAGACTATTTTAGTGACAGGTTTTCCTCATCTTCCCTTTAGTATCAAGTATTGCTGCTGCCCGGTTTGGTGAATCCTCTCTCAAATTTCAAATTTCATAATACTCCAGTTGGGTGACAGGTCACCACTGAAGGCAGGTGAAACCGTTTACCACAGAAATGTCAGAAAATATTGTCGTTAAGAACGGCTTTGCTGAAGTAAGCAAGAAATTCCCAACAAACAATGTCATCTAGATGGAAGCATATGTTACTCCACAAAGCAGATATATCCGTCAGCATAAACGGTGCCTTCATGGATGTGCATGGGAAAGTTCCTATGTGCCACCTTTAAGAGATTAACTGGAAGAAAATATCCACATCTACGTTTTTCTCTGACGTGTGAAAGGAATGCTTGCAATTAGCAAAGGATCTCCAAAGATGCTTGAAGGGCTGAGACGTAGTCTCAAATCTCACTCCAGACCTCTAGAAGGTTTGGAGACTTGATGGACTATATACAACTCCGTACGAACATCAGCTTAAGCTTGTCAGCTCTGGGTTTACAAAGTCTTGATCGCTTCCTGAAACTTATTGGGATGCTGTTGTGATTGTAGGGATGGTGGGAACGCTGACTTTCAGGGATATTAAGTTGACTCAGGAAATCAACATTGGCAGATTTTAAACAACAGATTTTAACCTCTGTGCTCTGTGGGATTTGTCTTTACATTTCACTTATATTGACAGGCTCCATATTTGCATTTTAAGCCAAGCGGCTCAGGTCCAAGGGAACATTTTTCAGCTCCACAAATATCTACAGACGTGTTAGAGGCAGCTCCGGCTTCTTTTTTCCCTCCTATTGTCAGTGTTTTAGTGGATCACTGAAAGCTTCCTGCAGAGTCTAACTGCAGACTGACACAGACTCACCGTTGCACAAAAAGATTTGTTTGGAAACACGCTGCTGTCCAAAAACTTAAAATGGCCAGTTAAATTGTTATAAAAATAAAAATAAATCAATCCTACAGTTCCAGCATTTCAGCATTGTAGATTGTTGTCAGTGAGCGATGGAGGAAATTGAATTCAAAAGTGTTTTTTACATTTAACACGATGTCCCAGCTTTTCTGGGAACAGACATATATTATCTATATACACATATATGTTTCAAAGCATAGTTTACCTTTTGCAGGTATGAAAATGTTTCAGATAAACGTATATTTAGTGTTGCAGCTGCCCGTTTCCCTTTAATATTTCCCTTTTTGCCACTGTACATTATTGGCATGTGGCGTGCAAAGACTCCCTGCAAAACGGTATTGATACTGAGTGGATCATTCCCGTGAGCGCTCTGGGAACTCATTGGCTTTTCCATTAACGTCCATACAAAATTGAAATCTATAATACACTTGCTCGAGTTGCTAAATGATCGCAGACCAGATCAAGTCTTTATTCACCGTCATGTGAGCTGCCGCGTCGTTGTGAGGTCACGGAGGTAATGTGATGCAGAACTTTCAAATGATTACCATATTATTGTATTATATGCAAATATAATTTGATCTAACATGTTCAAGTTTCATGGTTCTGCTACTTGATATTCATAAAATGCAGAAATGGATCCAACATAGGAAACATCATAAAATGTACAGCAGAAAAACCAACATGTGAAAACACAAGAACTAAAAACATCCATTACATCCAAGTATTTATCATGTACATGATGTCTTCTTAAATCCCGCTCACATACTGTGGCTGCTGTGCGAGTACCCCCCCCGAAGTTCCCATACTTATGAGGAACAATCTGATTTACTGAGGCATCTCCCAGCTCTC
Organism: Xenentodon cancila; assembly: GCA_014839995.1. Lineage (NCBI taxonomy): Eukaryota > Metazoa > Chordata > Actinopteri > Beloniformes > Belonidae > Xenentodon > Xenentodon cancila. The sequence continues at coordinate 2,317,282 of CM026214.1, read as the reverse complement.
ACTTCCATTACTGAGCCTTGTTTCTCTGTCTTTAACTCTGAATTTGTCTGTCCTGTGCGCCACGTGTATACACACAAGCGCACAAATACACACAAACGCGTGCTTCCTCCATCTCTCACTCCATCTCTCTTCCTCTTTTTCTCATTGGAAAGGGGGGATCGGGTGGGGTGGAATGATCGTGTTAGGGGGTTCACAGAAGACTGACTGTTTATTATTGTCTTCGGCCCACTTAACTCTGACAGTAACAGAATGAGATGGGGAGAGAAGCGAGTGCCATTAATCACGGTGTCGGGAGGGCCCGAGCCGAGCGGAGACGCATCCATATCGCATGTGCCTGGGAGAGGAACACAAAGTGATTTTCAGGCCAGCCGGCCTCGTAGTGCTGCTGTGCAGCCTCCAAGTTCAGGCTGCTGGCGGATGAAGGGTGGAGGGGGAAGGAGTGGGCGGCAATTCACACTCAATCTTCTTCAAATGTTCTGACACACTGCACCTACAGCCACCCCGGCTACCAGTAAACAAGGATCAGGGATTTTTAAAATCGCTCCCGTATGAAGTCAAAGTATCACTGGGACAGGAAAGCTCAAAAATGGTGATTTCATTTTGAAATTTTGCACCTTTTTCCACTGTAGCGTCGGAGCTAGTGGCTTCATCGTGTGGCTGTCTTCACGTTAAAGTGCATTAATGGCAGCCCGAGTCTGTCAGGCATCAGTCCACCCATCGTAGAGGGACACCATGATGCCGTGGCGCCTGTGCCACCCAGCTGATTGACAGCTGTCTCTTCAATCTCCTTCCTCCTTGGCACACCAGCCCTGCACCTTCCTCTACTATCAGTGACACCCAGATGTGCAACAGCAGCTGTCTCACAGATTATTCTTGCGCGTCTCTGAGCCGCCATCTACATAGACGGCCTTCTAAATATTTAATGGTGCAGAAGGTGCTGCTGCATCACACATTCTAACTGAGCAAATACAGGATCTCCAACTGAAAAGGCAGACTGTGAGAGATGAAAGCTGAGGATTTAAAAAAAAAAAAACAGGTGAAAGGCTGGAGGGAGGTCACGGCAGGGCCTGGCTCAGCTGAGTTACAGGTAAAAACCGAAGATGACAGTATATGCCACACTTTTCGGGACAAATGACAGCAGTGCAGGAAGAGATGACAGGTTGTGTTTTGGATATACCCTGAGGACAACCTTGCCTGACATCAAATGTCTAACAAGCTAGACAAGACCATTCTGATTTCATGACATACCTTCAGGGGGAGACGTGCCCCCCCTCCCCTTGAATGTGACATTGCTAACCATGATGCAAAAATTACATTGTGTATATGTGGATATCTGTCTTCCTGTCTAGATGTTGTGCTGCTTTATTTCGGCATGCATGTTCATCAGAGTGTGTCATCACTGACAGCTGATCAGAATATGCACAGCGCCTGAGGTACTTTCTGTAATTTTGACTTTTTTTTTTCCCCCTCCAAGCCTTGGCTCATTCCCAAGCAACAGATTGCTGCTGTCGCTGGAGTTGCGCCTCACAGATGGAGCAGCATCGCTTCCTGAGGAGCCTGACAGGATCAATCCAGGAGCTCATTCGCTCACAGTCAATTAAGCCATGTTAGTTTTGACAGGAGCCACGGGCAGAATAACAGCCGTCACTGTCTAGAAGGAAAATATTGTGACCACACACGCAAAAAAAGTGCACTTGTTTACTGGAGGGTGGACTGGGTTTGCAGAGAAAAGGGCTGGCGGCTGCTCCGAGCCTCAGCAGGAGCTCCAGCTGACATGACGGGGAGCAACGGCTGGACCTTAGCAACAGTCAAAGACTTTAATTTGCTTGAGAACATAAAGCGCCCCAAGTTATCTAATGAATTCCAAAATGAGAACTAATCATGACCTTCATCGATTCTGACGGCATGTGCAGTCCATCTGTCCATCTCATACCTCCACCTTTCTTTTTCAGCCAACATTTCCTCCTTTGCATCATGTGTATGCATTTTAATTCTCATTAGTGATATAGGTCATTTTAGTTGCATGAAAATGTTCTTCAAATAATTCCTGTGACTCCTTTATAATCTATTCTGCTGTGAAAAATAAAATAATGCAGAAAAATGAAACAACCCAGAAATCTCTGTGCACCACCCACTGAGAGAAGAGGTGGAGCTGGTCTCTTTGAACCTATCGGAAGAAGAGTGAAACTCTTTGATTAGGACATGTAGGTAGGTAGCTGTGGGCGATGGACTGAAAACACTTGGCATCTGCTTGCAAGTCTCCACACACCCAAGGTGAGGAACACACATAGCAGCGCACACACACTTTTCCCGAACTGAGCTGGCTTTACCCTGGGCATCATTACAGACACTACACATCCCTCCTTTGAAGGGTTATCAAGGCTCCTCATTAAAGATGTCCCTGGCTTTCTTAGTGATGTGGGCCTCCACAGGGCGTAATATACCCCCTTTAATTAGTTTGCAAACTCATTAGTGTGTGCCGGGCAATTAAATGTCCTTCCTTCAGAATAGTTTACAACAGGACAAAGGGATCCCAGGGGCTGTCAAGGAAGTAGGACTTACAGCTGAGACAACTGTCCCCTCTGCAGGGGACCGTCATTAGGGAGCTTCAGTCCCTCGATCATTCCCGGTCCACTCTGCTGCGCTTGGGGACAACCTGCTTCTTCTATCTGTTTAATGATTTCATATATTGGTGTCAGTTACTGAAATGAGCAATTTTACAACCCTCTAATCAAACGCTCCTCTTGCACTGTCATTAAAGAGCACCTTATCAACCATTTTTTAGTTTAGAAACGTATGCTTTTTAATGCACACCCTTTTCCTTTTGCATAAATGCCTTAGGTAGTATTGCTCAACACAGTACAGTGTTTTCCTATTGGATTTCTGCACTTTCTGCCTGCTTGTTGAGCGTGTTGGTTGATTTTTGTGCTCTTCCACTGCTAATCTCTGGTGGCTCTGTTGTGGTCTATATGTGCTTTGTTCGTTTTTGGCGAGTCGGTTGCAGCAGAGAGGGTTTGTGTTGATGTGTGAAGTCTGCAACGCACTCAGGTTTATTTGTTGAAATCTAAGAAGAATGTAGGCTTAATTTAAAGATCATATACAGTATGTGTTTTCATCCAGAACCATCAGAGTACAGATATTGCTTTCTTCTGCATGCAGTCATACTGAGAATACCCACTCCTGGTGGTGCCTAATGTCGAACTTCTCAAAAATAAATGATTTACTTTTAAAATAGTAGTATACCATGGATCATTAACTCAACTGGGAACTTAGGTCTCTTCATATATCTCTCCAGCGTGCATTACAGAAAAACCTGTCTGTGTGGTAGTAGTAAAGAGAAATATTAAAAGTGATAGTAGTAAAATGCTGCAATAACAGCAACAAAAAAAAGAAAAAAAATCAAACATCAAAGCAAATGACTTCAATGAATGCAGAAGTCAAAGTAAAAATGGGATGATTAAGACACATATTTTAAATAAGTGTGTTATTTTGAAAACAGGAAGGGTGTCCGAGTTTTGTACCCAGACTAGGAGATGGTCTTAAAGCCAGAAACTAAAAAAACTCTACTCTCCCTTCACCCATATGCCTGAGTTCAGAAGACGAATTACCAAACTAATGGAAGGTCTCTCCTAAAAGCAGATAAATACACTGATTCAAAACCCAGTCAAAACACAAGCAGATCTCACAGGTTGTTATTCGTGTCATGTGAATTGAAAGCTGCCTAAGAGCGAGTGAGTTTAATTCCAGTTCCTGAACTGGCCACTAGGAGGGGGTTTCAAAAACGTGTTGATCTCCACCGACCTCCTCGTCAAACTACAGTAGTAGTGAACATATTTAGAGCCTGATTTAAAAATCATTTTTGTCTCCATAGTGACCATGTGACAACTCAACCTGCTCAGCCCTCTGGATATCCTCTTCAAGTATTTAACCCTAATTGTTACCATCATGGTGTATGTATGAAAGGCTGAGTCACCTGAGTCATATGACTGTTTGATAGCAGCCAACAGCACCATAAGTTTGAAGGGGTGTATCCGTCCTGTGAGCGTGTTTGTTCAACTCAGCCTCATTCCCATTTCAAAGGTTCTGCTTCCAAAAAGAGAACCATTCCTCTGAATAACCCTTCCAGAAAGCCTCCAGTTCTGTGCCAATCAGGCCAGATGTTGAGATGTAGGCAGATCTGGGGCTGTGCAAACTCAACCTCCCAGGTTCTCCACCGGGGTGGCACCTGGGATACCGCTACCACAATCAGCAGCACCTCCTATGGCTGAGTTGACATAAAAAAGTCCTAAGCCTACCATTCAAAAGGTTTTACACCCTGATAGCTCTGGAAAACCTCTTCTCAGAAGATGCCACAGTGCTTTTTAAAAACCAGATACTTGTGGATCATCTCAAGCTTGCTGAGTCAAAGCTCATAGCTACATGAGTTCACCAACCGCTTATACAGACATGATGGTTGCTCCGCTAAATAAATTCGGACAGCCACATCAACTGGCCACGTGGTTAGAATGACCCTAATCCGCCCTGCTGCAGCCTTGGGCCAACTGGGAGGCTGAGCTTTAGGCTCTACCTCACCGTACCGTTCTATGGCAATATGTACTGGTGCACGCCAACCAAGGTCTTCGTAGGAGCAAGGGGTGGCAGAGATAAAAGGTTTGACTAGGGGGAAGAAAGATTTTAGAGGAAATAGCAAAGCCTGGACTTCTGGCCAGAAAGGCCCAGCAGTGAGCCAGGTGAAGATACGTCCAAAAGGCTGCTTTCTGTGAGGCAACAATCAAGCAGTTTGGATAATTTTACAACTCTTGGCAGGACCTATTGGATTGTGCCGCACAAGAACTTCATCAACAGATGCTTGATGATCGATTTAGGACCAGGTTTATGAGGGAATACTTGCCCAGCCTACAGACAAGACAGAAATGGCACCACACTCCTCCTGATCTGCTGGAGAAGGCAGTGGTCATGGTTGTGGACCCTTAGCCTCTCATGGCCTTATGGCCTGTTGACCGAGTAACTAAGATTCATCGTAGCAACGATCGGTACATCAGGCCTGCTGATGTGATCATCAGTGGACATGCGCACACCAAGCCAGTTGCCTGGTTGGTTGCCTGGTTACCTGCTGTCATGGATGAGAGGGACATCCAGACATCTAGACCCTCTAAACCTGAGTGATGAGCCTTTCCTTGGAGCAAATGTTCTTCATACATTTGGGGGCGGCTGTATAAAAGGTTCAGTTACCCAGTACAGTAATACTCATTTATAGGAAGTAACATATTGTGCTTAATTAGGACTTCTGGTTCAGAGTCCTGTCTCTGGTTTATATTACTCACCTGCAGAGTCATTCGTCAGTCTTTTTTGTAGTCCGGTTGATGCTCCGACTTTTTCTTCGTCTGCTGCATGTTTCTTTCTATCCTCCTTTTATGATGTTGGCTGTTTGCGAAGGTGCATCATGTGGTACGCAGTGTTATTTGTTCTGTCACTCTTCTTCTGCAGCACTACAGTGTAACGGCGACATGACGGCTGAAGGGGCTGAGTAGAGACTCCTGGGTTTAGGGTTGAGCCCCGGAGCTCCTGCTAATGGAAACTGACCTATTTAAACTCAAAGGCCACTGCGACTGGCTGTGGGTTGGTCTGGAACGGTCCAAAGACAGTTTCGCTAAACAGCGTGCAGTCTGAATTACTTTGCTAAATGGCATCGGCCTTGCCATCGCAGAAGGGTCCTGGCTCCGTCAGCAAAGCCCCCCCACAGGGAGGTTATCCCTTTGATTTGACTAACTTCCCCCGGACTGCCACCCAGACCCGACTGTGGTGTCTGAGTCACTGGGACTACACAGCTGCATCATTCCTGATGTCACCAGCAAAGGGACATGAAGTGGTAGGTCCTGCTTAGGACCTCCACAGCGGCTGAGATCCAGCTGTGACGAAGCCCTGGGGGGCTGCAAAGCTCCCTTCATGCAGCATTAGCTCATCAAGCACCTTGCTGAATCCTACGTCCTCGTGTCAACTCTGACATTACATCTTTTATATGTTTTTTTGGTAGCAAATTCAGAAACGAGGATGGATTAAAAGATATAACAAGTTGGTAACAAGTTTTCCAGCCAGCTTCCAGGCCTGCTCCACCCGCGAGCCACATGGCAGCATGCAGGAGGCTTCAGGCCTCAGAAAAGCCAACAATGACATCACATGGGATTTTATTCAGTTCTTCTTATACAGTCTGAGATTGTAACCAGCACAGCGAGGATATTGTCTGAGGCAAGAACTTTAACTTTGTAACTTTAATTAATGTGCTTTCAAAACTGTGGTTTACCTCAAATCCAGACTGCAACGCTTCATACAAACTATTCTTCTGCAAATAGATAATTAGCTCTTTTATAACAACCTTTTAAAGACTTTAGTGATTAAACAAAGGCATCCAAGGTGGGATTTTAAAGCAATAGTTTTATTGCAGTTATATTAAAGCTCTGTGGTGCACAGCCAGTCACAAGAGACTGGTTGAGCTGATTGAGTACACAGTGTTGAGTCTAGTTTGGATGGTTTCTGACAGATATATAGGTAACCGCATATCAGCAATACATTTGTTCTTTGTTCTGGAGCCGACGTATCAACAGAAATCAAAAACAGCAAGTCAAATATCGACCACTTTACTGAAACAGAGATGTTTCAGCCACATTTTTGAGTCATTTGTCTTGACTTAAACTAATCCAACTTAACCCACCTACATCATTCAGGGATTTGATTAGTGTCTGAACATGAGAAACAGGAGCGCATTCAATATGACTCTGTTACTGCCCACCTACCCTTAAATCCTGTAAAAAGAGGTATTCAAAGCACATGCACAAAAAATTTTAATTAATTAAATACAAGGTGTGACACCATTTCCTTTTTTTTGCCATGTAGATGCACCTGAAACATCACAAACCAAACAGCAAACAGCATTTTCTCTTCAGAAAATGCAAAAAAAAAGCAGAATACATTTCCTAGAAACTTTACGTGATGTGAATTCTTTGCATTTTCCTCATTTTGGTCCACTTTTAAAATTGCTTTAAAGTTTGTTTGGGTCGGTGCTGTGTTCGGTTATACCGTGTGCATGTGTGTGCATGTGTGTCTTCTTTCGTGCATCTGTGTTTTGTGAAATGTGCTTTAAAATTCCGTGTTTTGCTTTGTTCTCGTGTTTTCTGTTTTGTCATTGGGGTTTAGGTTTTGTTTTGGTGTTTTGTCCAATGTTGTTGTCTTTTGCACCTCAGGCTCACCGTAGGATGCAGCCCTGCATGTTTCATAATTAAGTAGAAAACAGAAAAAATAACTGCAGCGTGGATAAATTAAATAAGTTATCTGGTGAGAACCAAAAGTAATTTTCCAACAGCTGCATTAAACAGAACAATAAAATCTGTATTGTAATAAAAGGATGGATATATGATGAACATGAAGGCAGAGGAGGTAAGATTACTCCCATGTGAAAGTCACATTAAAATGATGAGCCTCTGTTTTTAAGACAGTGAAATATATTATTTTGCCTCTATTCTTTTATAGATTTATACTTGGTTTATCATCCGAGGTTCACAGCTCTGCAGCCTCTCTGAGAACGGCTCCTGAGGAGCCCAAGGCACATTCCAGTGCGCTGTGACTCTCTATAAATCCAGCTAGCATGAAATCTCAAGGAGCCAATGCTGTGAAAAGAGCCAATCTGCCTGTTTACACCATCTCGTCTTACACAGAAGCCTTGGCGCCTGCCCCGCAGAAGCCCCCACCAACATGTTTGCAGAAGTGTTCATGCTGAACAAAGTGATTCTATCATCTGGGCCTACTCTTCCATTTGTGTTGCTGCTTCTCCTGAAACCCGTTTCAAGCTGTGTCACCCCCAACTCAGGCGAAGTTTGAAAAATGGAAGAAGGGAACCATGCAAAGTGGACACGTTCTCCAGTCTGCCGTAAAATAACCGGGGGATGGACCATTAGCCATTTGCTGCTACCGACCGAGCTGCAGATCTTGTATCTGCACAAACAGAAGGTCACAGGAAACTTAACAAAAGAATGTAAAAGAGAGAAATTAAGTTTAGTTTAAAAAGAGATACAAAGAGCAAAAAGGAGGAGGGAAAAATGGAGAATAAACTATTGTATTTAGTCAAAGAGGTGATAATCCAGCAGTGTCTGTGACCTTGCTAAGCGATGACTTGACTAAAATGCCAACTCCATCTCCCGCTCCCCAATGTCAGCCCACCGTCAGGGAGGAGCAGGGTGGACTAGACATGTTCCTCCAGTTTTCCAAGGCACAAACCAGTCAATTTGTCATCCAGTGAAGAGGTTGAACCTTTAATTAAAGTGGAGAGCTGCTGCCATCAGGGCCCAGCTAAATGTCACATGATAAATAACGGCAGAAGATCTGGAAAGCTCCCCTGGAGTTTGTTTCACTCGAGAGGATAAAAGGCCACACACATTACAGGGTAACTGCATATCAATATGTTAAATAGGTTCAATTGTATAAATTGATTAAATGACCCAGTTGCAAACTAACCATGCTTCAAAGACCCTGTTGTTTGAGTGGTGAATGTTGACGATGTCACGTAGGCTGGGTATTAATGGAAACCAAGCAAAGAGAATGTGCTGGTGAGTGACATTATTAAAGTAGATGATGGGTTTCTGAGAAGATCATTCACTGAATGCAATCGATAGCTCTGTGTCTAAACGCTCAGGCAGAAATTACACTTCAAGGCATATTGCCCAGGGTAAAATGACACTGCCATGAAAATGCATTGCTATGGACACTATTAGAAACGATTGGCTAATTACATCCAAGAGAAATCCCGATTCTTCATTGGTGCTTCACATTTACCGTGAAGAAACGGCCACGTGGGGGAGAACTAATGCAGCCTCGACTATGATCTGTGCATAAATACAGTGCTGCAGGCAGTCATAGTGTCTGTCTGCTGTCTGATACCAAGTCATTTGTGGAAGCACTGACAATGCCTCCACCCCCACCCCAGTCGCCACCCGACTCTGCATCAGCATATATTTTCAAAATTGGTTCATTTCACTCTGCTTATTATCAGGCGGCTTAATCTTGACCCTTCAAATATCTAAAATTATCACCCTGTCTCTTGTCTTCTCTTCCTCTCGGAAGCCCTTGAACGTGCTGTCAATTCCACTAAATTCCTCTCTCATCTTTCCGCACTTGATCCCCTAATCTTGCTTTTGTGTCACTCACTCAACAGAAACTCTTTTCTTTGTAACTCAGTGCTTAAACACAGCCTCACCTCCCTGTTTTAATATCCCATCATGCCTCACGTTTCTCTGCGTGTGTGATCTTGAACGACAGCTTATTGTGCTTCCTTGATCATTTGACACAAGAAATAATGGATAAAATTTGAATTGTCTTTTCTTGCACAGGGGGCACGCAAGCCGTTATTCATTCTGGGCAACTTAAGCAATAATCCCGTCTCAGATATGTCTATGTTCTCCTTTATTTTTTAACGCACTTCGGATATCATTAAGTCACATTTAAATTTCTGTTTTCACATGTGATTAAGTAGAACCCGACATAGTGGTTGTATTTTGCTTTAAGTTTGTTTTGTAGATCAAAATCAGTCTGCAAAGTTTCAAAGTGTGCCGGCTGGGTCTTTATGAAAAATGCTAACAACACATTTATTAAGTTCTCCAGTCAACATCTGCTCAGGGACTCTGGAGCATCATTCTTCACTTATTTTTAATGTCTCATGGCTGTCAGTTTAGGCGACTCAAAGCGCTTAGTTATGATTAAGGAAAGATTTTAATCTTGATTAAATATTTCAAAAGTTAATGGTGACAAAATATGGTTCATGCTCACTTCTTACAAAACAACAACACTGTTTTTTTAAACACTGGAGTCTGAATACCAATGTCTGGCGTCAAAGTCCCAACCAACTTCTGTGACTTTGGTACTGCACCGGAATGTAATACCTGAGTAAGGAAATACAAACACATCCTCATGACTCCACAACAGAGCAGATCAATTAGCCGATGCTCCCAGAACGACGCGAGTGTTTGCAGACACGGGGCTGTAAAAAGCAGCACCAAAGTCAACATTTGGACGTCTGACTCAAACATTACGTCCATTCAGGACACTGAGGCTCACCTTCATGCTGCTCCTACAGAATGTAGTATTACCTTTAATAACATCCGTTATTCCAGGTGCTGGTGCCAGGTAGGTGCTAGAAGAACCAGTGAGTCCAGTTTAAGCTCATTTACACACATGTTGGTGCGTATCTGTGGTGCAGCCCCGGCCTCGGTGTGGATCCGTTTTTCAGGTAGTTTGCACCGAGAGCACCTTGCAGCTAAGGAAACACTACCCAGCTGTCTGCAGAAGCCTTTCAGCTCAAACCTGAGGAACCCACTCGTAGTCGGGTCAAATCAAGATCGCGCCGCTTTCACACCACTGACAGACCGCACCAGAGTTTGCTGATAGTCCTACCACGAACACCTCCTCAGAGAGGTCTTGGTACGACCGTTGTGGAACTCACCAAAGTACAGTGGCTGTGTTCACGGCACACACGCCCTGGGTTTCTTTTCAGACCAGTGATGGCTGCACTGTCCAGATCTGCCAAAGATGTTGAAAAACCACACAAACAACCTGCTCACGTCATGAAGGACCAGAGCAGCCAACCAGGAGCAGCGCAGATTAAACAAAAGTCGCAAACAAACAACCGGCTCATATTTAGGAGCCTGTAATTTACAGACCACCGCTCCTCTTTAATACATACTGACAATAACGCTTTAATTTTAAAATCTGGTTCGTACAAAATGATCATTCTTCCTGTTTGGTTATTTTTAAGTTTGGATCAAGGGGTGTCATTAAAAGAAAACCTCATGTAATATTAAATACAAGCCACGTGGACAGCGACACCACCATTTTAACAGTATGGCGCAGGTGTGTTTCTGCAGAGGCCGCAGTCGTCAAATACGTATATACGTATATAATTACTGCGCCTCCATCAGTTTTTTTCAGTGCCCATTTGGAAATTGTGCCTATGTTTTTTATGCTGCGTTGACGTGGAGTTGCATTGATAAAGAGCTGATGGGATGGGAACAGCCTTTCAGGGTAACACCGTAACCGTTTCTGCCTCTAGACAAGATCAACACTTCCCGACATGAAAGACTCCCAGTGTATCAAGATGAAAATAATTCTTTAAGACCTTCATCCATTTGTCCCTCATATATAACCCAATTTTGTTTGTGTCTTCTCCCATTAAATTTTGCTTCCATTTAGCGACTTGTAAAAGCCATGGAGACTATTTCAGCACTATTGATGACAACACTCAGATTCTTTATTTGCTTCCATTACCAGGTAATGGAAGCATGCCTGATGGGCATTTTCTGCTTTGCAACATTTCAAAAGGCGCCCGGTTTTTTTTTTGTGTGTTTCCTTTTTCTGGTTTTAGAAAAAGCATGTAAACCGTCCTCGGGCCTCTGTTCATCCCAACATTTGTTGCTGACAGATATGAGGAAACAGATTCTAATCAATGCCATCAAAGCAGCACCAACTTTTCCTGGCTTCACCATGAAACTTGGCAGACTTGGCAGGAAGGTCGTTCCAAACATCTGCTGCAGTTTTTCTGTCGATTTGGTGATGCTGCTACTGTGATGTTTCTACATGATTTATAAGAATCTGAAAGTTGGATCTCAACTTGCTGGTAATTATAGGTAATTGCTTGGAAGAAAAATAACAGCGCAAGACAGAAAAAGGGTGAAAATATGAGGAAAATATGTAAATTAAATGTGGATAGAGGAGAAAATGTTGGGACTCCCTGCTCTGTTTTTGGAAACATTTTCTTTATTTTTGCTGCATGAGCTTTCCAATGCATCATGTATGCAAAACTCCACCTTTAATTAGTCTGTCATCTGTTATCCGAATGTGCTCTCTTCACAGAACATCTTCATCAACCGATACAAATATTGTTAATAATTCAAGCCTCATTGGTGTACTTAATCTACCTCATTTTCTAATCTTCCTAATAATTCATTTGTTCTGTGATTAATTACACTCATTTATGTCATGTGGAAACAACATTTGTTTTTAATTGTGCATGTCAAAAGAATTTTCCAGCAGTCCCATTTATGCTCAGCGCAGAGTGTTGGGGGCTTTGGTCACCGCAGGGTTTCCGCATCCAGTTTTTCTCTTCGGCTCCTCTGCATCCGCCAGCGATCAGATTTTCCACCATTGCACCATATGTGGCACCACAGTTAATTACTCAAGAGAAATTGGCTGAAGACGAGGCATAACAGCAGGTGAGGCGCTCCAGCCCAGAGCTAAACCAACACTAACTGGTCAAGCTCAGCTGCCCGCGCTCCTCCACTGCCTGAGACACGCAGGATGGGCTCATTCACGCTGTTTGGCCTTCATTACAGATCAGGGAAGGTGCAATTAGTAGCAACCCCCCCACCAGTTTATAATTACCTTAAGACACCCACTTAAACAGAGAACCTTATAAATCAGCTCCTGTTGCCCATATCAGTCCCGAACGGTACATTATGCCGACAGATGTCGGCTGCAGTCGTGGACAGGCCCCTCGGTGGCAGCGACAGCCAACAACACAGCGAGCCCGTCTAATGAATAAGAATGGCCTTTAAATTTGGCTTTGCAGGGTTTATGCTTCCTGATTATGACTTTATTTCTGGTAGATTGAGAAGTAAGGAGAAAAGTAAAAGGGCCAGAGAGCGATAAAGGTCAACAAAGAATGGGTCCCAATGCAGCAGATTACAGCGTGTCTGATGTCTGACATGCTCAGCATTTATGGGTAAAATCTAGTTCCCAATCTGCAGTTTCAAAAGGTAGAAATATGAGCACAAATGAGACTTTCGTGGACATTTTTACGACGCTTATGTTCACAGTAGCTGTCTTGGCTGACATGACCTGTATCAGATTTATTTTTCTTTCCCCAGGGCTGTTGGGACCACATCGTGAAACGCCAACTCCAGACTGGAATTCAGATCAGACATATATCCAATATGTGGCCATGTGGCATGGGTAAGTATAGGCAAATCAGAATGTATTCTGCTTTTTGCCCAAAGGCATGCTCTGAGTGTTGTTGTCTTCAACGTGAACATGTCTTGTGCCAAATTCAGCACGTCTGTCAAGACCTGCACCCCTGTTGCAGGAGCGCACGCAACTTACACTAAAACAGAATTCATGATGCTCAGCTATGTTTGAACGGTGTGATATTTACTGAAATACGACAACTGAACAAGTATTCATATTGAAATAATGACGTCCCACTGTCCAATAGTTAGTGTTATGGCTGTTTGCATTCCTGCACTGAGGGGGGCAAACGTGCACAGATCCCAAGCAAAAATCAATCTTCACCTCCGGGATGTTTTCACGTGCACCTGGGCGACTCTTTCCTGTCCTCTGGTCTCCAACAGCAGCAGGACAACATGCAAGACAGCTGTGGTCATGAATCCAAAGCTTCCGCGCAGACTTAATGAAATCCGAACTGGACAAGACTCAGAAAGATATTATAAGGCTAAGCTTTCATTTATCCAAAGCTTTTCAAACCTAGAAAAAAGAGATCTTTTGCGAATGAAAAATTGCCTCGTTCTATCACCTCGTTCTAGTCCTGGCTCTTTTGTGTTATTTCATTAAAACTAAACATTTGTTTGGTTATTTTAAATTGGCTTGTGCAACACAATAAAATACAATTTAATTTTGATTTAAACATAGCTGACTGGGTAGAGAAATCATAAGCACAATTTATTTTTAAGTGTTTGAGAACACAAAGGAAGGCTGACCTTCACACACCTCATGTTGTCAGGAGTGAGAAAACACAGTCGGATGTATGAATACCAATGATCCTTTTTAAATGTGTCTGACTAAGAAATACCAGTTGTGCGGAGATGACATTCCTGTCCCTGTTCCTGAATCTTTAAAAACGTTCTGAATGCCACAATGGAGGAGATCACCTCTAACCTTATCTCAGTCATGTTTGCTCCAAGGAAACATATTGCCCGAGTCCCAGCAGCAGCGGTGGCGGCGGCGGCAGAATAAAACCCTTTAGACTGTGTGGATAATCAACACAGCTATAACGACGAATCTCTCACTCTAAAAATAAACCTGAATGAATCTCTGAGGTTTAATGAACTACATTGGCACAGAGGGGATTTATCTTAGTGGAAAAGATGAATATACTTTCAAGGCATACTGACAAGAAATAAATGTGTTCTCGAGCTGAAAAGAGACTTTATATCTTCCATTTAGAGAAATCCATTAAGAAAAAAATTAACTTTGGTGTCTCAGTTTTAAGTCCCGCCACAAGAAACACATCAGAAAAGGAAGCGACAAAGGCTGCATGAGGACGCATTGTTGTGAGCGCTGCAGCACAGTAACAGCTCCGTGCACGAGTTGCCTCCCCCAGCAGGATGTCGCGGCTGTGAAGCACGAGCTCTTTATTTTGGACTTTATCTACATTTTTAATTAGACAAAACTTTAATCAAATGCATTTTACTGAATTGAACATTATTGGCACAGAAATTGGTTCTGAAGATTATGTAAAGCACTCCAAGAGTTGCATTTTAATACTTAAAAGCCAAGTAAAAGGACAGAATCATGGCCATGCTTCAGAAATCTAACCCTAATTATTTTATTGCTGCGCAGTTTTGTGTTTGAACACAGCTATGAAGTAAATGAACCTACATATACGGTATAACATTACCGGTGCTACAATGTAGAGTGGAAATATAAAGATAAAAGTCACATTTTATCAGTCATAATGTACCTGTGGTGTTGATCGAAGCACAGATGTTTTCTACTTTTACACAACCACTGTCCTCCCAAGAAACATGAGGAACGGTCCACAGCGTAACGGGACGGGGATGGTGCAGCTGACGGTAGTCCTGGCGGAGGCAGTCCTTGAGTTGCTACAGACCAAATTAGTTATTTTAACACAAAACACTGACGCTGCTCCATTATAACACACATAACGCGCTGCTGTAGGTGAGAAATAACTATTTAAGGTGCCGTTTGGCCTTCAATATGCTGCTTCCCTTTCTAATCACCACAGTAACAAGTTAGTTAATAAAACTAAATGTGTCCACCTGAAGGCTGCTGCAGAGTTACAAAAAGATCAAATAAAAATGCAAAAACCTTTGGATGCAAAAGACGATGTTGAACAAACCAGCAACCGAACCAGAAGCACGGCGAAGGTTCACAAACAGGTAAAGGTAAATATTTGCTTCACAAGACGATGAAACAGCAAAACAGAAGAAAATAAAACATGTTTGGTCCATTTCGAAAATGTTCAGCATAACATGGAAGCTTATGGGGAACCACTTGGTCTGGGAACCAGTAATTACACGTCTCAAGAAGACAATTATTATAACAGAAAGGCGACAAATCAATCTTATCTTAACTTTCATGCTAAAAGTGTGTATGCCACATTATACACAAAAATAAAAAAAGGTTGGCCTCTATCAGATATGGGAATTTTATTTATAAAAATTCGAGGCATAGAAAATATTACAGAAAAATGTATACAACGTATTTTTATGTTTTTTATGTAACAACTCACAATAAAAATAACTGGTCCTCACTATTTCTTACAATCGGATACATACGCCCTCAAATGACTGAAATAATGACATTTACACCATGTCATTATTTAAAAAATAGAAGCAGTGCATGTAAACACCAGTACACCCCTTGATTAAATGGCACAGAACCTTCAGCTATAATCCAAATTGTTGACGTCACTACTCATCAGTCTGGATGACAGCTGGTACCGTGTGTTTGCTTTTCAGCAAACCTGGTCCGATGCATTATGGCCCAGCATCTACAGCGTGGTCCCGTCTGCCCCAAGGACACTCTTCCCTAACATTTAACATACTAGCAGAGGCCTGAAGAGTCGGAGCGGCAGCTCTTGGGATCTTTGCACTTCCTCTGTGACAGCACAGTGCACAGAGGACAGTGCACAGTGCCTTGTAGCTGTCTGGAATATTTTCCACTTCTGAATAATCTTTATCACTGCAGGATGATTGACGAGGCTCAGAAATGGCTTTGTAGTCCATCCCAGACTGACGCGAAGCTTCTCTAACATTATTGCTGATGTCTTTCCTCCTTGGCAGTGCACACACACCTTAATGCTGCAAATTCTGCCAAAAGAAGTTCTTTTATATGTGTGCTGATGCTTGTTGCTTGTTGAGTTAGTTCATTTGATTACCAGCACCTGGCTGCTTCATAAATCTCGTAGCTCCTTCGGAAGTACAAGTGCGCAATTACGTTAAACCATGACTGAGAGACACAATTCTTATGGAGAGAAAATACTTGGTTTGTGTGTGTGTACTACTTCATTTGTGTGAGTGTACTACTTCATTTGTGTGTGTGTACTACTTCATTTGTGTGCGTACTACTTCATTTGTGCGTATTACTTCATTTGTGTGTGCATACTACTTCATTTGTGAGTGCGTACTACTTCATTTACATGTGCAAACTACTTCATTTGTGCGTGCGTACTACTTCATTTGTGCGTGCGTACTACTTCATTTCTGTGTGCGTACTACTTCATTTGTGTGTGTGTACTACTTCATTTGTGTGCGTACTACTTCATTTGTGCGTATTACTTCATTTGTGTGTGCATACTACTTCATTTGTGAGTGCGTACTACTTCATTTACATGTGCAAACTACTTCATTTGTGCGTGCGTACTACTTCATTTGTGCGTGCGTACTACTTCATTTGTGTGTGCGTACTACTTCATTTGTGTGCGTACTACTTCATTTGTGTGCGTACTACTTCATTTGTGCGTATTACTTCATTTGTGTGTGCATACTACTTCATTTACATGTGCAAACTACTTCATTTGTGTGTGCGTACTACTTCATTTGTGTGTGCGTACTACTTCATTTGTGTGTGCGTACTACTTCATTTACATGTGCAAACTACTTCATTTGTGTGTGCGTACTACTTCATTTGTGTGTGCGTACTACTTCATTTGTGTGTGCGTACTACTTCATTTACATGAGCAAACTACTTCATTTGTGTGTGCGTACTACTTCATTTGTGTGTGCGTACTACTTCATTTGTGTGTGCGTACTACTTCATTTGTGTGTGCGTACTACTTCATTTGTGTGTGCGTACTACTTCATTTGTGTGCGCTTACTACTTCATTTGTGTGCGCGTACTACTTCATTTGTGTGTGCATACTACTTCATTTGTGTGTGCGCACTACTTCATTTGTGCGTAATATTTCATTGGTGCGTACTACTTCATTTGTGTGTGCGTACTACTTCATTTGTGCGTGCGTACTACTTCATTTGTGTGTGCGTACTACTTCATTTGTGTGCGTACTACTTCATTTGTGTGCGTACTACTTCATTTGTGTGTGCGTACTGCTTCATTTGTGTGTGCATACTACTTCATTTGCATGTGCATACTACTTCATTTGCATGTGCATACTACTTCATTTGTGCGTAATATTTCATTGGTGCGTACTACTACCAATTTGTTATTAGTTAACAGTTTGTGTGTAGGAGGCTTTTTGAATTCGTAATAATTATTTTGTCCGTAACTTCGTAACTAAGTCAGGGACAAAATGTTTTTTATGGTTTACAAATCATGTTTCACATACAAGAACACAAAACTACACACAAACAGGTTTACACACACACACACAGATATATTGAGTCGATTTTCTCTCCATAGTTTCTTCTCTGAATATATCATTTCCTTATTATCATTCTATCTAAAGTATAGGACATTATTAACTCTAAACATATTTATAAAAGCTCATTTGTAAAAAGCCATTAACCATGGCAGCAACTTGACCTCAGCCTTCAGAAACTTAAAAATACATCACGGTACCGCTCCGGAAAGGAGCGTTATCCCATCATTTGTGTCAAGTCCTGGGAACGCCGTGACGTTTTCCATACTGCCGGCTTTTCTGCCGTCTGAGGGGCTGCAAGTGAGATTTCTTTCAAATGTGCCAGTCACTGTGAAAGTAATGGCAGAGACGTAAACAAACTTGCTTTCTACGGCTGCTCTGTCCTCTGTACAGCTTTCATCTGGCCTTGGCGTAAAATATCTCAGGAACGAACGCTTCGACCAGCGGACATGTGGTCAGCCCAGTTCAGCTGCCAACCGAACACACTCTTTCACTCCTGGTCTTCTGGTGGCGATTTCAAAACAATACTGCAAGGATACTCCCATTTTTTAAACATGATTATTGTTATTCCATTACTTCATTAATTTATGCATTAATCTATATTGAACAGACGTGAGGCTGTTTGAAGTGTGGCTCATCTTTCTTTTCCTGCTTCTGTTGTGCAGCATACCTTCTTGTTATTATTTTCCCCTGCTTGTGGACTCAGGCATTCATATCTGGAGCATTGTGCACGTGTGTGTGTGTGTGTGTGCGTGTGCATGTGTGTGTGTGTGTGTGTGTGTGTGTGGTGATTGTGGCTGGTTCATCTGTCACAGTTACCACAGCTGGACAGATTTGGAGGTCAGTGAGAGGTAAAGGCTTTACCCTTTCCTTTGATTCCTCATGACACACGGTGCTGCACTCCCGTGTCCCTCTGACAGAGGCTAAAGCAATCCATTACAGACACATCCTCAACCCTTTTGTCTAAAATGTCCTTCCAAAATACCAATTTACTCTTTTTCCCCAATCAGCTGTCACTATCTAATTATTTGAGGTTGACAGGAAGCACTCACCTTCCATAAGGAGAAAATGAGTTTTTCATTTAACAACCCTTCAGCCTGTTATTAAGCTTTACTGTTTGCACTTGATCTGAAATCTGCAGTATTTTATTTTGTGTGTGTGTTTTTCAACTTAAGTCAAGCCCCACTTCCACACTGTATCAACATCATTTGTCATTTCTCTTTTTCTTTTAATAATTCGCTCAATATTAGCAAATTAAATGAGGTTTTTTTCTCAATTTTCCTTGCAAACTTTTGCGAGAAGTTATAGGTTTCTATGGTTGACGAGACAAAGCAGGACAAATAAATCAATACCAAGCAAATGAAAGCAAATTGAATCTATTAAAGGAAAATTACTGGGGGGGGGACCAAACGCAATGTAACCCAGAGTCGTGGCCGCAGACAATTAATGACAGTGGGAGCACAAAGGTGCTGGCTCATTAAGCCTGGGCGAGGCGGTGCGCAAAGACGAGGCCAGCAGCCAGACCAAAGCAGACCAGAACGAACCGGTCTGAGCCGCAGGTGAGCGGCCACCTGCGGCCGCCGAGGGCTTAAACGCCACTGTCTGTGCGAGTAAAAGTGCAGAAGATTCCCATGCGGCCGCCTGCATCCTGCGCTGAATCTCTCACGTACCTGTACCCCCCTTCTCCTCTCGTACCTGAGGAATGCCAAGCAGTGGGGTGCCGCAGAGGACCTTCAGATCATTGCGAGCAAAAGGGGGTGGGGTGGAGGGGTGCTCTCCCGGGCAGCGATGAGTAATTAGCACTAATTAGTGGCAGTGATTAACCGCACAGGGGAACGTGGGGGCCGGAAGGGAGCAGATTGATAGAGCTGGCCCTCCTAACCCATAGAGGCTACACTGCATCTTAAGTAGGGGTGGCGGCGGGGTGGTGGGGTGGTGGGGTGGCGGTGGCGGGGTGGAGGCGGGGTGGTGGCGGGGTGCGGCTGCTTGTGGCAGCCAGCCAGATGCTACAATGGCCATAAATAAAGGTGGAACATGCTTCGAGAATCCCTTAAAGCCGTTTCGACAACACGGAGGTGAGAGCTGATGTTGCAAATCAAAGGTTGTCAATTCTTTACACCCTAAGGCAGAGTTATTCAAATCATCGTCCTTGGGTGGACTCGGACCCTCAAGTCATTTCAGAGAGGTAATTTGGCTGATTCTAAGCAGCTAATTGAAAACAGTATTGATCTGGTTATTCAATAAAATGTGCCCATCTTGTGCAAATTTCCACCAATAACAGAATAAATTATTGGGTATTAGTTATCAGCCCCGTGCTGTCCCAACAGGAGACCGCAGGGAGGACAACACAACGCCACAAACAAACTGACAGACAACAAGTTCACAATCACGGGAAAAATGGAAATTCAGCTCAGACTCTGTGTGCAGACATCGTTTCCGTCTCAGCAAAAGTGTATTTGTTCTGCTTTGAAAACTTTGTGTATCTATTTACTCAATTTAAAAAGACACCAATTTTATATTCCTTATTAGGGAAATATTGGATTTTTTAGTTTTTTTCTTAAACACCAGTTTCTTTTACTTGCTCACTGAGGGAACGTCTGAAAGACCGAATGATAATTTCGCCTGTTCTGCTCTGCTTCACTGACTTGCAACAAAAACAAGCTCCATTGTTGTCGAAAAATCTATTAAATCTAATCAGTGAACCACACCGTCCCAGGCTCACTCCTCAAGCGAGCCGCGCAACCCTTTGACCACTTTCAAAAATGGTTTGGTTCGGGACAATAACGGGCCCACAAAGAGAAATCTGTCTCATATGTCTGTCCAACACCACGGCTGAGCAAACCGGCGGTCTGCAGGCTGAACTGAAGTGGATGCATGTGGAGGAGCCGTGTGGGCTGCTGCAGACCCACCACATCCAGGTGGGCGATGGGTCCTAATCGTGTCCAGTCACGAGTCTCGTTTCATCGGCATCACAAACTGCAGCCGCCGCAGAGGGAGGACTCGTCACACGTCCTGGCCCCGCCCATACCTCCGTTAATGACAGCAAAACATTATCAGCCGATCAATACGCTCTAGTGTAATTGGAGATTACCTCCACCTATCCTGCTCCCAGTTGGCTGGAAAGAAGAAAAAGAACAACAACTTCCATTCATCAGATCACTTAAACTTTAAAAGTTATTACACCTGTTAAACATGCACAAAACCCAGCCCATCCAGTCAACAAGAAGCAGCTCGGTTGTAGTCTGGTAAAGCAGATTACAGGCGGCAGCAGGGCAGAGACCTGCAAGTCTCACCAGTGTATGAAATTTTAAAAGACAGAGAGAGTGTGACAGAGCAGGGAGGAGAAGGTGAAAGGTGGAATTACAGTCTGTTGGACCCACTATTTCTGTAAGCAACCCAAACCCACTTGACCTGGGGATAACACACTGACCTGAAGCCCTCCAGGAAATTGCCTTTATACTCCTAAATGTCAGATACAGAACACGTATTATTGTCAGTTAAAAACAAACAAAAACAACTTGTGTTAATGTAAGAATATGTCTGAGCCCAAGACTATTATGGGCTTTGAGCTTTGGTAGTGCACTGGCCTAATCATTAAGCACATTATGTTTGTAGCGTAATGACGCATATATCTAATATAGCTCCATAAAGCTCTTTAATGGGAGCCCTTGAACGCAGCTGCTTCAAGCCATTAAGACGGATTCAACATGTGACTGCATCCCTGCCAGGGCAGGTTCCACATCTGCAAATGTCTTCTTCTCGCGCCTGATGTGGTGCTTGTTTTACATGATAGTTTCAAAGGTAAAACATTTCAAAGTCAGTCAAAAGCTCTGTGTTTCCCATGTGAACTTTGACTGGACGCTGAAGGTTGTGCGACCATTCAGGTTTTCTGCGCTATCGTTGAAATGCTGTTCATGTGCCAAATGCTTCCAGCCGGAGGTCTTAATCACAGCAGCAGATATATTTGAATATTTGAGAATGAGATCCTGACTTTCACACCACTGGAGGCTTTTCATCATGTGGACATCTTTGCCAGATACGTACGAGCACTGTCCACCTGTCAAACTTCAATAACGGGCTGTCTGACTTACATGGCACGTAAACGTGGTGTTTCCGGGGAGGTCGTCCCTCCACATCCGGGTCAGCAAGAATATCTTACAGTTTTAAGCAGCAGTCCTGCATTACATTAGAGGAGAAATAACATTTTGGAATAAAAACTTGAAGATGTAGAAAGCTAACTTTTAGTTTGCGGGTAACTTGCCCAGCCAGGTGATAAATAACTGACAAACTCTTCTTTTCCCAGATCATTATGGGCCCTCCTACACTTGATTAGATGTGAGCACTAGTCGCTGCCTGTCCTCCCTCTGCAAACCAAAAATACCAGACACAGCAGCTTCTCTGGCAAACCTGTCAAACTCCTTCAAATCTGTGTGGCAAAACATGTTACTGATTAAATCTGCGAGGCTGACAAGTTAGGGGGTGAGCCACCTTCTCGTGTCGGCGGATTTGTCCGGCGGTCAGTCAGCGAGTATTTGCAAAAATAAAATACTGAAGATCGAGTTTTACCATGAGGGTAATTGTTGCCACAGAAATATAAATGAGGACATGGAAAGAAATATCGACATGTGCTGCTTTTTAAATGCCTTCATCTGGAGCAAAAGCAGATGTAACGGCAACTTTCACAAACTGCACAACAAAATGAATGAACAGTCTGCACGACGGGCTTATGGATAGTAAATTAAATAAAGCGATTTTTACCTCAGACGTGGGGCGAGCGGCCAACCCGTGTCAATAGTTGCTCCTCTGCCGAGGTGCCTCAGACACCCGGAAGCACGTCTGGAAGTGACCGCGGAACAATCGGAGTTCCTGAATCCAGCAGGAGCACACCAACCTCCCCTCTCCCTCAAAGTGACGTGCATCCACATACTTCATTATATTTCTATTTTTTTTTTGTCAGTAAAGCACTAATAGATCGTCGTCACTGCACTTCCTCATCTGCAATGTCTTTTTTCAGAATTGTATTCATTTATTTGCAAATAAACTGCAGCCTGAACAGGACTGCTGATTTCTCACCTCTGAATTATTTGCACTTTTATGTTGCTTATTTGTTTTGCCGTTAATGTACAACGAGCAACGGTGCAGTTGGAGTGTTTGGTTTCCGGTTTCCTTGTATTTCCCACTCTGCTTTTGCACTTCGTTAGTGCCTGTTCGGAGATGTTGCTTCATTCATTTGTTTTTCAGGGTCGTGCTTCTTGTGTTCGCTGTGAAATGTGTTGACATTTTCTTTTGCATTTTATTTTCTTTGTTGTTTTTTTTTTTTACATGTAAATGATCGTGGAACGCCTTTTTCTTGCGATTTTGTGTTTTCTGAGACGTGTTTTTGTTGAAACAGAAAAGCGGTTGTGTGTTTGCGTTGCGTTTTGGACCTGAGATCCACGAACCAACTTTGATGAAAACTGTCTAATATTATCAGCCGTAGAACCTTGGAGGAACTTTGTCTTCATAAAATGAGTCATGGAAACTCACTACTGAATCAGAGCGTTTCAGGCAATAAATCCAGGAAGAATTATATTAGTAGAGTCAGCTGAGAGGGAAGAAAGATGATTTATAAATAGTCTTTGCTTTGTCAGTTTTCCTCCATTATAATAAAAATTAGATTAGCTGTAGACTTGGTGAGCTTTAGCATTACACCCCGCCATAAGCAAATGAAAGCTGAAATTAAAATGTAAATATCTCAAGCAGAGCTCTGTGCTTTCCTGAGGTGTGTTTCTTTTTAATGAAGAGACGCACACATGATAGTTTCTCCACACCGCTTGAAAACAAATGACATGATAACGACACGGCGGGACCCGGATGAGAAGCTCTCGGAGCTTTTGTGAGAAAACAAGCAGGATGCTTGATTTTAAACATCAATGACTTTAATTAGTGTCACTCTCCAATCACCAATAACAGTGGTGAAATGCGCGGGCCCTGCCTCTGACAGTCGCAGGGAGCCGCGGCGAAGCAGGGGGCTCTTAACAAGATAAGCCCTGAAATCAGCCAGCCTGAAGGAACATCACCTGAACAAGAGTGCTGATGAAAATGACTGTAGTGTCGCTCCGCTTGCAAACAACTCGAGTGTTGTTCACACGTCTTATCGTGAAACAAGCCAACAACACAAGAAGCACCACGGCAGATAATTCCCATCACTTGCAGGGCAGCGAAAGAAGGATCATCCTTTTGTATGTAAATGATCCGTTTGAATCTTTGAATCTCTGGCAAAGATTTGGAGACGAATTAAAAAGATTTGTCATTACACAAGCAAGCATCAAACAAGTGACTCAAAGGCTTCCTGAGAATAAACAAAAACGTCCATCTGGAAATGGATTTTTATTAACTAAAGTGCACTTTTGGAGTAATTTGTGCCAAACAAACCGGTGACTATAAATCTCTCCGTTTTTCCCTCCGTCAGCAGAACAATATATTCCATCTCTTCAACATGAATTTTTAAGGTTATTCTGAATGTGAAACTGCAGGTGTGGTGTAGAAAAGCATGGATTTCACGTTATAAAACTTTACTTCTCTGTGTTAGTTCTTTACTTTGTAATATTTTATACAAATGATTTCAGGCAATGTACATTTATAGCGCCAATGTCAACAAAAAGGACAAATAAAAGAGTTGATGTCGATCAGAGGGATTCCAATGTTCATTGACCATCAGCTGTGGATTTATTCATACGAAAAGCTGGATCCTAAAACATATCCACC
This sequence comes from Xenentodon cancila, assembly GCA_014839995.1. Lineage (NCBI taxonomy): Eukaryota > Metazoa > Chordata > Actinopteri > Beloniformes > Belonidae > Xenentodon > Xenentodon cancila. The sequence goes on along the minus strand of CM026214.1, from coordinate 2,292,921 downwards.
TATCGCATGGCCACTGATATGCAGAACTCATATTGTGTGTGTTCATGGTAATGAGGAGACATGACAGCCAGTGAAAGTGAAACAGCTCGTGGACTGTGATTTTCTTCTGCATATTTGCACATTTCATGTAAAAACAGAACCGGCTCTGCTCCAGAGGCCCGAGCGGCGCTATCGGCTGTACGCTCTCCTGAAATCCCATATGAGAAAGCGTTTCATTGGACGCAAAATTAGAAAGAGTAAAAAAAAAAACAGCATAAGAAATGCAAACAAAAAGACTGATTTGTCATTGTTTGGTGAGTAATGCTGCCCTAGTCGCTTATTGTGCGTCTGCATGACAAGATTTATGATACAATTTATTTAGAGTTGTGGAACAGACGACCACCAAACCTGACTGAAAACTTTTAATAAAATAAATCATCAACCATAACACGAAATATTAAGATTTAATAGTTGCCTTTTTCAGTTCATTTACTAAAGATATGAGATGTCGACCAGAAGATCTGCTTCAGTCTGAACCTCAGTTCCTCGGTTCAGCACCGGCATGTTTAGATGCGTGCCTCCTCCAGCACGCCAGATTCAAACGAACGGATCACCGTCCGCCTTTCATCAAGGTCTGCACAAGTCCGTTCAGGGACACATCTGAACCCTGCAGAGCCGCGGCTCGGGAGGGCTGGAACTGAGGGACCCTGGTCTACATGGAGGGATGACCTCGGCCTTTGTTATGGCTTCTCCTTTTTGAAATGTGTTTCACTAAAGGAAGAAAGGAAACTAGCCACAACAGAGATGTGAAAGGTACTCGTGGCGTTGCCGCAGGACTGACAGTTGTCCATGTCGTCCATCCTGACGGCCCTACAACCAGCATGGAGGAGGCTGTTACGCACGTTTGACATCATGAGTTCCTCTCCGACTGAGATTGAAACCAAAAGCCATCGTGTGATAGAAAAGATGATATATTCCATTATAACTGAGTACAAACATGACAAAAATGACCATGATGATGATTTAAAGTTAAGTTCTGCAGCATTGGACCAGCGATGTTGGCAAAAGAAATGAAGGAAATGTTCAAGCGCAACGGTGACGCTCATTGAATTATGTGTTGACAGCTCCGCGTTAGTGAAGAGACGGAAGCAAAATGAGATTTTCAGAAGTGAATATGGGAAATGATGGTATTGCTTTCTCCACATTGTCAAAGCTGACAGTGCTATTACCATCACTGCAACATCAGGCGCTGGCATATGGTATCCCGTTAGCAGATATCAGCCGCGTCTTTGGAATATTGATTGTTCCAGACCAGGACGGACTTTAAGCACCCAAATTAAAAAGAGAGGAAATTAAACTAGAATTACAACCGGAAAAGATGGGGAATACTTGTAAATAACACTTCCTGATCGAGACAGTTGCTCGCCATTTAAGAACATTTACGAGGAGATTTCTCATCAAACTACGTGGAGCTGAGAATTTGTATTTTCAGGCCCGACGAAGGTAAATCATGACGACTTCGGAAGCATGATTCCTTGTCAAATAAACATCCTGTCAACAATTTTACAAACAAACTACAGATAACATGAGGGCCAGCTTTACTGAGGTTTTTGTGAACTAGTCTGTGACAGTATTATCACAGCTGAAGCCTCGCTGACCAGTCACAGTCAAAGGAGAATCGCAGCGATTGTAATAAGCCGCCCCAGATTAATGGACGTGATTATAAATTCCATTACTGGGACTATTACAATTTTTAATTTCCTCATTTATCGAAGGACAAAATATAACATGATACCCTGAAAAGAAAAAAGAAAAAGGAAGTACAGGGTACGTTAAGAATCATTGTGAAATAATAGGTTTCAACTTGCTTTTCTTCACATAAATTTTGAATAAATGCCTGCGCTGGAACTTTCCAAACTTTTAGTCATCGTCAGCGAAGACGGAGAAAGAGATTCTGTACACCAAAGTGTGGAGGTGGATTTGTTTTTGTTTTTCCTGTTTCTTTTGTTTTTGAATCCATAAACATCAAATCAAAAAACAAGTGGTCTAGGTAGCTTAATGACAGAATAATCGTTATAAGACACAGGGAAGCCAAAGGCAACAAATAAGCTTAATGTGCCTTAAAATGGATTAATCTTCTATAACTAAATGAAATCCAGGGCAAGAGTACTTTATCATGAAAGCATGCATGGAATAGCAAGTAAAGAGAAAACTTATTAAAACTTGCACTAAAACTTCCTTAAGTGAGTCAATACTTTTAAAGTGCAAGAGGGACAGAAAGACAAATGACAGAGGAGCGTTTTTATTACAGAACTCTGTGGTAATATATTATCTCTTCATTAAACATTTGTGTTGGATCTCTGCTGTAATTAGTTACCTTACACGTCTCTTCAATGAACGTCGTGTCATTTTCAGGTACATCTGTCACCAAACCTGGAGATCCGATTTAAAAATTAATTTGTCTGTGTGATCAGTTTGACATTTTTCTCTTTGACCACACGATAGAAGGAAGACAGCGAGTCGCGAGCTCACTGTCTGCCACCCTGACGAACATCAGCTGACTCAGCCAATGAAACCGCAGAACATCATCCTGTCATCTGCCTGACAAATGAGGATACTGAGCATTTCCTGCGTGTCTGCAGCACTCCAGAACCGGGGAGGCAGGGAAGGGTTATTCCAGTTCAGCCATGCATGTCCCTTTCATAAAGTTTTCTCCAGCTCCTATGATGAGGGAGGCTGATGGACACGGGAGCTCCATAGGTGTCGTGGTAGCACATCCTTTCAGTCCTGCCGGTTGGTGGGAGGAGAGGCTGCTGGGAATTTGATGAGCTAGTGGCTGGGCAGTTTGGAGACCACATAGACACATAAACATGTTGTTCTTGTGTTCTGGGGTTTTAGACTGTAGATCTAAAGTGTTTCAGTGATGAATTCTACTTTGGCCATCACGGTCAGCTCAAAAAGATGAACAAGGCGAGTCTGCGTTTCCATGCTAAATAAATGGGATGAGTCCAAATGTTATTTCGGGATTTCAACTATCAGCGTCATTAGCAGTGACGTGCAGTCAGGGTCACCTGTCATCATGGAAATATAAAATTAAAAATAAATTAAATGGTTATATTTATTCAGTGTTAAAGTTCTTTTTCACATTTACTGTTTTGTTGTCCCTCTGCATGTCGCTATTGAAATGTTCCAACACTTTTACTATATGAATTAAATGTAATTAGTTCAGCTGGTGTATATGATGCACAGTGTTTATTTGTTATTATCAACAACTGTATTGTTTTAGTGCAGGGTTATATAACTGCAGTACTCCTGCCTCAGGGCAGGGGGCGATAGTGATCCCAGGGATTCTTCCTGCAACTCCTCGGCTGCCAAACAGTAGAATTAATGACAGCATTAGATAAGGATAAGGAGACTTTTACAAACAATTATCAACGTTTTTATTCAAAAGCAGCAGCGCATGGACTGCATTTATCAGTAAAGGTCAGACGAGAATAACATTTTTTCTAAGCTACAGTTTGTATGTGTAAAGAATGCTGATATGAAATTTTAAACAAAACACGTTAAATGTTGCCGATCAAATGTTGAAAAAGCTGCTCTGTAGGGTTCATTTATTTGTAAATCTGACTGTGATGACGTCAGTGCCTCACCAGACATCACCCACGTCACTGGTCATCAGGTGGGGACCGTCGTCGACTACAGAGGACGTCCCTGTTCACCCAGGGGAGCTCCCAGCGTCACATGGTGACGTCACTGTGGGCCAGCGGGGAATGGTGATAAAGCCGGCATCGTTCCTTCATAAAGCCACAGTTCTGACAGGGCTCTGAGAAGGAGCGATCAGCTCTTTTGTTTTGTTTCCACCTTCTTTCCAATATGTCTCTGAAGAAATGTGCGTCTGGTTGTGGGTTTTGAGCTTATACTGGATTTCCTCTGCAATCTAACTTTAGCCAGTCGTTCCAAACGGACATCAGTGTGAAATCTTTGTGGATCCAACTCTGGCTTGAACATGTCTGGATGGTTTTTAGGACTTGTCATAGTTGAAAACACAAGTAATTTCTCAAAGTTTTGTTTAGGGAGCTTAGTTTGAAGGTCTGCGCTCGCTTCCGGACCATCGACAGGAGTTGTGTGAGTCATGAGGAGCATGTCAGGTGATCGTTCAGACGTAATCACTGACCGTTTGTAGGTATGACGGGTATGAAACATACAAAACATATGAAACAAAACAAAAAAACATGCTAATATTACCACAAAATGTGAGTGGTTTTAGTGATTTTAGTCAGCTGGAATACTGGGACGTTAGAATGTATTTCAATCATATTCCAATGTGTCTTTCTAGGAAATAAGGTCTCATGAAGACTGCAGGTAACGTGGTAATCAAGGGAGGAGGAAGCGCAGTGCACCAGACTGTACAAACGTGGACGTGTAACATGAAGGAGCGGCTCTGCACTCGAACACCGAAGAGTTGGCTGCGAGTTTCCATCCACGCCGTCTGCTTACAGACTTCATCTCTGTTTCCCTCCGCTTCCTGCCAAGGCTGCACGTGACGTCACCAGCTCAGCCGCTGGCAGACTGCAGACACAACACTTCAACGCAGTCATGACAGCACGTCTGGAAATTTCAGCTCCTTCCTAAGCAGCACCACCAACTTCCATGTTATTTACTGATTCACTCCTCTATTTTACCTCAAACATTTATACTGTTACTATATAACTCTCCTTGGGGTTTAATAAAGTCCTACATTCAATTTAATTACCGTTTACTGTACTGGCTGATTGGTTTTCTGTCTTCAGTGATTTAAATCTCAGGGTTTTTTTTTCCTTTTCTTTCTCTCATCCAGAATTGAAGCAATAGTTGCAGCGAGTAGATATTTATTCTACTAGATAGCTTCCAATGAATAAATAAATATTAATAAAAATAAACTCATGTAAGGCTCACATATGCAACTTACTATGTTGTATTTTTATGTATTTTTTTTTTTATTATTTGGTGAGACTAACCATTTTTCAGATTAAATGCATTACAGAAATTCAAAACAAATGAATTGATAAACAAATTGTAATGTTAACTAGGGTGCCTTAAATCACTGGAACGTACCGAGCCATACGTGTACTCCGGGAGACCGGAGATGGAAACAAGTTTGCACAGGATGAAGTGTGCTGTGTGTCCGGAAGAGATGTTCAGTGCAGCTTCCCGCGGTTTCAGGAACGATGAGTCCGCGATGCAGTTTTACTGAGTCCGATTTTAAATGTCTTGCTGCTGCGGTTTATCTCGGGGCCGACGTTTCTTAAGCACAGATATCAATTCCTTCTGGCACCTCAAAGCGCAGTTACGTTTAAGCCGCCGACTCTTTATTTACACCAAGTCATTTTAATATATGCAACCGTTAGTGTGCTGGAAATGATCCATCAAGCTACAATAACTAACCTCAGTGTCCCTGATAAAGATCTGCCGTGGTTGATCGTGACTCATCGGAGGAAGCCAGCGACAGCTAAAAGTCAAAGCAGAGCCCGGCGTGCGAGCACTTGGGGTTAATAATAGCTTATCTTGCAAGTACTTGGTCAACATGACTGAGCTGCAGAGCCGTACAGTTATAATACTCGCAGCGAGGAGGTAAACAGTCAAATTGCCTACATTAGCACAAGAATATCCGCAACAAATTGCTCCTGGCAAGAAGCTCAGCCCCTTATCTGCTCAGATTTGACCACACATTTTTCAGTCCATCCAGCTGACAAAAACAGCACAAGTGGGTAATGTGGCAGGCTGGCTGACCTCAGACTGTCACACCGAGGGAGAGGCTTCCAGCACTCAGCGACTCCTCTTTCCTCCCACTTTGGAGTTCTTAAGTCAGGTTCACAGTGGAGACTTCATGAATAAGCCTTAATGTGACAGAGAAATTGGGGATCACTTTCTCTGTCTGGTTCTGCCAACAGTGTGATGATATCGACGACTAGATGGCGGGAACGCGGGAGACTCCAAAGAGCGGATTAGAGAGGGGAGATAAGGCTATCCACTGTAATTAAGCCCTATCTCTGTACAGCCACTGAAGAAAATAAATCACCCTTCAGAGCTTTGCAGAGTTGAAATGCATGAACAATTATTCAGTAATTAATCGTTATACATACAGGCTCCAAACACTAATAGGACGTATTTTAACTACAGCATTATAGTAGTGTTAAATTAAATTAAATATGAGTGCATTTAAGATCAATGTAATAGATCACCTATTTAACCTTTTTTAATCACTCTAATGTAATTGTATTAGCTCCTTATCAAGCATTTTATGATGTGCCCAGTGTTAATTTCTCATTCCAGCAACGTGTAATTGAGACTGAAGATACATAAAAAGTGTGGCACCAGTCGTAGAAAAAAGCAGAACCCCACCAGAAGAAGACGGCAACCCAGTCCTGCTGCTTAAACAAGCTGAAAATGACAGGCACTTATGTTCAAACGCAACACAAGGAGGGAGAGTTCCTAGCTTTGGATCAAATGAGCTTCCATTATTAGGGTTTTCATTACTATCATCATCATCTCTCTTTTTCCCCCTCATCTTTGTTGACTGAACGAGGAGTGATTGTTCAGGGAGAATCTTAGATAAAGTCGATGGGAAATCCAAAACAGAGCTCCTGTTTTGTTCAGACCAAACATAAAAGTGTCTGTATTGGCAGCTCGATTACAGATTAGTTCAATGGATGGACACAAATAGATGCTTTTGTACTCAGCAACAAAAGACATGACTGCACATCTATGACTTAAAGCAAAACTAAAGAGTGTTTTTTTTTCGTACATCAGTTTCATTATGACTGGAAAGACTGTTTGAATGTTTTTAGAAAGCACCACGTTGCTCTGGCGGTGTCCTGTCTCTATCTTTAGACTCCCGTCCCGGCCGTCTCTTCTGACAACTTTATGTTTTCATGTCGACGAGGGCTACAACATGAAGCTGACTAACAGAACCACAACAGACATCATAACAACGGCGGCAAAAGCAACTAAGAGATCCATAAAAATGTAATGAAAACGACGTGAAGAAGAAAAAACCAGACTGAACAATAAGCCAAGTAACAATGGTTTGTTTTATTTATCTGTAATATTGTCATGAATCATGCATTGTTGTATTTCAAGTCTAAATGATGGTTGACTGGATTCGTGAACATATCTTTATGTATTTTTAAAAACTTGCACCTGGACTCTCCTGAAAAGTGTAAACCTCGTCCCTTCAGGCTTCACGACTGCTGGGAATTCTCAACATTCCCTCACTTAATCCGTTAAAAATAACAAATGCATGAAGTGAGCAAAGGTCTCCAGCTTCATTCTTCAACCGAGGATGTGAAGATAAAAATCACATGTGTTTTTTGTTCTCCAAAAACTAAACAGCCCCATCTAGACCCCCTCCCGTTCACCTGACCATCACTTCAAATTGCGACGCTTCCCTCTGCAGTGCACCAACATTAACAGGACTGTCTCAAAGCAGCAAAAGAACAATCTTCTTCACACTGCAACTGCCTCTGTTTAGAAAAGGGTTTGTATTTCCTTTGAAGTATTTTTTTCATCATCACAATTCAACATTTTCTGCTCTGCGGCGTGTGCACTCTTCCGCTACAGTAAATGTTCTTTCCCTTTATAACAAAGCTCTTCCAGGTCTGTATTAAGGAGTGAAAACTAAAAGGATATTAGACATGAATAAAACAGAAGTTCTCTTTGAAATGATGTGACATTTCCACATCAACTGGAACGAAAACATTGTGGTACCCTTGATCTGTTTATGTGAAACTGAGCCAAGCGCCAAACCTCCGCGATGTTTGATGTTCTGCTGAGTGTTTGAATCAGCTGACCAGCTGGTGCTTAGACAGACACATGTCTGAAATCCCTCTAAACGTTGCGGTCACCGTTGACCGCGGTGTGCAGATGCATCGGAGGCAAAGCACGTGGCTGTGAGAGGAAGTGGGACACAAGAAAGCGTCGTCATTACAGACACAGACTGGGCTTGAAAGCAAATGTTTGTGTGTGTGAAGTGATAAAAAACTGGGAAAGCATAACCCTGAGACTGGGCTGGAGTTGTGTTAAAACGCTAACTCCACCCCCTAAACCAGCTGCTACGAACGAAGATGTAAAGGCATGGCTGAAAAAGATGCTGTTGTGTTGTATCTTTGCAGCATTCTGATAAAAACATGTCACTGACATTTAAAAAAAAATGTTTAAGCTAAAAAAATACACAAAAACATGCTAAAATTATGTTATTAGCCCTGTTCCCATGATTGCATCTATAAATGAAGTTCTTTTATTGGAGATTTTTAACTGATTATAAGAGGATATTTTTATGAAAAATATGAACATTTTTACTGTTTTTTTAACAAGTGCAAAGACAATAAATCTGTCCACTTATGCATCAACTTCCACTTAACCACATAAGCAGGACACAGTAAACGTGCTTCCTACATATTTTGTTAAACAATGTTAAATATGCCCAGGAGCTGTTAATGAATAAAGTGTCTCCTGATGTACTGTCGTCTGGCCGGCCGTCGCAACTGAAGCAAGTCACACAGACAAAGCGAAAGCCAGACGAGCATCACCAAAAGCCCTCACAGCGTGTGCAGTGGAGTTGGAACGCTGGTGAATACGGTACAATACACTAAAAACACTTCTGCAGCCATCTTGGCTTCGAATCGAGGCTCTTGGACTCCAGTGAGTGGGTCATCGCATACAGCCCGGCCCCACCCCACTGCGATCGGGTCCGTTCTTCCGTATTGGTGGAAATGGCTGTGAATGAACGCAGTACCAGACCGGTTTCACGAAGAGAATTTTTCCGGATGTGAATGGGTACGACAACAATCTGAACGCCACACCCGGGTTTTACGTCTAACAGCATCGCTCAGCACAAAAATGCCTGTCACTGACTTCATGTGCAACTGGTCTGCCCGTGCACACCGTTGCCATCGGTAACTCAATCTGAGCTTGTTTCTGTTTTTCGGTTTCAACCATATCAAAGTGTAGAAACTGGGTGAAATCTGTAATATACATAAAAAGTAAGTGAGGGAAATTCCACTTTCTGTTTGACTTTAACAACCGACATTCTTTGTTATTCAGGTTTTACAGGAAAATCTCTCCAAGGTCAGAAGTGTTAAATTGGACTGATCCAAAAAAGAACTGAACTATTTAACAATCTGTTGGCCTTGATTACATTCTTCAGCAACTCGAGCAGTGTTTAGAAACTTTTCTTCTTTTTTTTCACCTTCTTTCCACCTTACCCTGGGGCGGTTGCTGAGTTCGGTAGAAAGAAGGACAGACAAGCATTTTGCCAGGAGCACAGAATCACAAGATTTAAGTCGCTGGCTGCTTGACTCCTCTGGAGAATGACAACCACAAGGAAACAAAGATTGCATGATGGTTTGACTGACAGCCTTTTATGTCTGTTCACTACAAGGTCAGATGTACCCCAAATAGAAAAGAGATGTGAGTGATCCTGAATTTATTAAAAGAGCTCTCACTTCAGTGGGGTTGAACGCTGTATGCTTTGGTAAAATGAAAAGTCAGATTTACAGGAAGTAGTGAAAACAAGTGGCAACATTTTAAAAAGAAGCCACATAGCATCAGTGGCATCGTTCGACAAATAATATATACAAATAATAATAAATATAAATGTGCCACTGCTGCTTTGTCAACTTCAACCTTGCCTCATAAATGTCATAAGGAGGGAATGTTCTGAGGTTAATTTCATTATATTATCAAGAGAATAAGGCAATTACTAACAAATGACAAAAAAGGGCAATTCAGAAGCAATTCTGAGGATAACTGACCGTGCTACGTCCTCTCGACAGGTGGCTATTCATAATACAGCAGGTGATTCATATGAATTATTTCCTACCTGTCATTCACTTTGCTCTGCAGCCGAAGTCTGTCCAAGTAATTGTAGTCCTGTAGATTTCACTTTGGCACCTTCAGCGGGTTTCTTGGGTGACCTTCCTGGGGGCTTCCTTCTGAGCAATTATCTGTGGACATGTCAAAGAGACAAAGAGCTTTAGAGAAAAAAAATCACACAGAGTTTCCCAAAACAAATATCAGCTTGTAAAAATATGCAGAAGCCACCAATCTTTTTTTTCTTCTCCTTTTTTACTCATATGTGACGTGTAAGTCACAGAGGTGTTTTGCTGCAGATTTTTTTTTATTTATTTATTTTTTTACTGGTAAAAATCACATAACAGCAGTCAAATAGTTGTAGCGCTAACTTCTACACACTGTTTTCACCTGATAAAATGGTGCAGCAACTCCGGTATCACACTTGCTCTTATCCCATGGCCCCTAAGAAGCTCAGAAATACATCAATGTACTGTATTTTTGTACCAAGTGTTACCACGCTTTGGTATTTTGCACATATGCTTATTCAATATCCTGGCGATAAAACCACCAGGACCTCAATTTGCCTTTGAATGTTTAATCTTCAAAAGAAAACACTTCCACACAAAGCAGCGAGAAGCTAAGTAACAGCACAGGGTCATTTGGCGCCAGTGAAGTATTGGTAAAATGAGTTTCCATGGAGACTAATATGCTCGCAACTGAGGACAAAGTGGCATTCTGGTATGAGCGAAGTGAGCCATAGGGCACAAAGATAACAAGTTCACAAAAAGAAACACAATGTCAGCAGAGTCTCGTACATGAGGCTCAACCTGTAATTAACGTGTACATTTATGCACCACATGCAGCTGCATGAAATAAAGAGGAAAAAAAAGCAAAGCCCTCGCTAGGATCAAAACATTAAAACCCAGCACAAAACTTAAATTTGTCATCATCAAATGCTGGATTTGGGGACCATACACGCTTTCAAGAATAAGCCCTTAATATTGTGTGAAAGAACACAATTTACATAAATAAAAAAAAAAGAAAAGTGTCAATAAAGTCTTTGTACATCGTTTTCCTTGTTTACAACATTAAGAGCATTGTGAATGCAGTAAAAATCTTTTTATTCAGTACTCGAGCACAGTGATCAACCACGGTTACAACACTGAATAAGATGCTCTGTTCAGAAAACAGCTCCATGTTAACAATTACGTCGACTTAACTTATTTAAAATCTACAGCGATTTTTCAAAATCAAAAAGTAACAGTGCAGGACAATTCACGGGCGGAAGCATACGCAGATGTTTTATTTGATTTAAACACACTTGTTTTTATTTCCCAACATACATGATTTTCACACGTGATGGTTTGCAGAGTTACGGAGCGGCAAGTTCACCCTAAAGAGTCTCTCGCCCTCCTCACACATTACCACGTGAGACGCCTGAACACAACTCCAAGAAACGAAGGATGGAAATGCAAGACAAACCCAAAACAAGATGAGTAAAAAAAAAAAAAATCGAGGAATTTTCTATTTTTGTTTGATGAGCGTGAGGGAGATGTGAGCACAGATTACGCTCCAACATAGTGGATGAAGTTGACACCATTTCTCTATAAAGTCGACAAATTTCTCACTTCACTTTCGCGTCAACGCTGCGTTGGCCAGTTCTCGCTCACAGGAAGGAAAAAACCAAAACAAAACAACAAAGGACCCAATTGTAAAGTCTCCTGAATCCCTCTCTTCTGTTTAATCACATGCACGACCAAGAAGACTGTTTTCATTTCCTTGTCTCTTGTTAGTGACCACTTCTCTGCTCGCTGCGGCCACGTTTAATGTTTCCCACATCGGAACCTGCTGACACTCCAACACATTCGCTCCAAACCAATTAACAGTGATTGATGTGCTTTTTTCCTGTTTAGCAGCATTTGCTTGGAATTGATTTGATCACTCAATAGTCTGAAAGCTCGTAAACAGCTGCCTGCGCTGCATTTTTTAGGTGTGCAGGCACCTCCCAAAGACTTTAAAGAGACAGAAGTTAAACTGTACAGATGGAAGAGGACCACTGGTACTGCCATGGTTTGTGATACTTAATGACTTTACACTAATTGACTTTACAAAAGATTTCAAAGTCCTGGAGCTGCTTCAACAGTCAGATGAAAATGACTTAGTCGTGCCTTGCCTAAGGTGAACTGCCATGATCTCAGTCTTCAGCCATAAGCTGGCAATCAGAGCAAAAAATTAAATAATTAAACATGCTTGACATTAAGGCAACTTGTTAGTGGCTCACGCACACTGTGTGATTCCAGTTAGGAGCCCGCAAGATCCCCAGTCTGAGTTCTGTGACTTAAAACTTTAACTTTAGAAATGTTAGATGTGAGGAGGTGAGGAGGTGTCATACGTTAGGGTTTTATTCTAGCCATGTTGATTAAAGTAAAGGAAGGCGTTACAATTAAGATAGCTCTTAATTTTGATGTTCACTATATATATATATATATATATATATATATATATATATATATATATATATATATATATATATATATATATATATATATATATATATATATATATATATATATATATATATATATATATATATATATATATATATATATGTATGCAACAGTCAAAACAGACGGATGTTCACCCCCTAAACCTTTCTCCAATTTGCTTGTGATTACCTTGTAACTCCGTTTCCCGGTTGTGGCGACGTCTCACGCTGCTTGATGTTTCCAGGCTCCGTTGTGCCTGATTCATATGAGTGTGCGAGTATCAAGGTTCTGCAGAGACTGATGAAAAGCTGAGGAGTTGACTTATTTATTTGAATTAGGCATGTCAGAGCAGGGAAACATCTAAAACATGCACCAAGATTGGGAAAAACTCCTCTTATTAAAGCTGACAGTCTGAACTTTTTGGCCATATTCAATATAGAAGTGCAACCTGATAAACAGATCAAGTCTTAACAACATTTCATCGTCCTCATTTCATACAGTTATGGTTGGGGATGTTCTTGTGTATTATCCATTATTTAAAAAGGACCAAAGTAATGTTTTTGAATAAGTAAAAAGCATTTGAAGGCCTCAGCGTAGATCCAGAGTTCTTCCGTCTAGTCTGACCGTTCAGTTTCACATACACAGGACGTTTCTGCTGAACCAGGAAACAGATTGAAGGGATCCTCCCATTTTGGCATACACCTATCCGATTTGTGAGCATTAAAACCAGAACATATTATCCTCGTGTGTGCAGTTCGCTTGGTGCAGGGTTTCCTTCCTGATGAAATTAAGTCTTCAGAAACCTTACAAAGGGGATTCAGACGCTGAAAATGTCTGGTGGTTAATCTGCACAGTTGCCTGTAAAACAGACATAAAGCCATTAAGTGCTGGCTAGAGGTGACCTTTATTTTGAAGAGCCGGGTGGTGACACGCTGTGAATTAGCCTGCTCCAACGCTCTAGAAATTCATGCCTTTGTGCAGCTTGACCTATAGGTCAACAGTGTGTTGAGAGCAACAGGAACGATCGTAAGGAAAACAGACACTGCGCACACAGCAATAAACGTGTGAAAAAGCACGCTCAGTGGAGAAAGCCTCCGTCTGTCCGCGGGCGAGCCGCTACAGCCGCTGTCATTGGTTACAAGGTGAGACACCTGCGTGCATCCGAGTAAAGTATCGATGTGATCGAGTTGGGATTTTTGCTTATCACCACAGTATCAAGTCACCTTGTTCTTTTATTTTTTTTCCGCCTAATCAAATGTCAACAACGGTGCTATCTAACCCTGATATGAAGCCAATTAAATCCTTGTCTCAATCCATGGCGCTGTGGACTGCATTTTAATTTGTTGTCAGTTCAGCCTTTAATTCCTCTATGTCTTGCGTCGCGGTTTGGGGTCGCTCAAGAAAAAAAAAAAAAAAAACTTTTCCATTGTGTGATCAAAAGAGAAAGCTTCTTATCAGCAATACAACAATCCAGGATGAGAATGCCTTCATCCGGGCAGGTTCTGAGGTCTGCACAGGCTGAGGTTTAGTACCACGAGCCTCTGTTTTATTACAGGGTTGAGGGAGCGGGTGAAGCTATTGACACACAGAGGTACGGCTAAGCCACTTCACATCCCCATCGATCGCAGGTCCACTCCACTACAAGTGGCATTCCCCTTATAAACCCAGATTGTCCTGCCTGTGCTGACTTTCAGAGTCCAGACACCTCGCTGGATTGTGGTCCAACAGTACTTTCAGTTACAGTACTGAGCAGCCCTGTGGTCTTTCTTTGTTCCTCGATCAAAATTCAGTTTGAGAGTGTTTTGTAGCCCAGTGTTTGGCTGCTGCAAAAGCAGGAAACAGATGGCGGGCTATTTATGGATGGTGCTGCAGAGTCCAGCTCAAGTGAAGTGTTCTTTCAAAGGATTTTAGAGGGGTTTTTTAATGCCTGAACAGGGAACTTCATAAATCCCTGGACCAAGAACTTGTAAATGGCCTGTGACAATGACATTATAAAAGATTTTTTTTTTTTTTTAGTATTTGACATTATCAGACTGAATTTAGTTTCTTTAACTCCAGCTAACCTCTCCTGGGAGGATGGCTATTAACCTGGGCCAACACCCTGGCCCTCCTGATGAGGCTGCAGACAAGCCTCCTCTATTTGCACTCCTGATCTCCGTCACTCAAACGGCCATATAATTATCGTGCGCCTTCACAGGTTACATAGTGGGTAGTTGCTGCATTGTAAGCAGACATTAATTACACAAGGAATTGCACGGAGTTAATAAGGCTGTTCAAAAAGGCTCCTGAGCATGCATGGCTGTGGACCGTTACCATGGAGTCACGTTTATGGAAAGGACATGAATAAACTGGGCTGTTTATTGCTCGTGGATGTAAATAAAATAAGGCCATGACGATAAGCCTTTCATGAAGCGCCGTCTGGCAGGAGGTGACAGTTTGAAATTGCATTAATCCTTATCTATTCATTATGAAATTTGTGAGTCCACATGTAGGTGTTGCAACACCTTATCGCTGTAAGGTGCCTCGGCTGAATTCAAATTGATTTCTATCTTTGTGGAATCCATTGCAAATTCCTCTCATGGCCAGCAATGCAGAAGCCAGTGACTGGTGCTCACAGGTCAAGTCAGATTAATCTCGGGCTATCTGATCAGCCCATCCCAGAGCTGCGCTATGTGTGAGAAATAGCACATTTTAGATTACAGCACTCCCTCTAAAAGCCTTTAGCTGTAGTGCACGTCTTTCAATAGTTTTGAACAGAGCATTCATTTCATCTCTGGGCGCTTCTTTTAAAGGCTATCCCGCAAGGTCCTATCACTAGGAGGTTCAAGGGCAAAATAAATCAGCGATGACACATCACATCGTTGTTATGTAGGGCACAGAGGTCTCCTGTCTGCAGCAGGAGCTCAGGTTGAGAGATCCCCTTTGTGTCTGAAGCTGGATCACATTAACAGCCTGAGTCATTACATTAATAGCTGTGCCACCATCACAACATGAATAATGCCATTCCTTTTGTGAAGGGGTTACAAACCAGTGTGGCAGCAGAAAAAAGCATCAGTCTATTATCAACCATAAATCCATAAATGACACTCACTGTACATACAGACACGGGGAGGGTCATATATTAAGAGCTGCACCGGTGCACTATGTTGAATCCATTAACTGCGGATACAAGCTAATGAGTAAAACCCACTGTTTAGGTCTGAATGAAGATCTTGTAGAAAGTGCCAGATAATAAATGGCTAAATAATGACTTCTTGGTTTTCTGTATTCGAATCTGCCACAGGCCCCCTTTGCCGAAAGCCTTTTGCCACTGCAGTCAAATGGAGCAAAAATGACAGAAATATAATCTTCAAAAACCGTCTAGGCAGCAAATGCTTCACAGCTTCCTGTCCTTCATTGTTATGAATAGCAGTGTGGCGGTTCTCCTGGAACAGCACAGTCTGGGAAATTCTTCAAAAGCTGAATCTCCTCTAACCTTGCCCACCTCTCAAGCACCCGCCCCAAGCGCCGGGAGATCTGTCACCAATCAAGAGTGGGAAGGTCAATAAAAGCAAGCCATGCCAGATTCTCTGACTGACACATCAAAAGTTCCCTCAGTAGAGCTCAACACTCTGCCTTCCTTTCCATCCGACCAATTTAGCCGAGTCCGAGGGGAGCCCCCTAATCCATGCCTCTGAAAGTGCGCTTAATCAACCTCTGATTAAGAAGGAGCACGCCGAGGTGTCCAGCAGCATCTTCACTGCCCTCCTCTACCCCCGAAGTCAGTCAAAACACAAGGAAATAGGATTCGTCTTCATGGCCCGCCATGCCTGACGCTCTCGCTCAAAAGCCTCGAGTCTCCTTGGTCTCGTTTCTGGCCCTTCATTTATTGCATACTTGCAAACAGCAAATGCAGAGCAAACATTTACTTCATTGTAATTTACTTCTTCTTTTCTCTCACTCCCCCCCTGCTTTTGTCTTTTTTTATGTTGTTGTTGTTATGAGTGTCCCCTGGGTGTCTGGGAATGAATTAAACATCAGTGAGTTGGTAGGAAGGGCACAGCTTTGCCTGAAAGGATTGAACACAGAGCGTTGTTTGAAAAGAGAACAGCAGTGGAGGTGACGGGGGAGGGGGGATCTGCTCAGCACGAGGACATTGAACCATCAGGGAAACACTTTGACCTCTAACATCAAAATACCTTCATACATAGTCATTTTTGTCCCATCTCCCAGTCTCTGACTACCTGGGATATCCCAAACTCATGGAGAAAAGCCAGATAATGTTTATGTTGTGTAAATGAAAATGAAATAAGTTTGTTGTTCACTTCAGTCATTTAACAGACACGATCTGATTTGGAACCTTATTTGTATTGATTAAGGCAAGTTTAAAGTGTCCACGTGTAGCTGCCCAGGCTTTATTATTATTATATTTTCCCAACAATTAGGTGACAAACTGAATTAATTTACTGTTTGATTCCCATCGCTGGTATCAAGGACAATTATCGTTATATAGCAGTGATTTTTATTTGACATTGAAGCGGTGGAGGCATTTAGGAAGCTGAGTGAACGTATTTTTTGTTGATTTTTTATTCTTGTTTTAGATTTGCTTGTAAAGTTGATTCACGACGCCGCGCGTCTCATTCCCACGTGTTGTCGCTCTCAGGTAAACGTCTCTGCCACTTTTTGAGCGCTCTGGAGACATTTTTAATCCTAAAGCTGTGATGTCTCAGTGGTTGGAGAGCAACTAAAAAAAAAAAACAAACACTAAACGTGACCCTCTTGCTTTGTTTCACCACAATCACAAAATCCAGGCCTTTGAACCGCGACAGCGTTCCAGGGGACTGAAACGTGGGTGGATTTCCTTACAGGACTAAAGCGTGTTAATCCACAACAGGAACGGAGTTCAGAGTGAAGCCGTGGACGTTCCGGAGTCATATCCGCTTCAGTTTCATTGTTGAGAGGGACACGCACAAATACATATTCACAGACATGCGCGTGATTTCACAACTTGTTAAAGAACGTAAAACTAGCAGCCACAGTATTTCTGCTCGTCACTGAATAGTTGTGCATGTAAGTATCAGCAACCTTCACAAACGTCAACAAAACACAAAAGAAAGGTCGCAGAGCGAGGCCCGGGCGCTGTCGAGAGGATTTTAAATTGGTGTGTAACTCAACAGGTGGCGGTCGCAGTTCCTCGGCGCTCCTACGTGAGGACGAGTCATTTTAATGTGCGATTTACAACGAGGTTATGTCTAAAACAGAGATAAGTACCCTCCAGTTTCTTTGAGCCGTAGATGAATGCAGTCGTCAGACTGGCGGGTCGCACAAGCGCGGTGTGTGCCGGAGGAGCGGACTAAAAGTCATCCAGCCTTTTCTGTTTGTGGGGTTCACCACGGCGATCACGGTCGTTGTTTTCACATTTCTATCTTTCCTTGTTTTTTGCTCGGGTCCGACACTATGAGTGGCAGGAGCGGCGGGGACGACCCGGAGTTCAGGCTCCTGTCCAGGGACACGACACATCACTTACCTTCTGCTTCTTGATTTCAGGGGGTAACAGTCATTATGAAACTAACATCAGTCACATAAAAAAGCAGATTTTGCATGCTGCTCCATGGACTGTAGATCCACATTTCCTGACTTTCATATAAATATCATATGATGGAGCTATGTGCGGCAGGATCTACTCTAAAGCAAACATTCTGCTGCGCATGTTTGGAAAGAGAAAAGCTGTTTGTTCACAGCATATTGTGAACTAATGCACACTTGTGGTCAAATGAGACGAGAACAGAGAAACGGGGAAAAAAGCAAGAACGCAGAGATTTAAAACGGCTTAAAAATGATAACCTGCGATTACTCCTCAGCAGATTGAACCGGTACAATGCTGGCCAGAAGTTTGTAGCTGCACAAGTCAGCACTTTTCAAAGAGTTTTAAGAAATCTCATGTATAAATTTGTTTGCTGATTCAGTGTTTCACAAAATGAAATTTTCTCTGGAATATGTAATGTACAGTTTAGTTTTAAACTTCAGGATCTGGGTTGTGGAGATGTTAGTTCGTGCAGTTGTCTTTTAGTGGGAAACAATAGGGTGACTGGCTCCAACAGCGTCAATCTCCACGAACCGCACATTTTGTAGCAGAAATAAACCTTCACAATCTGGTCCAAAAAGCAGTTTTTGGTCACATTCCAGCAGCATCCCAGGTCTGTTTGTTCTGCCCATTTATAATATGGTGCAACTACGAGGAAAGAGGCTTAAAAAGCACTCCTCAGAAAACCTGTGGGTGACATCACAGAAGATTTTCCAGTTCTTATTATACAGCCAACGGATCAAACAGGAGATTCACACCACAGATGTGACACACCTGTTACAAGTTCTGGAGGTAAAAAGGGATCCAATCCAGTAGCAACAAGGAGAACTAATAAAATGACTGGTGTCGTGTCTTGTTTTGACCTAATTTCTTGATCCAGCGGCGCAAGAAAATCGAATATTTCCACAGAAATCTGAATGAAAAGATGTTAACAAGAGTTAAACAAACTGCACCCTGTCCTGGTATTTTTTTTTAACTAAGGAAGATCCCTTTGATAATACATGATTATATTTTCATAATACTAATTAGGAGACATTAATTTCTCCTTCATGCAGCCATATCAAGATTCCTGTAAATAAATGAATAAATAAATATCCGATCAGGAAGTGATTGAGCTTTTTTAAACAATATATTTTACAGTTGCGTCTTTTTCATTATGTTTTAAATGTTTTAAGTTGCTGATGATGGCAGAATTGTTTTCACATTTCTGAAATCTAGTTCAGCCACGGGTGAAAAGTGAAGCATGCTTTTGTGGTAATAATCTTCCAGACGGCTGCGGTACCAAGACAGGAGGTGAGTTTCCGGACGGTGCAGCTCCAAGTCACCTCTCTTTAGAAACGGGAGTCAGCCTGATTAATGGAGGAACGAGCGCAGAATCCTGCGCTTTGATGTGTCGGACGTTTCAGTTCAAACATTAGTGTTCACATTCAGCGTGACTGAAACACATTTAACAAACAACACAACCGGGTTGAAAAAGAGCAATAAGGGGAAGTTAACAAAAGCGTCCTCGGGTGCTCGGCAGCGCTCCTGTGTCGAGGCTCAGCATCTGACGAGCGGCTAGTTTGCATAAAATAGTGTGTGAAACTTAAAAAGAAATCAACAAAAAGGAGTATTAAAAGGAACGCCACACTGCCTGACATTTTACTTACGTGAATGTGTTGCTTTAATGCCAAAAAACATTCTAAGAGGATTCCTGTGATAACAACACGGGAAAATCTTTACTTTCAAGCTAAGTAATGCTGACATAAATTTAAGTGGGGCAGCTTAAATGACAAGGTAGGATCCTCCTTCGCTGTCGTCGTTCAGCCTGCATATGCACGACGACGGGCAGGACCGTCTCCGACGTTTCCCGTGAACTTCTCCCACAGGGGCAGTGATTGATTAGTGCTCTTGAAGGAGGGCGGACCTTTCCGTCGGCGCAACGGGCCAGAACAAAGCCAGAATTATCAATCTGTACTCAACTCCTAAAAGGAGCAAAACTACACTTTATTAATGCAAGTCTTCATGTACAGTAAATTCATTTATGTTCTTGCAAATTTGCAGAAAGGCATGTATATTTGTAGAGAGGCTGTGCTGCACCCTTCAAGCTTTTATTCCATTTGTTTTCTTTTGGTGGACTATAATCAGGCATGGGCATGGCGAGTTTTAAAATCCCGCAGGCGAGTTATGAAGCATTTCAAGGTGAAATATCGGATCCCTCCCCCCCCTTAAGTTGATTATCCAGGAGAAATGAGAAATGAGTCTCATATTTCAAGGCAGAGTTCAGTGAACTGTGGTCATGTGATTAATACCCTTCTCCGAGACTTTGCCAAAGCGCTAATGCCTGGCTTTTGGTTTACAATAACAAGAGATTTGTGTTGTGCATGCGGTCAAAACAAGAACAAAAAGTCAAAGACTTTTGCAGAACAGGAACAGACTTGGTAGGAGTGTGGCTTAAAAGCAAACATCCAACTCCTCAGCTCAACACTTCTGTCAGTTACCTCCGCTATTTCTGAGCAACTTTGAACAACAAAGTACTGTGCTTGTCCAAGGCTACGCCCACATAGACGCACACAGATGATGTTGTGTAATCGCTCTTGCAATTGTATATAACACGAGAGGATTCTTTCCCATTTTTGGCAATTTCTGGATACAAAAAAGAAAAAAAGAAATCTCTTGATGGTCCTGGCCAGCAGAACTGGATCCCTGAAAGATCAGGCATTGCAGTTGTATTTATGTATAGTGTCGGTTGTGTGCTGCCTTGCATGTCCAAATTTACTGAGGCAGGCGCTGAAAACAAACAAAAGATTCAGTGAGATGTCAGTTGCAGTCTGTACACACCCACACAGACACAGAAAGAAGCCTAATTAGCCAAAAAAAAAAAAAAAAAAAGTGAAAACACCTGTGTGGGTGGGGTATGGCTGTGTAAGCAGGATTAAAGGGTTAGTTCTTCTAAAACACCAGTCTAGTCATGCCAATTATTTCTGTTTTGTTTAGTGCGATTTTGGAAAATCTGCTAAAGAACAATAGAGTTGATGGCATTTAGTTTGAAGTTAACGCCCCATGAATACCATTATTCTTTTAACAGAGTAAATTATTCTTAAGGGTGGGGAGGGGGGAGGCAATCAGTTGTGTGTAGCTCTGTAGATCAACCAGGAGGCTGTGCAGCGTGCACACATCATCCTCTGTTGATCTGACTTAAACCCCAACAACTGAAGGGTGTAACGGCGCTGCTCATCTTCCCAGCTTCTCTGACTGTGGCTGCATGCTCGGTTAGGTGAAGTGGAGGTGGGGTGCATTTACAGCTGCATATCAACCACCGTCAACTATAATACAAACCCCACATGAGGAAGGTAAACATAAAGGATGCAGCCTAATACAGACTGAAGGCTGCAACGTGGCTGCAGTCGAAGGCAGCGCTGTGCCAGTTTGTAAAGTGATAGGCAGATCAATAGCACTGTCACATCATTACAGCAGGAGTAGATTTGACAATAATTACAACTGTGTGTTTCATTAAATGGGTGCATTGCAGGTGTACCATTGTGAAATCTAAGACCGTTTGAGCCTGATTCCTTCAGATGCAGCCCTCGCTGTTTTAAACGCATTTTTCTCCAATTAAAGAATCCACACGGACTGCTGCTGTCCTTGGACATGTCTGTGGCAGTTCATTTTCTATGACACCCAGGCTGTTTAAGCGCAAGAGATAAAACCCACTGGATCAAGAATGTGCTTTTAATTGTCTAGTTGATTTTTTTGTTTTGTTTTTGTTTTTACATTTTATAGGAAATGACATATCTGAAAGTGAATCTGAAAGTGGTGCAGTAGTTAATAATACTGTCAACTGATCTCAGTGCAGACAAGTGTAAATATTCCTCCAAATTCTACATCTACAAGCAGAAGCTTTTTGTAATCAGTTTCTATTCAACATCAGGATTTCCCTCCGATGGGAGATGTCTCACACACACACACACACACACACACACACACACACACACACACACACACACGTGTTTACATTTTCCAAAAGCACCGACTGATCGGGAAGTGATGCGTTCACATTGGTAGATCGTTTATCTGAAGCATAATCCGCTGCCGTGACAAGTTGCCATGACAATGACTGCTGGTAAGAAGTGAGCTTCCTTTGTGACACTGATCACCTGTCTCCCCAACTTAACCTCCTGTCCTGAGTGTCAGGAGTAAAATGTGAACAGAAGCAACAACAATAAACGCTGTTGCCGTCACGGGCATTCATGCATCAGCGAACGTTTGGGAGGCAGTTAAATAACATTTAAAATCAGATTTGATTGTTTACGGCTGGATATCAGCAGGGAGTTTGGTCCAGTCGATGCCATCCCCTAACATTTTTTTTTTCCTGGTAGATGGCAAGAGGATATCAGCATGAACAGAAGCTTTACGCTCACGTCAACTGTTTGCTAAACGTAATTGGGCAAAGTTGTAAATTATGATACAGCATCGGCGCACTGAGTGGAATTACAGCGGCTCTAAATGCAGGAGAAACAGAAAGTCTGCTGAGTGTAATTAACACAGGTTGGCAACCCCATGTCCTCATTGTGAGTGGGAACTGCACTCGGGTCTCACATGCTGCACGTCAGGTAAAAGTTCTGGAGGAAGACATCACCTCCCTCATCTGTTCAGCCCTCATTCCTCCCGATTCCTTCTTCTCCATCTTGTATCAGTTTGTTTTTGTGCATGTCAAATCAAAAGGTGGTTGTCAGAGGAGACAGCTTGCTTGTCTCGTGCACGTGTTTGAGGTAGCTGCAATTTATAACACACCAGCGAGAGTGACAGACTTCACTTATCTCAGTCCAGCTCCTCTGCAAGTGCCCTTTCACTCAGCCAATGAGGATGAAGGTTGCAGGTTGGGTTATTTTGTCAAAAGCAGAGGAACCATTACAAATCTACACTATCCATCCTTCTGTAGGGCATCGAGCTTTTCCCCTGGTGCAACGCTGCTGCAGACCTGACTCTCCTCGAAGCTGTCTGTCTATCTTTCACGCCCGCGAAGCTCACAGGGGGGTTGTTATCACAAAAGGCCAATTTGTTATCCTGGTTTCACTCCATCACAGGAGGCATTATTTGGGACTTTTATCTATCAAGAAAAAGCTGTTAATGTGAGCAAGAAAGTGTGTACTCTGTCATTATGCCACTGAGGCTATTGACTTCATCTTATACTGACTCAAGCCGAATGAACCTGAGGCAATTACTCCAGCGAAGCAAGATTGACACAACTGCAGAGATGTGAACTACCTTGAACTTTTAAGTTGCACCCTGGTGGAAACAGCACGCCTGATCCTAATGTTAATATTTTGTGTACTAATTGCACTGCACCACAAAGCCCTTGATGGAGTAGGCACTTGCACCGTGGGTGGATCTTCCTATTACTCCCAGCACACAGCTGCCTACATGCAATGACAACAGCACCTCCGGCCAGGAACACCGACTGCTGGATAATGCAGCAATATTTCATAAACCTAAGTGCAAAACAATGATTTATCACATTCACTTATTACTTGAGACACTCAGAATGATTGACTAACAAAATTAAGTTATGTATTTTATATGCACACACACACACACACACATATATATATATATATATATATATATATATATATATATATACATAATTAAAGTATAGTTAACTGAAATAGTGCAAATATTTCCCCTGGCTCTAAATACAGCTACTGGCATTTTCAATTCAGGGGTTGAGGCCTTTTTTCTTTTCTTTTTTTCCAACCCCCTGTGTCATGCAAAACATCTATTTGCTTTCCTGACATTCCCAGTCTGGACCAATCACCTGTCACCCTCTCAGCATGAGCTGCTGGCCCCCTCTACCCCCATCTCAACTCATCATTACACCAGAAGCTGTCAAATTAAAACTTTTAAACTGCGTGAATGCCTCCTCGGAACTTTCCCTTTTTCCCAGCAACATATTGCCGAGATAATTGAGGATATTAGCAGCCAGACTGTTACCAAGAGATGAAAGGCGAGGAGGGAGTGGTGACAGCTCCTCTCGCTTGTGGCGGTAACGAGGGACTGTCAAAAGTCTCTGCGTGTTTATCTCGGATCATCTAGGGGGATTTAAAACCCTTACCTTCACAATTCCATTCTTTATGGCGCGTCCTTTATCCACAGTGATTTACGAAGGCTCAAGCCCTGCGCCGCGTGATGAATGAGCACTCTTCACAAGGTGTCAGGGCCAGGCAGCGATGGGCGGCAGCCACCGCCACCCTCACCCCCTCTCCCTCCCCATGCTTCATTTTTCTTTGGCTTTCGTTTTCTCCCCCCAGCCCCTCCCACTCCATCTTCAAATTGGACTGATTGCGTGTTGACACACCACATGGATTTACCCAGGAAATTGTGGTCTGAACAGGCCAGCAGAAACAGCTTTTTAGAGATGATGGTTTGGATATGTTGGCATTTGGACACAATTTGATTTGAGGGGACGACTGCAATTTCAGATTTCTTAGTTTTAGGAAGGAAGTGGTACAGATCTCGTCATTTCAGGCCCGAGTCAAACGCCTCAGAAAGCTGACTACGGTGTGATCTAAAGTATCTTGAAACAAAACATTGTTTTCTTTTGCAATCCAACTGTAATGAATAAGTCAGAAAGCCAAGGTCCAGTTTTTGCCCTCATCTTAATGCCACCGTCACTTTCCTTATTATTATTAATAATTCTCACTATGAGAAAGTAGTTTACAATAAAGCAGTAAACAATACAATATTCATCACGTTTTGTAAAACCTTATGCAAGACGTAATGATGTCATGTGACTTATTAAATGGTAGCAGTCAATGCAAAGCTTACAAAATATTTCATTGCAATATGTGAAATTAGAGCTAAATTAAAAAAATAATGTGTATTTCAATTAATTTTTTTATTTATTTATGTCTGAATTTTAGGAGCATTTTTTACTCAATGCACTTTTTATGAGAACACTTCTTATATACCAGATATTTTTACTTTTTATGCACAATACATTTTTATGACCTCGATTATGTTTTTTTTTTTCTTTTGCACAGGAAGAATTACATTTATACTGTTGTTATACGTGTGTTGCAGGAATAAAATGATCTTTTTTGTTTTCCCATCATTGTTTTGAGAATCTGCAGCAGCTGACGCGTTTCATTTTGTGCTCTTTACTCTTTGCAGGCGATGTTTCTTGGATAAAAACACAGAATGCTGACTTAAGTATTTAACATAACAAGAAATGATAACTAAAAATACTGCAAAAATAGAAACATATCTGCTTCTGTACCATCATCATGAAAATGTTCAGATTTGATGTCAATGTTCGAGTTTGTTCACAAAGTGTGTTGAACATGTTTTCTGACCAAAACAAACGGCACCCAGGATATTTTTCCAGATGTAGGACCCCATCTGGATCTTTTTTTTTTAATTTTGCAAACGATGTATTTATTTTGTCAACATGTGTACGTATTGTGGGAAATTAAATTCAATTTTATTTTTATTGCATCCATTACAACACAAGTTGTCTCTAGGCTTTCCAGAGACCCACAAACTTTAAACATCAGAAACTTCTCCATTCACCAGCTGAATCCCAACACTGTCAAAGACAGTTCTCACATTTTTGATGCAGGGCTCATCAATGCAGATACACCGTGAGATGAACCAGCCATCTCAAAAACAAAACAACTCAACCCAGTATAACAAACCGAATCAGGACTACAGAGGGGCAGGACTCCTGCAGGATTCACCTTCCACAGAGACGGTGACTGATTAAAACCATGATTGAGAAGGTGAATGTTGTCTACCTGAATGACAGATAAGTCAGGAAAATCTACATTGATGCTGTGTACAAGATGGGCAGACTATCTTGTGCAGCAAGATCTTGTCGGCGTCCAAATGTGTGGTGGTGAGTGCTATCTGCTGTGCTGTGGTCTGCCGGTGGTGCAGCAGCAGTGTCAGAGATGCGAGCACAATCAATAAATTCATTCACAAGGCCAGCACAATCATTGGTCCGGACCCGGAGACGTTCCAGTCAGTGAGAGAAAGAGGAGGTCACTGCACAGACTGCTCTCCATCACGGACGATTCATCCCACCCCCTCGGTGAAACACTACAGAGCCGGAGGAGCTCATTGTCCTGCAGACTCATTCAGCTGTGCTGCCATAAAGAACACTTCAGGAAATCATTCCTCCACAATAACTCCTTGAAACAGCTCACCTCTGTATCAGGTGAACACATCACGTCTGCACATGTTGTTCTTATTATTGAAAATTATTACTGCTCTATGTTCACACGTTTTTTTAACTACACTACATAGATGAATGTATTTACTGGTTTTAATAGTAACCATCTCTAATGTTTATTTTCACATATTTATTTTTGAATGATTTCATCTCAGTCACATTGACCCCGACTGTGGACAGGAAGAAGCAGATTGAGATAGACAGATGGATGGACAGATATATTATATATATGTTCAGGCTTTTTGCACATCTGCAAATTGTGTTGTGTTACTTTACGATGTGTGACAAAGTTTCCCTGGTGAGATTTAATTTAATAATACTTTATTAATGCCTGAAGGGGCATTATACTGCAGTGTTATGTCAGTCAGTCAGCATCATAGTCTTTGTAGAAGGTGACAGGTGTGGGCAGCAGTCACCCGCTGTAATGGTCTGCACTGCACTGACTGAAGAAGCTCTGACTGAAGACTGCGGAGTGTGCAGAGAACGTGCAGCGTTGTCCATTATGATTTGCAGTATACTGTATGTATGCATTCATGTTCAGCTCCATCTCACTAGAAAAATATGCAAAAACTGTGCAATGCTCTCATAATTCATGGTTAGAAACAGCCGCAGTGACATGACAAGCACCCTGAACTATGAATACTAAAACATGTTAACCATGTGTTCTAGGTGCAACCTTAATCATGTCTTTTTACACACCGAATCCTAACTATTGTAGAAAAATGAAATTACTGAGAAAAACTGTGTGAGCATGATTTTCCAGCATGGCAGTCAGGGGATTAGTGCCTCTGATTGTCCCTTGCAGTGAGACGAAGGTGGACGAATGGACGGATGAAGCCAGATGTTGTGTGTTATCGCCACGAGTGGCGTGATGAAAGGATATGCATCTCTATGTGTGTGTGTGTGGGGGGGGGGGGGGGGGGGGGGGGGGGGGGGGGGGGGGGGGGGGGCGGGGTCTATGTTAACAAGCAATTAATAATAATTAGTACAAATCAATAATCTTTGCCATCCTTTGTGCCAAGCTTTTTTTACAGGGATATAAAAAGACAAATTTGAGTGGAGATCTTTAGTAACTGGGCCAAGTAAAAGAAGTCTGGGATGAAATTCTTTATCGCAGCCAGTAATTTAAAAGCAAACTACGTCACAAACAACACACGTCATATTAATTTTCATAAAAGTCAATAAAACTGTGCACTGAACTCTATTTGGACTCCTCTGTGAATAAAATGAAAGTTTCACATGTGTGCGGAGCGTGGTAGTCCCGGTTCTGTTGGATGATCTGCAGTGTCTTGTAGCTTTGCTCAACTGCAGCTGTGGCTCATTTCAGCGCCTTGCCTGTATTAATTTCATGGTCCACAGCCCTTGACAACCACCAGGCTGCTGGGAAATCATGTGATTCAGCAAAATCATGATTCAATTACGCTATTTGCCATTGAGGGGTGCAGTAATTAACTTGATCTTGCCACCCCAGCAATTGATTTTCATCTGGGTCATCAGCGTGCGAGTATCCACGATGAACACACACACACACACACACACGCACACACACACACACACACACACACACACACACACACACACACACACACACACACACACACACACACACACACAATTTCAGCAGCTCACAACTAAGTTACAAACACAGCCAAGGAGGACAAGACAACTTCTGAAATTACCAACTGATAAAAGTTAGACACTCAACTTCGGATTAAAGAAAAAGAAAGAGGAAAGAAAAACTTTGATCATAAAAAAGCTTCCAGGGAACTTTTAAGTCGTAAGCTCGCCAACAAAGTGGAATTTAAATATTAATAAAATGGGTCCTAAACAGCATGAACAATGACTCCAACAAACATTTAAACAGGAATTTTATTTTTCTTTTTTCTTTTTTTTTTAAATTAGTTGGGTTGCGTTTGCTTTTTTAGTTCATGCATTTTAATTTGTTTTAGTGGAGCCGTCAAGCTGACAGCTGAAACTGTGTCACAGAGACACAGAGACAAAGACACGAAAATAGTGACACAAAGTGAGGTGTCGTTTTATTGGCATTGTTCTGCTGACAACATGTTAAGATTTGTTTTAAGAGTTTGTGATTCCAGCCTAAGATCCTTTGGGAGCCTGTACATGACTTTGCATAAACATCCCGTAATCAGCATTCAAGGGCGAAAGTAGATTCTTGCTGACAAGTCATGGCTCAATCATTTTAAAAACAGCGGGTCCTTGGTGTTTGTATTGCTGCGGGTTTGGCAGGTTAGTCCATTAAGCAGAGATCAGCTATGGATGAGCAGAGTGTACAATAAAACACAAACAAAACGCATGCCGGCGCAGCAAGGAGAAGGCCCACGTCAAGGTTACGTTAGTTCCACATTTTCAAATCAGTCACACGTTATCTCTGAATTTTATTTTACTTTGGTGTTATTGGTGTTATTGTTATTTCAACTCAGAGGCAAAATGGTAATAGCAAATCACACTGGGAAATCTGGGCTTCAGCATGCTCCGGCACTTTTCTAAAGGTAGATTATTTCACACAATCTAATGAACAGGCCCGATTCAAAAAGGTGCCTCTCTCCTCCTGTGGCAGCGCTCACAGCTCCGGCCTCAGGAGCTCTGCTGAAGCATGATGTTCCAGTCTGCTGCATAAGTGCTCGTGCTCGCCCCGCTATTGTCAGCCATGTGTTGGCCATCTCACTCTTTGAACACAACCGCTGAAAGTGTTCACACACTGGTATT
The DNA here is from genome assembly GCA_014839995.1 of Xenentodon cancila. Lineage (NCBI taxonomy): Eukaryota > Metazoa > Chordata > Actinopteri > Beloniformes > Belonidae > Xenentodon > Xenentodon cancila. Next base: position 2,264,123 of record CM026214.1, on the reverse strand, counting down.
TCTTGAGGTTTTATTTTCTCCCTCTCTCTCTCTCCGTCTCTCAACTTTTCCTCTAGCATGACTGTTTGAAGACACAAACAAACAATCCACAATGCTGCTCTTATATATTGATCTTTGTAGAGGAGAATATGGAATAACAGAAATAGAAAACAGAACCATTCACAAGTGGCTTGACTTTGCAGGCTGCTAATGAATTAAAATGTAATCGTTCAGCCCGTCTCAAGGGCAGTTGTTACGTGATTTTGCAGTTCGGTTTGCACGCAGCCACTGTGTGACATTCACTCTTAAAAATGTTTTGGCTTTGTCCTTTTTCGCTGCTTGCAACAAACCCGAATCCTTTTTTTCTTTCCTTTTTGCAGAATTTCAGCACAATTTATTTTACTATTACTTTGACTAATAAATTCTTATTTATTATTAAATAACCTAAAACACATATATGATTTCAAATGAAAAAAAAAAGCAAACGAGAAAACGATTTGCAGTCATTTTATTCTAACCAAAGCAAATTATTGATTCAGATACAAATACAAGATGCATGTAAGCTGAATTCTGCAGGGAGAGCCGATGCTGAAAGATGTAAGACAAGTCTCGATCTGAGTGAAAATAATCTACATGCAGCACTTCAACCATTCTCGCTATTACTGAGACAAAGTTGTGTGTAAACATACCTGCACATTGACTTTCTGTCGTCTCTGCTCCCACTCTGTCTTCTCCACGGACTCGCTCTCCGGTTTACTAACCGAGGGTGTTTCCACGTTTTCGCTCCGACTGAGAACAACCAGTGCAAACGGGTCTTACGTGAACCAACCCTCCACTACGAGACTCAGACCAGCGGCGTGCAAACCTTTCTGACTACCAAGAACATGTTTCTTCTGTCACAGACGTGGAAGGATATTTTGCTTTTACTTTGGTCTTTTTTTTTTTTTTTTTTTAATCACAAGTGCGTTTTTCTTGCCATTAAACATTTTCTTTAATGTAGTGCTGGTTTTTATTTTTTCTTTCTAGCATAATCGTGGATTCTTCTTTGAAACCAAGCTTCTATAAATTCACGACCCGATAAATTCAAATCTTGTAAAAGCATGACACTTTCTTTATAAAAGTTTGAGTAAATCCATGGTGCTGGAAGAATTTAAATTGGGTCAGGGTAGAACCGCTGTCCATTGTTATTAGTATTCGTTCAGCTCCACAAGATCAAGCCTCAGCCCTGGATATTCTCTGATGAGCCAAACGTATTGATATATTGATGGCGAGCAGCGAGAGCATCTTAGTTTCTATGCGCAGCACTTTCGAGTAGTGCATCACTCCCTATTCACTGATCATGACAAAAATGTGCATGACAGTTTAGCTGACGTCTATAAACTTTGCTTCTACAAGTCCCTGCTGAAACATTATTAATGCCTTTGTAGATTTTAACACTGTAAGATGTAAATCAATCCCCCGTTAATGTAATTTTTACATACAGCAGCCCATGCATATTGCATTCATCGAGTGGTGTCATGCTCTACACAATTTTTTGTGCAAATTAGGTACCATTTCACTAGAGGTGTAAACACAATCTGCATACTTGGCGCTCTTTCATCCAGTCCACGGTTTATGGAAAATAACCTTTAGTGGATCCTCTTGCACAACAAAACTTTCGGTCTGAAACATTTGAGTTGCAAAGTAACACAGCAGCCAGTCCAGACAGAGGAAGACCAGCAAGTCCTGCTGAAGCAAAGCTGCAGAGTTGAATGACCACAGGAAACCCTAAGAATGATGTATATGCTTTTAGAAGGACCTCGCGCACAGCGGTCGGCTCCGTTAATAAGGTTCTGCGTCATTGCTCCTGTTTGATTCTCTACACTGGGGGTGCACTCTCCCTTGTAGGTAAATTTAGAAACCGTTTATCCCTCTAAGTCTGTACTGTCTGTGGTAACAAAGTGCTTTAATTAAAGGAAGTTGATTTAAGGTGCCAGGCAAAAACAAAGTACAAACATATGGCGTAGGTATGCTCTGAAGCTTGCTGCGCAGCGCGTTCTCATGGATAAACAACATCATACAATCCCACTTCAAAGAAACTTAAGCCGTGTTCAAACGTGATGGTGGTTCCTGTAGGTTCCTTCACTTCATTATTCAAGTCTGCTTTTTTCGAGTGCACATGATTCACAGTTTATTATTTTAAAGGCCTCTTTTTCTTCTCTTTCTTTTACTTCAATACTTTCTGTTGCTTGATGGATCAAAGTTCACAGCTCAACTCAGGAAAACGATCCAAAAACCAAAGTGATCATTGGGATCCTTCACAAAAGCCATCGTTATTCATGAAAGGGTTTGTAACAGGAGCATTTAAAACCTCATTTTTCAAAAAGCAATCCAACTTCCTGAGGTTTAAGTGGAAGGTCTGACATGTTTGTACACAGCTGTATTTTTAACCACGCCTTTACAGTTCAGTTCATAGCGTTCGCCTTCTCACTCCGTTCTCCCGTTTCAGCCTGGCACAGCTTCTTGAGTTCTGTCTTACAGCGTCGTGTCTCCATCCTGAGTTAACAACTAATAACATTTTAGAAAGTGTATGAGCCTGAGAGCTCAAGCAGCCAAACTCCATCACTGACAAAAGACATGAACGTAATGGTCATCAGAGTTTAAGTCAGAGTTTAAAGTTTTAGGTTTAGAGTCTGCATCTGAGAATTGGCTATCAATAAATCAAGAATCAAAAGAAAAAGAGTTTTCACTTCGTCGTCTGAAGCACAAAGACGAGAAGGTTGGTTTGTGATGTCACAGAAACCTGGAATTCAGCTTAACGAACGAGAAGCGAGCCCCAAAGAGGAGCCAGGGTTGTCTTATAGGCAAGGCAAGGCAAGGCAAGGCAAGGCAAGGCAAGGCACGGCAAGGCAAGGCAAGGCAAGGCAAGGCAAGGCAAGGCAAGGCAAGGCAAGGCAAGGCAAGGCAAGGCAAGGCAAGGCAAGGCAAGGCAAGTTTATTTGTATAGCACAGTTCAAGAACATGGTGATTCAAAGTGCTTTACAGAAATAAAATCAAATAAAAAGCATGAGTTAAAATTTAAACAAAAAGAAAAAAGAACAATAGATAAAATCAGTGGTTAAAATGTAATAAAGTTTTGAAACTTAACCTTAAAAGTAAAACTGGATTTGTGTCTTATTCAACTGCAGCTGAGAGCAGGTGAGTCTCCAACCTGGATCTAAATAAACTGTTCCAGCTGATCTGAGGATTTCTGGGAGTTTGTTCCAGACATGCGGAGCAGAGAAGCTGCAGGAAGCTTCTCCAAATCTGGTTCTGACTCTGGGAACTGATAAAAAAAAAAAACGGATCCAGGTGACCTGAGGGGTCTGAAGGTTCATACTGGGTCAGGAGGTCACTGATGTATTTTGGTCCTGGACCATTCAGAGCTTTATAGACCAGCATCAGAACTTTAAAGCCTGTCCTCTGACGTACAGACAGTCAGTGTAAAGACCTCAGATCTGGACTGATGTGGTCCACTGTTTTGGTCTCAGTGAGGACTGGAGCAGCAGAGTTCTGGATGAGCTGCAGTTGTCTGATGTTTTAGGTGGACCTGTGAAGATGCTGCTACAATAATCAAGTCTACTGAAGATGAATGCATGAACATAAATACATGGAGTTAATTGATTTGCATTTAAAAATCAAATTTTTAAAAGATGACAACATTTGTGGGTTGATTAAAAACAGTGTTTGAGATGCTTTTTCAACATTTATATGAAACTCTAGTAAATCACTGTAAACTGTGTACAAGCTGCCCAGGGATCCCTTATAATTCTGATGTTTTGTTAATACCTACATAATCAAATGCACAAAGCAATTTACAAGGCATTTCTTAAAAGGATTTGTAAGGGACCTTACACTTCTTGCAAGGACCTTCACGTGGAGTGTTGCTGTAGAGGTGACGGCGGGTGAGCATGGCCGAGTGACAGCTAATTTTCCCTGAGACCGGCGGTAATGACCAGGCCGGAGCATGCTTGTATTTAATCTACACTGAACAGGAAATGGAAGAAGATCATTGAAAAGCACACAGGAAGACAAGGGTGTTTTTATAGCGCCCGTTTAAGTTTTAACTCCTTCCTCAAGCTAAAATAACCTGGATATCTTTTGCCTGTGCTTGTTTTGTCATCTGTAGGTGTGTTATTGTTGTGCAGACTGATTAAACATGAGGATTGCGTTGTAAGTGAACATGTTTGCCTCATTAAACATAGTCGGGAGTACTTAAACCGCTATACTACAAGAGAAATACCCAAGCAAACCAATGTAATATGATGTAATGGAACATTTCATGAGATCTGCCACAAAATAAACGACATCATGCTTGATTTTGTCATTTTCCTGTTGACACCGCTGTCTTCCTGCATATTGTCCATCATCCTCAGGCAGAAAGACGTACGAGTCCGCCGTCCAATCCATCTTCCTCCTTTACTGTTTGTCTTGCCGAGTGTCACTGTCACATGTTAGGGCATTAGCTGTGAAGACATTGCGGGATGAGGTCAGTCCCGGCACTGTGCCTCTATTAAATCAGTGGCCTCTTAAAGTGTACATGCCTCACTGCCACATTGGGTCCAAACACGCTCCGAGTTGAGGGTGACAGACGTTTTATCCTCCGTGTTGAAGATTCTATCAGATGGGCTGTGGTGGCGTCGCGATGCTGAGGCTCACCTCCATGCCCGCCCTTACCGCAAAGCTGACAGCAGCCATATGCCACTCCGCATCCATCAGGGAAAAAAAATGTAAATAAGCATTCGCTGTGATCCCTTTAAAGCCTTAAATGCGTCCTCCTTTTTTTTCCTTGTGGAGTATTTAACAGTTAAACCAGCCGGCAGATGGTTAAAGTGACAGCAGTCTGCTGTCTGGCAGATAAACTGCTATCCAAAACTGTAAACACACTCAGTAGGATGTGATGGTTTAAACTGGTATAATGATGCAAAGAATTTGTGTCATATAAAAATATATGCAGAGTCCATAAAAACGAAATGAACCGAAAAGGAAATGAGACCAACAAAGTCAGCTGCCCTTGAGTGCTGGGTGCTAAGTTCCCGTCTGAATAAGTCTTGCTTAAATGCATGCGGCTCCTTTCTCTGTACAATAATCGTGCCTTTGGAGATGCGCGGCGTTGCAGTGCATTAAGATAAAAGCGCTAAAACAGTGTTTGTGCTGCATCCCAAATAGAGGCTGCTAAGTGAAGGAGCATGCTGTTTTAGGAGTCGAGGGATGACGCGAGCGCGAGCGCGAGAGCGTCACTCTGCAGGGGTTTGGACGGCTGCTGCAGCATCAACGTCTCATATACATTTTTCCTCTTATTTTACGTTTTTTCTTTTGCCCATAAATGTATGCTAAGTTCATTTATCACATTTGCTCATTTAGCTCATATTTGAAACCCCAGCCTCATCACTATTCATGACATGATTTTTACATTTTGGGCTAATTTTATTTTATTTATTTATTTTTCCCAGACAAATGACTTTGAAGAGTGTGAGTCAAAGACTTTTTGGAGCACTGATGGCACAAAGGAGAAAGGAAAGTTGTGATAAAAAATTCACAGACAGAATATGTCGATGAGTTCCAGATACAAAAGGAAAAGCATCAAAATAGGCAAAAATCTAAAAGCTGCATCAGAGATCTTTTAAGGGGTTGGAGCAGGAACTACTGTTCCCATAATCCAGTAAGTCACACCTTCAGCTGGAGAGAATGCTGAGAAACACTATCACCTTTACACTGTAATTCATCTTCCATAGACTCTTTTTTCGTAGCGAGAAGCTTAAAATGGATTAATCTCATAGACTCTGAGATGAAAAATAACATAAAGGTGTATTTCACCACACAGCCATCAATCTGCTTCATGTTAAATGACAGAGCTAATCACCTTGAGAGCTTGTTTGCCGCCGACACTGAAAGATAAACACCCTCCTGTGAAACTGCAGTCACGATGGAGGCAGATGCCAAGAAGCTTGTTTTCCTGTTGCATGCTGAATCTTAAAAGGAGGACATTGCATGAAAAAAGAAACTTTTTTTTTTGTGTGTGTCTGACGTAACTACCAAATAAAAAACACGTTTACTTGGTTTTGGACAGCACAAATCTGAAAACGTGTCAGTTAGTGAACAGCTCAGCTTTTCAGAGTTCTGTGACATCACGGACGCAGCTTACAGTCCATTTGTGCAGCTCCCTAACATCTCCCTCCATCTAACCTCACATCACGTTGCAGTTTCTGCGTTTTAGAGACAAAACGAACCAAACAGCAGCACTCATTTAAAAAAGGCACTGCCCACATAAAAGGGGGTGGAGTCAAGATGAGCAGCTGACTCCACCCACTAAAACTGGCTGCAAAACATGTTGCAAATAAATGGCTGCTTGTGCTTCACACCTGTAGAGCACCAATTATGGCTCAGAAAGCAGTTCCCGCGCTGCACAGCAGGGTAGAGAAGCCGAGCCTGACGTGAAGCGCTGGTCTTTCCAACTAATCTGCATGCACCGAGAGTAACCGGGGTAACCGCGGTCATCACAGAGGTCAAGTTAGATAGAAAAGTTAGTAGAAGAAGGACCGCTGGCCGACAAGTTTCTTTTAATATTGTTCAAAGTGACGGAAAGTGAATCAATTACCTTTTTTTATCATCTTCCTTGCATGTGACCTTGTATAATTAAGTCTTCCCCTTCTTGAGAATGACTCTTTGATTCAAGCGAACAGGGAAATGACTCAACATGAGATCTGCACGACGGCTGCAACAGCAGAGACTTGCAGTCGCGGCCGACAGGAAAGACGGCGTCGTCTGCTGATGTGTAAAGTTTGTGTCGAGGGCTCATTAGCATATTTAAAGATATTCCCAGAATGTGAAAACGAGCGTCTGATTTAAAAAAGGAACATAGAAATGCAGAAACTTTTAAAACATTTAGTGTTGAGAGGATTAATAACTGCAGGAGTTAGATTTTTACCACTGAACCTGCAGAAAATGCGAAGGTCTGTTATGCACCACAGAGTCTTAAAAACTGCAAGCGGACCTTTTGACCACTCTGACAATTCCAAGAATCACTCTTATAAAACTGTGGGGGATGAGGAAAATAAATTTGTTGTGATGTTTACGAGTTTGCACAGTTGAGGGCATTGGAGCATTGCATAATGTCATCTGGCAACAGCGGATGGGAGGAGGACCTTGGCCCTTCCTCTTTCACACAAATGCATGCATGCACTGAGCCCGATAATGAGAATCCACCTCACCAAATCTTTCAATTCAAGGACTTGCTTAGATTGACTGTAATGCCTAAGTAATCAGCCCGTTCTGACCCACCTTGTCCTCGGCCAGGATTTATAGCAACCAATTACTGATTTCCATTATCCAGCGTGCCAGGGGGATGGAAATAAGACGAGTGGACAGACGGCCAGCGGTGTCTGCTGGCCTGGGTGACCAGGTGATGAGAGACTGGCCTCCACTCCTCCCAGCTTTCCGCCCATGTTTCACGTTGCACGGCAATGTCAGAGACGGGGAGGCAAAGTGTAATGTTCTCACAGGAGCCAAAGACATTTTTATATCTTTTGTTTGAGCTGCTCGTGCTGCAAGAACACGCTTCTGCAGTCTTTAACACAATAATTAGCACTTTGTAAATCTGTGATCAGCTCATTTTACCCACCAGCTAAATGAACTGTTTGTACTTATTTAAATTAAACATCAACAACTTGTCACCTAATTTTACATCCAGCCCTTTCTGTAACTAACCACTACGTTTTTATTTCTTCCCCCCATCGACTTGGCCCCCGCTGTCTTGTCTCCCAGCATATTTTTGTCTTTTTTCCATTTGTAAAATTGCAAAATCAGACCAATCTCCTCCTCCAAAATAATTATGTGTTAAATGAAGCATCTCTGCACCACTAAGAGGTGTTGTGGTGGAATTACAGGATCAAATCAGGGCTTCAAAGTTCACCGTTTCATTAAGTCATTTTTAGCTGAAAAAAAAAGAGAAAAACAAATCTGCTTTTGTGGAATTCTGTGAATTTTTTCAGCTGCTCCTTTTGGAGTCGTATTTTCTGCAGCTATCAAAGACAACAAGGAGGAGAAGTCCTTTTTAGTGGTTTACAGAACACAAGTGTCATAAACTCCCCTACAAAACAAGCACATCGGTGCATCACAGCTGTGAAAGAAAACACCAAAATGGGACTGCATGCTTCTCATCGATTAAACATCTGCTGAAATATATGAAACAACCACAACCAGCTGAATTATGCTGCTTCTGCATCTCAGTTTTTGGTTCGTTCTTTGAGAGAAGCATTGTTGATCCTTTTTCTAATGCCGGTGAACTTGTTTATTGTGCACAGTGAAAATAGCTGCCTTCCTGACAACGTGATAAATGAACTCTGACACTCACAACGAGAGAGAGAAGCCGAAAGAGGCCACCGCTCCACAAGAGCATTGGTTTGTTAGAAAATCTCATAAGTTTTTGATTGCTTTTATTAAGCAGTACAATGGCACTTTGGTTAGAAATGTTGCCTCACAGCCAGTGAAATAAACCCAGTCAAATTCTTTGTATTTAAGTATTTAGCTCCTCATGTGGCAGTGAGGCAGACAAAGGCAGAGTTGCAGCCACCAAACTATCTCCATCCCTTCCTACAGCTGTTACGATTGGCAAGCTCAGCTCCACGTTTAGTTCTCCCTGCAGACATCCTGAGCCCACGATGACCCAGAGCAGGCTATCGCAGCTGGGACGCGTGCTGTTAATTCAGCTAAATCTGCTGCTTTGCAAAGCGCTTCGTTGTCACAGTAGGTCAAAGACGGTAACCAGCTAGAAGGAAGAGGAAGCACCACAAAGATCCGCTGACGACGGCACCAAAATGTTAAAGCGGAGGATCTCCAGAAAACCTCGAAGTGGGTGTGACAGGACACGTTGTTAACTTAATATGTGCGTTAACAATAATAACAATATGAAGCTGGTTTGCTGCTCGGATCATGTCGTCTTGTGATGCCTGACATTTGTAGATTCCACAACTTTTTATTGTTAGTTTTATTAAACCAAGACATCTTTTCAACTTCCTTAACCTCAAACACACAAAAGGTCCCCAAGTTACGCTTTTTCGCAATTTCAAACATTCAAAAAAAAAAGTTTTTAGTGTAATATTAAGTATAATATAAGCATATTTGCAGTTTTCAGAACGTCTACCTGTCATTTTAACCCTTTAAAACCAGACCTATAAAACAACACACAGAAAATCCTTCATTTTAAATGAAAGTGTTCATTATATTTTGAAATTAACACCACCACCCAACCTAACAGCTTTTTAATTTATTTTTTTAATGTCTCAGCGAGATAAATTAAGTAATTCTATTATGTATTTATTCTTTATTATAATTATTTTCTAAAACTATTTTAATGTATATAACACTTTTCTTTTTTTTTTCAACGTGAGAGTGAAAAGTTTCCAAGAACTTTAAAATGTTTGTATTAAAAATGACACATCAGGCTTTACGGGGTTGAGAGATGCCCCGTTAATTGAACAGTTAATAAAATGTTAAAAGAGCGGATTTACCAAGAGCATCCGCAATGTTTTACCTGAATACAACGTCATTTTTATGCAGATGAAACTCCGACTCCAAGTGCAGCTCAACCAGTCCAAGAATCAGTTGAAAAAGTTCAAAAAGAAGCGTCATGTGACTGGCAGTCAGTAATTAATACTCGCGCTGGCTCACCAAGTCTGGAGCTCATGGACATCACCAAAGTCTGAGTGTCCTCAGTGGAGGTGCTGTCACAGGTCCTCACTGCAGCCTCCTCCAGGCGCTGCTTGTCTGAGGGTCATTTCTTTGCCTTCAAATGTTGAGTTGCTTATGCAGTTTACTCAGACACTATGAAGAGCCATCAGTTCTGCAGCATCTTGCTAAAAGTGAGTAGAAGGTGCATCCCTCTGTCCTCATGATTCATCTGATTCACCCACTGGTAACTGCACATCTCCAGGCCATAATACTTGCCCATCGGTCCTTCTGTAATTACACCATCAGATGCCAGCTGGAGGTGCGACATCTTTTCTGCAGCACTGTTTAGTTAGCAGTGTTTTTATTGTGCTTTTATTTACTTCCTTTCAAACGGAGACGGGGAAAATAAAGCCCATCTCACGTGACCTGCAGAGGATGAATGTTGAGCAACAGTCTTTTTCACTGACACTGCAGCAGTCTGTCTCTCTATCCAGCCTGAAAACAAGCAAAGGTCGCGAGAGGAAAGGCAGTGGTACCGATGCGATGAAGTGCAGAGCAGCGAACCTCCTCCTGCCATCTTTGTGCACGTCTGCAACTGGCTCTGACGTCACTTCCAGATTTTTACTCATATTTCGCTTTGTTGAAGTGATGATTGGTTATTGTTAAATTTAGAGTTGACCGCTTTTATGACTTTGTCCCCCATTCAGTTCATTATCATCCCAGAATTGACGACTAACTTTTGTTTTTGTCTCTCTGTTTTACTACTTTCAGACCCAGTATCATTTTTTTAATGGCTCTTCTGGTAATTTAACAAAAAAAAAAAAAAAAAAAAAGATTGAATACTTATTTTGCCACTGCTAACAGAAAAAAAATCTAAAGTGGGGCACATTAACGTTCACTACATCTAAATGTAGTTTTGACTGCTGAAATAATTAAAATACATTACACAGACAGTGTTTGTTTACTGTTTAAAACATATTTAAGGATAAATCACAAGCAGCACATTTCTGAATAAACATTTCCGCAACATATTTATCATTAAGTTTTCATGTTTCTGCCGATTTATCCAGATTATTTGGAAGTGAGTCAGTTCAGGTCGGATTAAAAATATTCATTTTTTAAGAAAATGTTCGTTACATAGAACAACTCTCCTTTTTGGTACTTCAGACTTCCTTCAACTGAAGCAGCCTCGTAAAGCTGTCGCTCATTTAACGCCAACGACTTCCAGGATCAAAGTTTTCAGGGCTTTTGTGGTACTTCACATTTATCATTTGATATGTAAAACATTCTTGTTACTCAGGGGTGAAGTGGCTCCTTCTCATCAGTCACTGCCTTCAGTTGGTCTCAGTTCATAAAACAGGTTTAACCGAGTCGCGGCCTCGTCAAAAGTCTGTAAAATAAAAGTGCTACGTTTTTAACTAGTGCATCATGAAGTGTTTGTGGAAGTAAATCTGTACCGTGCTTTGCTGTACATGACAGCAAGAAATGTAATAAGTTCAAAGGTTTTACCCTTTTGTCAGTTCTTGCACTGATTGAAGAAAATAATTCCATAATTGAAAGAAACAGAAAGAAATGAACAAAAGAAACAGTTAAATCTGAGGCATTTTAAACACTGCTGGATATGGCACGACCTAGCTGTGAACTCTCTGGCATTTCACATCCTCAACACTGGATCTACACAAGACTTTATACCCACGGAGAGCTTTCAGACAGGATTTATCGTCTTCTCCAGCTTCAATAAAGCGCTCCTGTTTATTCTCTGTGACAAACACAATGTACAACAAAAGCAGTGAGATGCACTATGGGATGCAAAATTAGAAAAAGGTTTGTGTTTGTTGTAAGGACAACAGAAACAAATCATTTAAAACATCTGCATGTGCAGCTTTGGTGTTTATTCTTAAAAGAGTTAATGCAAGGATGCGAAAATGACAAGAATAGATGCAAACTGAAAAAAATAATGTTTTGTCCTGGAGTAAACTGATTTATATGAGCAGTGGTTCTGCAACTGCTGTGTTGTTGCGGCATTTTCTGTCACTGAAAACGAAATAAATAAATAAATAAAGCAGTTAAAATTATGAGTTGACTTAGTGGATGTAAACAGTTTTGAAAATCCACGACAGCCAATGTTTACCACTGAGGCAACTTATCAAACCTCGAAAAGGTCTCTTTTTACTGCGCAGAGGGGCATTTTCAGGCATTTCGGTTTATTGTAATGCACTGCAGGAGATGCAGCAGGTGGTAAAGGTCGTATGCAGCATGCTAAAGAAGAAAAAGCCCGGTTATTCATCGAATATCAGCGCTCAAGTGGCTGGTTCCTCTAAAAAGCAGATGTCCAATTTGCCATATTAAGGCCCGAGTAAAAGTGCCACAGCAAATAGATAAAAGTAGCGGGGTGCTCATTAAACATGACGCCAACGTGTTCAGATCAGTGGAAAGCAGTGCGTGCAGCACAAGGCCAACATTTAGCGTCTCGGTGGCCTCAGACCACGCTCCATCATCGGAGAGCAGCGCCGCACTTGTCTCAACTGCCACAAGGACTTAACTCTATTTGCCACATGCATTCATCAGCACAAATATTAATATACACCTAAAGCATTCACAACTGTCAGAAACCAATTTCAGCCTTTGTAATTATGCCCGATTTCTTCTCATTTAAACAGAAGGTCAAACAGACAGAGTTTGAATATAAATGCAGGGAAGCTGATTGGACCAAACACTAATGGAAGAGAACAGATAGAGGAAATATACTGACACTACCGGAGATGAAGTTTCACTGCCAGACCCTGTGGAGGAGTTATAATCACACACAAAACCGAACTCACACAACATGTTCACAGTCGCCTTTATAAACTCAACACAGACCTCTGCACTTCGCCATCATCAGACAACATGGAGCTGTGAGCTGAGGTCACCGCCGTGCTGAGAGGAGCACATCTTCAGGGGAGGTGGTGTGGAGAAGTAAAGAAGCACCACCTGCGTTGTCCTAACAAAGGCAGAAGTCACCACCACGGCCGCCGCCGTCACGCCCGGTGACACCTCGCAAACAGCACAACACACACACACACACACACACACACACACACACACACACACACACACACACACACACACACACACACACACACACACACACACACACACACACATCCAGACTCCGGCCAGTTTTACTTTAGAATCACACACACACACACACACAAACACACACACACACACACACAAACACACACACATCTTCAGTCCAGAGTTTCAACACTCTCCTCTGATTGTGACCATTTAAATTCTGCTGTTGACTCTTTAAATACTTGTCGAGGTAAGAATACAGAAATTATTTCCCCAGACACTCTTCAAGACACAGATTCAAATAAATAAATAAATAAATGCATTTGTCTTTAGAGTTTGTTATTTTGGCTCCACAGAGTGGTCATCACTGTGAAGTTTGAAAATCCGTCTCCAGAAGATAAAAAAAGAAAGAAAGAAATCTGAAATAAATACATTTCCCAACAACCTGAACAAAGGTGACACAATGAATTCAACCAAAAAGATTATGGAGAAATAAATGTAAAAACACGCTTAAAAAAACAAAAAAACAAAAAAAACACAACATTAACTCACACAAACAAAAACTGTGTTGAAGTCCTCCTCCAGCACCACTCATAGAAATGTGACAACAGTGACAAAAAAAACAACTAATTTATTCATTTGGCAAAGCTCCCTGTCTGGTTACCACGGCGATGACGCCAACCCTTCTGGTAAGGAGTGAGTGATGCCTTCATTCAGAGGAGAGCAGGAACCGTAACGCCGGGCTGCCAGAACCACGTATTTCCCTGAAACGTAGTCTCAGTGCCTGGAGTACACCAAAGAGTTTCTTCGCCAAAACTCAACCAAACACAAGCTGGAATAAAAACAAAAGACCCACATGACCATCACAGGAGTTGATCTTATTGGTCTAAATCCAAGAGCAATTCAAGCACAAAGAACAATGAATCTAATGCATTAAGTAAAATGACAATTGTTGTTTTAGCTCTTTTCACATTTCCCATCATGTGATGAAGGGTGGAACTGGCTTTCGGTCCCGTGTCAGGTGACCCTGCAGCGGTCATGACTGTGTCTGTGGGCTCCAGTTCCAGGCGGCGGTGACGGTAATGCGACTCCTCACAAGAAACGCTGCTGACGATGGTCTAGGAGTGTTTTACAGTTTAGGATTTATACACCGAAACATCTGTCGTGGGGACTGACAGAAGAACCAAAAGCTACAATAAGGTCATCTAATATGTTTCTGCAGAGACGTTGGATATTTAGAAGAGAATTAAAGAAAAGAAAAGACAAAAAGGCCACAGTCTTGACTAAAATACTTTGCTGAACCAACTTACACTCGTTATTTTTGTGTCACAAAACTGAACTTTAGACACCAATTATAGTAGTCGTCTCACACAGAAAGGAAATGTGAGCTGGAGTGCAGGAGCGTCACTCTGCAGATCCTAAACTGAACTTGGGAAGTTGCACGCTCACAACAGTTTATTCCACTTGGATCTCATGCACTGGGATAGAAATCCCTTGGAATTGTTCAGATACCCCCCGTATTAAAAACGGACTCGTGTAGCCTAAATTTTCCTTTTATAATTTAGGTGATAAGAATTTCAAAAAAGATTGGAGCATCATCTGGACCGTTAAGGGAAACCAGTTAGTGCTTTCATTTGCAGCCCATTAGTCGCTCTTACAGTTGTTAGTGTGACAGAGAGCAAACACACCTGCCCCTTTAACAAGCCTTTCTGACAAGCATCTGTGTTTATGCACTGTGAGAAATGTTATAAATAATTGGGGAGTTGAGGCAGTGAATTCCTCTAGCATTAATCAAGCCTCTGAAATCCACAATATTAGCTTCACATGAATCATTGTTAATTCCCACGAATCCATTACTGCTCCATGTGCGACTAAAAATAGAGTCCTGATAAATCAATGGGGACACTCGAGAGTGAAGACGGAGAGGGGGAGCTGGTGCTGCTGGCTTCTGAAGCTTCTCTTCTCAGTCCAGCGTAATGCCCTTGGCTCTCATCAATAATTATTCTCCATAATGCACTCATGAATTTCTGTGTTACAACTGATGGGGAGAAAACAACAGACCTTGAACAGGCTGTTTCAGCCCAATCCTTCCAAAATAAATCCTGGAATTCAGGCTTCATCAAGGCCATTTCACAGAGCACAAAAGCTTTTTTGATCTTCCAAACTGGTGCCATCCTCGTCTTGGATAGGTTTGCAGTGACTGCAACCTGCAGCACTTCCTGCCAACAGTGACGACAGGTGTTTTCTTTGTTTGTTTGTTTATTTTTGGCATTTTTCCACAATCTGTGTTGAGAGGGAGCGTGATCCATCTAAGCCCGGCTCGGCGGTCTTCAGCACTGATTGCGCTGGTCACGGCCCGGCGACCGTGCTGGAGCCGGTGGTCCCTGGTCCTGCCCTCCTCTCTCTGCACTCAGAGCCTTTGCCGCCAAGGGCCATGGCGTGGCCACGGCGTGGCCTCGCTCTTGCTCCGGGTGCAAGGCCAGACAGGTTCATCTGCACACGGAATCACAACGGACGGCCGCATCCCATTCCAATTGCATTTCCGCTCACAGGGGAAAAAGTTCTGCGGTGCATATTACTGTGGCTGAGACAAATTTAGCTGAAATGGAAGGGGAGATGGAAAAGTCTCACCTCTTACGCTAATCTGAGCAAACGACACATTGCCTGCTTTTTACAACAACACCGCCAGGAAAAACATTTTTTTAGATGACATAGCCGCCCTGCCTGTCTCTGATGGAAGACAGTAAATTAATTAAGATAATAAATTGCACATGTCGCATTTGTCATCTTTTCAATCTTTACTTAATGAGGTGGAACAGGTGCAGGGGTGTGTTTGTGAGTAAAACTTGTGCCGGCTAAAGACGATGCGCTCCAGAAAGGGAACACTCAACGCTAAAAAAATGTGTGATAGTCAATGCTGACTGATATTTAATATATGTCATGTATACATCCAGTCCTGCGCGGATGCACAGACAGTCATGAATGCAAATGAGGCTGCGAAGAGGAAACGAGAGCAAGAGACAGAATAAGAGACTCAGAAGTCTGCATATCTGATAGGAAAGCGCCCTGATTAGATTTTTCTCATGCCACAATTTACAAATTAAAATGAATTAGATCTTCTATGCCCTGACCTCCATTAAAACACTTCTTTGTTGATGAGCCATGATAGCATCTGCTATTGATTGGAGGAGAATCAGTATGGCCAATGCTGCCTCTTCACGAGGAGGTCATCCAAAGCAATTTAGGCATATTGAAAGATTGATCAGGGCTACCGAGCTGCCACTTGGGCCCACTCAAAGCATAAAAGTCTGAGGTGTGATGCAGCCACTCCCTGCTACTCTGTTGGGGGAAGAGTCTCAAATCTAAATGCTAATGGTTTCTTTAAGAGCCTTGCTGCCCTTTAACCACTACAGTCAAACATGAGGGATGGCTCTCAGTGTTTCGACAGCTCCGTCTTGTTCTGACCCCTCCTCCAACTCCACCAACAGCACAAACCCATTCTTTGGATTCACCAGTGAACAGGAGGAAAATAACTGTGCAACAGAAGGGAAATACAATGGGGTCCGTTTGATGCATTACCAGCCTACCTGGTGGCTGCCTGATGCCAAATTCTGCCTCCACTATGGTGGACCCTGACAGGAATATTACTCTTAGCTCTGCCTCCAACTTAAAAAAAACAAAAATGTTTTTGTGATTAAAAAGAAGAAGGGTTTAAAAGCCCAAAAATGCAGAATTTATCTTCAGCTAAATTTAGAAAGCAGATAACAAAAATAAAACAGAAAACAGGAATAAAAATGTAATTCTAGCTGCTGATCTGCTCAGCAGCCAAACACATACGGCAAAACCCACACGTCCAAATTTAGCAGAATGAAATCTTGGTTATTATTGTAAAAGACCAAAAATAAATAAATAAAATACAGGTACTCAAAATACAAAACCTTATTGTCTTCTTACACCTTCACCTATTAGTCCCGTGCACACAAATCACAGCAGAACAGGTACCGCGAGCATAAAACTGCCCAGTCACGTGAATACCAGAACCAGAAGCAGCACCAGCATCATGACCACCAATGAGAAAACAGCTGGCTGAGGGGACACGCCTGCTCCGTCTGCACAGATGTGGAGACTTCTTTGACTGGACCTCAACAGTCAACATAAGGGATAATTACACCAGGTTTCACCAAACCTTTTATTCTGCATCACTGCATCACTTTTATGGCAACCACTTTTACAAAAAACAACAACAATGAAAACAAAAATAATTCTGTTTCTGGTTGCAACTGTCATCACCATTTTGCAGCTACTAGAACAACTTATTTTTATAATAACTTCACAAGTTATGTCGATAAACTTACGAGCTGAAAAACCACTAATATACCTTTATTTAATCAGTTTTACCACCAGCACATTCTGTTGGTTAGTATTACTGTTGATGCCTCCAAGTAGACTTGCTGTATAGGAGAGTTGGACAGGTAATTATGTAATAAAAGTAGAGCAGATACCCGACTGTCCCACCGTCAGAGTCTTAAAAGTCAACTTGACAAGCAAAAATGTGTTTAGCAGTTAGTTGCAAACGCATTGAAATGAGGTGCATGTGTCTGATTTTTCATGCACGGCTTGTTCGACTAATTAAACGCCACATTCAACTTTGGTCTTATAGTGCAGCTTTATGTGAATATATAACTGCTAGTAGAATGTGTAATTAAAAGGAAATGGTGTCTTAAAAGAAGGAAATAGGGGAGGAATCCTTTTACCGCTGGGCTTTAGATTCATGGTGAGTATGTTGTGTATCATGAGCACAGTTTTTCTGGTTTTCTGTTCACTTCAGCAGGTTTCACACACACACACACACACACACACACACACACACACACACACACACACACACACACACACACATACACACACACCATGATCCTGCAGCCAGCAGGAGACGAATAAACGGCTGCATCTGGCAGTGATGTATTCAGTATGCACTCTGCAATCATACTGTCGGTGGTGGTCAGAGGAGGATAATACTGAAATTGTTCAAGCATGAGCAGACACTGAGGGTTAATGTATGTCATGAGGGAACATACACATCCTGAAAAATGTAGACTGATCAGAATTTCCCTTTTAACCTGCATTTTAACCACCACTCTCACGTATGCTGCACCTTCTACAAGTACATTAAAGCCGCTGCTCCACTGTTACCATACACCTTTCCGTTGTGCCTGAATTCACAACATTGTGTGCTTCACCATGGCAACAGAGATCAGAAGGCAAAGGTCGAGCAAAGCGTTGGTAGCAGTGTTTCTCGGTAGGGGCAGGATGGGGGCGGAAAAAACCTCCACATGGGCCTTTTTTCATACACTGAGCACGCTCATCATCTCCTGTCCTCCAGCAGCTCCCTGCAAGGTTAGTGAGAGTCAATAAGCCTTCCGCAAAGGTTAAGGAGACCTATAAGAAAGATATCATGCAAACGTTGAACTCTCCGGATCCACAAGAACCAAAAATAGAGTAGCATAAGTGCCTTTGTTTATTTTCCATCTGAAAGTGAATCACAGAAAGGCTGCTGTTTGACTGGCTCATGAATTCGATATGAGCCATCTATACACAAGATACTTTGTGAATTTGAAAGCTGAAAGAGCATATCGAATGTCTAGAACTGCCAGTTCCTTCACAAAGAACAATCATTACACGTAGATCCTTCCTCAAGGAAATCTTGATTTTGTCTCGGATTTTACATTTCCGTTTCATTAACCAGTGGCTCATAGGTTACTCGATCTGGCACTGACAGATTCATCTTCAAAACTCCCCTCTGATGTATTTTTAATTTGCTAAGCAAGAAGGGAAAAGGGAATGCTGCTAGGTCGGGTTGGAAAAATCTGACCAGCTGAGAATTCATTTGTTAACCACGGAAAAACACAACGCGTGCTTCACAGAGAGAACAAGCAAAACGTAAATAACCTTGGATGCTGGGTTTCAGGATGAACAGAGAGCTGGGAAGAAAAAAATGTCCAACTGAAAACTACTCTTTAGTTCAGAAGATTTTTTTTTAATAAATGCCAAAATCAACAGAAATGAAAGCAAACAGATGAAAACCTCAACTTTCCTGCACTAGACATATCCGACGTTATAATAATGTCCTTTTAGGTAGTTACAAATCAATGTCTTAGAAAAAAACATCTATTTAATGTGTAATAACTCTCCAATCATTTTATTGGATGTTGGTTGAGAAGGAGAATATTTGTTATTGTAAATCCATTTCTTCCATGATGCAGGGAGACTTCAACATTTATGGCCATTATAAAATTTAACACATTTGGAAAAATGCCAGTTGTGTTTTTGCCAAAATAATTATTAAAATTAAAAATTAAAAAAAGAGCTTCCGGGACATCATAAAGAGAGTAGTGATTTACATTTACTATACAGTATAAAATAATGAGACGGACGCCCTCTCCCTGGTCCTGGTCCTGGTCCTGGTTCTGGTCCTGGTCCTGGTCCTGGTGGAGGTGTCTAGAACAAGGATCTTCCTCGTTTCATTGCCCCATGAATCCCCTGGAAGGTGGATCCATTCAAGATTAAATGTGATCCATTGTTGTAAGCATTTATGATGAGGTATTTTAAAAATAGTAAGAAATCAAACTGGCCAGTATTAGAATGAAATGCAGTTTGACTTGAAATGGACTTGAAGGTTAATGTCAGTGCATTTGAGTGTAATAAAAAAGAATTGGACTGTTATCCAAATGAACTATATTGTATTAGACTTGAATTTGGTTTGTTTACATTTGACTACACTTTGTAAAGTGTTGTGGTGAGATGACTTTTGCTGTGAAGTCACGCTATTGGAAGGAAACTGAATAGAGCAGAATAGTTTTAAATGTTAACATATAAATAACATGTTAATGCAGTATTACCTTAATGATAATCAAAAATTAAGAGTAGATAAGGCAAGGTCTTGCAACAAAGTTATAGTCACAAAAGAAGAAAGAGAACTTATCGTATTACACACCTCAAAGTCCTGGAAAACACACTTTAAGAACGAGTACTTTCACCATTCAGTCTTGAAAACTGGCAAAAGTGACCAAAAGTAAACAGAACCTCTGTCAAGGTAGTGTTATTAACCCAATTAAACCACCAAGCTTACCAATGCTCTCTGAGAAGTAATGTGTCAATGTTAAGTAAATTTACGTGATTGTTCCAGTTGCTGCTTCTAATGTAGCTGCATCCAATGTTGCTTCATCTAATGTAGCTGTGTCCATTGTATCTGCTTCCAATGTAGCTGCATCTAATGTATCTGCTTCCAATGTAGCTGCATCCAATGTAGCTGCATCTAATGTATCTGCTTCCAATGTAGCTGCATCCAATGTAGCTGCATCCAATGTAGCTGCATCTAATGTAGCTGCGTCCAATGTAGTCGCGTCCAATGTAGCTTAATCTAATGTCGCTGATTCCAATGTTGCTGCATCTAATTTGGCTGCATCTAATGTCAGTGTACCCAATGTTTCTGTAATATTTCCAGAATGTGCAGCTCTTATTTTGCATCTTCACCAAACCTGGCCAAGTTGCTTCACTGCAAACTTGTTTATACCATTATGATCAACTAGAGTGTGGAGAGGGTATGTGACAGCCATATATTTTTGCATCAACCAGGTCTCCATTTTCACTTCAGAAACCCTGAAACGCTGAATGATGTTCAGAAAACTGTTATTATAAAACCTGGGTTGACAGACACTAAACACCTGATTGTAAGTAATGTTTTCATGTACTTCACACACGTTTCAGGCAATTAAGTCCCTCCTGAAAGCCAATAGTAGCTCATTCACCCTCGGTGCTCTGAGGTTAGAACATACACAGCAGGAGTAACATCAAGTAACTACTACTTCCTTTAAGCTGCAACAGTATGAAGAGATGGTCTGGAGACTATCTGCAGGCAGAATAGACAACAATTTCTGATGTTGATAAACTTGAGATAACTAGGCTATTTTATTAGTTTTGATGCAGAAGTAAAATTAAAAAAATCACAGGGTTGAAAGTTGCGCTTCCATCCATGTTAGAGACTAGTATTGTCCTTTAGTTGTTGTCAGTTTCAGAGTGAAACTTTACAGTCGATAAATGTGCATTTCTGTAATAAAAACGCTCACTCTTGCAGACCTAAGTGCAGTAACTCTATTGTGGATCCGCATGTGCAGGTCCAGAGTAAAACAAATACATTGACTTAAATACTTAACATTTAACACTTTTTTACATGAAAGTCAGATGTTTGCACGTCTTCGTTTCCTTTCAACCACTGCATGCTTACCACTCTCAGTAACGGGTCATATGCTACTGTTCCCTCAAAACAGCAGCTTATGAGAACGGCACATACCATCCACGATGGCTGGTAACAACAAAGTCCTCTGCGGGATCAATGTCTCAACTGGGAGCCTCGTCACTGGTTTGCATGTCGAGCTTATGCATGCGTTCCCTTCATTAACTCTTGGGACCTCCTGGGATTTGTCAACCGTCAGTTTGGGAATCACAGATGTGGAACATACTCTCAGCCATTTAAACAGGATAAATTTGCTGGAAATAGTCAAGTAATGTGGAAAAACTTTAAATGCAAGCTGAACAAGAAGAGCCTTAGTAATGAAGTCTCCAACAACCACATCCAATGCTAAATATCTCAGTGTTTTCATAGATTACACATGTACCTGAGCTGCAGAGAGACGGGAGATAATCCAGAGAAACTTCTTGGGTGGATTTTTTTTTTTTTTTGGGGGGGGGGGGGGGGTCTCCATATCTCTGTGATGGAATTATGCAAACTGAAATTAGAGTGCAAATTTGAATCTAACTTGTAAGTAAGATCTGTGGGTTCTTGGCAACGAAGAAGAAACACAACAGGATTCTCGCACATATGCCACGCACATAGGCGAGAAGCTCAGCGGGCTGCCAGCACCAAAGTGTTCATCGCTCTCCTCCCACTCCTTTTCATAGCACAGAGCAGAAAAAAGACCCACAGTACCAGAATCAGCCCGACCAATCAGTGGCTAAGATCAAAAAGCAGATGAAATGCCTCCATTGACTGGCCTCAGTGCACTGGTTCCCCCCAGCAGAGCCCTCTAATCGATAGCTGAGAGATAAGCAGCAGTCAGCTACTGACATTGGTGATGTATAGCTGCCACGGCTGAACGGCAGCTGATGACTTTTTACCGTCTTGGTCAGGACTCACCAGAGCAACGCAGGCCAGCAAGTCAAAGATGCGCCTCAATCAGCCATCTAGATCCTACTCATAAAAAGAAAATCAGGTGGACGATAAACCAAAGCATGCTCATGGCAGCCAGCTTCTACATAGAAGGGACGTCCCCTTTTTATTGGGCGACATCTACCCTGCATACGGGCTAATCGGCCGGGTTAAATCTTCAGAAGGTTAGGGTAAAGCGTAACAACAAGGATAAATGACCTGAAAAGGAACCACTGTTATCGCCCTGTTTGTTTTTCAAAAGACAATAATGAAATAAATAAATAAAAAAAATGGCTCAGAGAAAATGAAATGATGGCGTGGCTGTGTTTTGTGAAATTGTACTGTCAAACGTTGCTCCTTTCTAATTTCCTGGAGCGCAGATGATGGAGCATGTGTGCTGACAGCTGAATCAGATAAAAAAGGAAAAAAAGAAAGGACTTCTCTCCTTTTCTTTTTTTACCTCACAAGCATTTTTATGCAGCATTTATAAATATAATAATGACACAATTATTTTGTGGCAAGTGATGTTTGACAGATACCATGACCTTGCATGCTCTGCAATTTTTTGCAACTTGGTCATTTATTAAAATGTCAAGGTTGACTGGCAGGGACTTTAAGACAAAACACGGGGACCGAGGGAGCAAGGAAGGAAACTCAGTCTAATGTTCATTTACCAGTGAAGCCTTATTTAAAAATACCCGGGGAAGCAGATGGATGCTTCCTAAGATATTCAAATTAAATAGAGACCCACAAATTGATTCACTTTTCGTTTCCCACTTTTCAATAGCTGCTGAAATTCCTTCTTTGTTGAGAAACTTATAAAAGGTTTGAGAGCAAGCAATCTTCTCGCTGTGTGCATATATGTGTGTCCGTTTGATGGGACCGTCCAGCACACCTGTCACTTCGCTCTCCTGTTACAGGTGCACCACACAGGGGAGATGGCAGCTCTGACGGACGCCTCCTCCGAGGGATTTATGGGAAATGACACTTCCCGCTACACCGAGGCGAAGTGGTCGAAGTAGGGAAGACAATAGGAGTTCCAAACCATGAGTGCACTGGGCTGACACGAGCTGAAATTTATTTCCTGTGCTCTGAGAGGCAGTTTTTGGTGAAAAATATACTGTTCATACTTTTTGGCCCGAAGACTGAGTGAGAGACGGAGAGAGAGGGCCCCACCCTTAATCTACTTCCTCTGTTTGTGGTAATGGTCTACGAGTCTTTCTGCCGGCTAAAATCACATTTCTTACATGGCTGACTCTTGATGAATTATTTCACATTTCACTTACTTACCGTACCTTTGCGAAAGTTAATTTACATCAATGACGTTAAAGGAAAATTTCACAGCTAGAAAATGAACAGCTCCCCTTGTTCAAACTCAAAAGGTGTGGAGCGTGTGGCTCCTTAAAAAATCCATTTCAAACTTCATCATTTAACCGTTTGACAGCACATCTGAATGCACACGGGCCAGGCCAGCCCTCTGATTTTCTATGTATTTAAATATGGACCCTCTTTAATTGAGCAGAAACTGCTGTGGAGAACAGTGCTGAACTAATACTGAGGCTGAAATATCATTACGCTGATGGAAACCGGGCTCTCTGACTTTTATTGGCAGCTTGTGAGCTAAATGTGTGGTTCAATTCAGAGGCGGCCATAGCTGCAGAGGCAAAGTAATCGACTTTGGGACAAAATGGTGTGGAAAATGACGTGTAGGCCTCTGCCTAAAGCCAACCTTGTGCAGGCAGAAATCTATCAGTTAGGTGCGCACCAACATTGGCATTTACACAAATGTGATTTAGTTGACGATACTGGAGAGCTGATGTGCCAGACCAGTGCTTTTGGTCAAAGAAAACTACCATTGCAAGCAACGCAATCTGCTGCTGGAAATATTTGCACATTTGGTTTCAGTTTAAACTCAGAACAAAACAGTATTTTACATCCAAAACCCTGCAGCATGTTGCTGAGCGTTTAGGTCGAAGGAGCCTGAACCTTGTGAGCATTTTAAATGGCTAACCTCATTCACGTCAACTCTCCTCGTCTCAGCCAGTAAGACATCATCCCGTTGTTTTCAGATCAACACAAGACTCGTGGTGCTCCACCATACTGTGCTGAGAGTATTTTTGGCTCAGTCTTGCCAAAGTTTGGACACAGGCATTTATAATACTCTTGCGAGGAAAGCAGCTTGCTTCTTTTTCCAAACAGACTCCATGGGATACGAGATGCTCCATGCCGTCACATGGTCCGCCCGCAGGATCAACGGCTTCAGCGAGCGCCGAAGCCAAAAGGGGCTTGACCAGTAGACCAAACATTAGTCATGACAATAAGACGCAATTAATCAGCAATTAGACAGAAGACATTTTTCTCATGCTATGAGAGTGTCTAAACTACCGGTATTACATCAGCTTCGAAACCTCAGATTCAGAGTGTCTCTTTCCCAGAAGCAAGCCTGAAGGATCTACAGTCACACCCACACACACACACACACACACACACTTGCTGAACCACAAAGCAGATCAAGTGTGCCTGGAGAGCTCTATAGAGAGGCCAGTTTTCCTCATTAGACCACATGTGCAGCACTCTCCAAAAAACCCCTCACTCTAATCACTGTCACCAGACCTCGGCTGAAAAACAGATAATTAATGTTGGGCCCTGCCTCAATCAGCTTCCATGCTAAACAGCTCCGTGTACATATGTGTGCGCATGTGTGTGGGTGTCTGCATTTGTCTATTTGGAGTCTGTTGGTGTAGGAGGCCGCCCCACCACCACCACCACCACCACCAACCCCACCCCTCCAGGGATTGTGGATGTTCAAGCCATCCACAGCAACGATTTCTCTCAGGCTCGCATTAGCTCTCAGAACAAACACAAGCCAGATAATGCACATTTTACACAATTCACAAAAGGAAAATTCCAATATCCGACCATACAAGTTTGCTGCTTCCATCTTACAGCATCTCCGTCTTCACTGGCTCTATAACGTCTCACCCTTTCCGCCCCACAACTGCCCTTTTATTTCCCCCTCACCCATTTATTACATGGATTTGGACTTCTTAATCGAATGCTTTGCACAGCTGATTTATTTATGTTCTCTTTTTTCCTTCCTAAAGGCAGTTATTAATATTATAAATATTTGATGATACTTTGCATGACCCTGCAGAGAATGACAGAGAGGAATTGAAGGTTAATGCTGGGGGTACAGACTGATTAAATGGTGACCGAGTGGCAAAAGCTCATGCAGGGCTGCTATAAACTTTCTAATAAAATGGACTAAATAAACAGTGTTGGCAGGAGAATTTCGCTGTAGGACTTTAACAAGGTAATTTACAAAAATCATATTCCCTTGTTTTGCCCTCTGGTGATAACTGAAGACAAAAAAAGCTTTGCTTTATTTGCCCCGCTTTTCAGATATCTGTCTATGGGACTAATCCTTGAATCCAGAACCAAACGGGAACATGGCATATTTGTGCTCAAAATTTGAATTGATCAGATTTTTTCTGTTACTAATTACTTTAAACATTATATCTGGTCTCCTCAGCCTCTGATGCCATCAGGAGGATGAACGTTCACCTTCCAGATCCTGAAAACATCGGTCCATGTCGAGTGTGGTGCCCCAGTCAGCACAAACGTTTCTACGTCACACCTGGACAGGTGGACCGGCGTGGCCCGCTCCACAGAGGTGAGCGATTCTAAAGGTCCGTCGTATCGTTGTGTTCACGAGCAGCAGCAGATTATAGACTTATCGTGTCCAAAACCGGAAGCCATTAAAAGTGACAAGCTGTTGGTGTTGGTAAAGGCCAACACGAAATGTCACATTCCCCGGCATCAACAGCAAAGAGCCCCGTGGATTGACTTCATCTCCAAAGGAAAAGTCAGTGGGCAAAACCCTAGTGGTGTGCTCACACCCCTATGAACTGGACCGCTTCACTGGGGCCACACGAAGCTGGACTGCAGACAAAACTCATACACACAGGTATTAAAAGAAGATCAGTCTCAGCTGTTCAGAGCAAATCCGCAGACTGCCGTGGTGTGGTGAACCTCTTTGGTCTCTTAGGGCTAACAGCAGATGTTGGGTCTTTATAAAGTCAAGGCTGTTTGTCTTGCGTCTGTATTAATAGCGTTAACTTAATATCTCGTCAGTCCACCTTAATGAGGAGAGACTAAAGCGAGTCATAAGCAGTGAATGTGAGCAGACATCGTCACGCGTCCTCGGGGCTCCTACATCACAGTCTGCACACAGTCTGCAACCCTGCCTCATAAACACGTGCACGTTAGGATTTACAGCTGCTGTGTCTTGGGGACAATCTCAGAAATATCTGGAACAATCTGAAGCCTGCAGGTGTTGGTCGTGTTGTCGCTGCTTGATCATCTTTATTCTGCTCTGAAATATATAGAAATCACGCTACAAATCAGGGTAAAACTGAGTGCTAAAATAATGAAGATAGTGCAGCTATTGTCTGTGCTTTTTGCGTGTGCTCTTCATCCTTTATTGCTTCTTCATTTTCTTCATGATTAAATCAGTCGTTGCTGGTTTGCTCCCGACGCCAGTAAACATTCAGCCAATCAGCATTCGGCCTCTGCTAATACAACCAATCACTTGACACACTGAGAGGAATTTCTTATGGCCCAAATATGACATTATGGGTGCAGCTTTATTTACAATCCATCTTCAAACTGACATTTTACTACTTTTACACTGAACAAACAAAAGATACCAAACTCATCAAGTTAGATGGGATTGGTCGGAGATGTCAGAGCTGGTAATTAGTAAGTTACTTGCATAATGTTGTTACCTAAATTATAAATTAATGAGGCCTCCATAAACAGAGGGGCAGTCTGTGTGCCGAAGTTGACAAAACTGCAAGTTAGCTCAAACTTACAACTTCAAACATGACGGCAAATGAAATCAGATCAGCAGGAACAACTAGAAGCAATGTTTACCTAAACAAATGAACAGTCTGCTGAGGTAGTCAAGGTAACGAGCCAAAGGCAAATGAGCATATAGCCTGACTGATTTGGTTTTTTCTTAAATCAGGGAGGATAAAGGAGGAGTTGTGTTTTGTAGAAGATTTTAGATACCATTAAAATGTGTGGTTTTCCCTCTTGACGCTGTCAAAATGACTATAAGACTGTAATTCAGCATTACTGAAAGTCCAGCCTCCACAGCAATCTCCAAAAACA
The DNA here is from genome assembly GCA_014839995.1 of Xenentodon cancila. NCBI lineage: Eukaryota > Metazoa > Chordata > Actinopteri > Beloniformes > Belonidae > Xenentodon > Xenentodon cancila. The sequence goes on along the minus strand of CM026214.1, from coordinate 2,237,017 downwards.
CATTTCATTATTTATAATTTGTCAAATAAACATTCAGTACGTGCATGAACTGAATGTTAACTTTCTCCTGCCAGCTAGAGCCAATCTAACCACCTTTCTAACCGCCATCCACCCGACAAACGGCTCCTTGCAGCCCGCTGGTGGAGTTGCACGTTGCGTCCTCAAACCATCAAACCTCAACGTGGTGCGGCAGTTGTGCTCTGGCTGTCCATCAAGTTGGACGGTTGGGAGTCAGACAGTCTTTAGAAAATGATTTCACTCAAATAAGCAGAGGTTTCCCCATCACTGTCCATCTTAAATATTGTTAATATAAATTCTGTCAAAATGTAAGGATGTTTGAGCTGCCCAGAGCTCACTGGTGGGCAGATTTCAGGGCGGGGACCGCCCCCTTTTTACCCCAACAGCCCGCAGCTTGTACAGCTGATATTGCAGGTACATCAAAGACATTTTAATGAATTCTATGAAGCGTTTTTTTTTTTTGTTTTAAGAAACTATTTTGCCTGAGTATATGTATTGTACATTTAACTATTTGATGTGATTTCCAAATAAAAAACTGCAACATAACTGATCCTGTCAGTGAATTTGTGTCCATCAAAGACCAAAAAGACGTCTTTCAGTGAGCTTTTTCAAGTTTGTACACTACTGTGTCATCACATGTCCTGGCTGCACTTGAACTACCCAGCTTCTCTGTTTTTCCCTCCTCATCTTCACATCATATTTCATCCACGACCTCTGAGGCGAGTGGTGTGAAGTTGTCAACGCAGGTTTAAAGAGGCCCTCACCAAACGGCGAGTGGAGAGCAGCAGACTTGCTCATTTAAACCTCTAAAACTGGCCATTATGAATGCAGCTGTAAAGACGTGGTTGGAATTGGAGATGTTGTTCTGCATCTCTGAGGTCTCACATGGCATTTAACCAAGACCTCACCGAAACTGTGCCAACGTGAGAGAAAAGGCTGTTGTTCCTCCTTTAAATTAATGACATATAACGAAATATTAAAGACAAGTTATTAAAAAGATATTAAAAAGTAAAATAAAACTATTTCACCAATCTTTGAAGAGTTTTTTTTATTTATTCATATTTTGAGATTTCTCTCTTTTGTTTGTACAAAGCTGGAGACAAACATCTTAAACTACTGCTACATAATAGTAGAGTAAACTGACCCTTGAATCATAAGCTGCTTCTTTGGAGGTAAATCAGTTTTTAATCACAGGTAAGTGTGTTTCTCCATCAACTTTTAAACTAGAGCAACTTTATAATCCTCCAGTATTTAATCAGCAGCACTTTTCTCTACAATTGCCATCTTTCTCATACAGGGTTTTGTAGCAAGGTTATCTTTCCCAGGCTCACTCATCAATTCTGTTTTCTGGCTTTCCGTCGAGTGAAAGAAAATAAAACAAGTATTTTCAATATTTGGAACACATGTCCTTCATCAGTCAGTTTTGGTTTTCACATGCTTTTGAAAAGGCTGCGTCGCCTATTGTCTAAGGATGACAGTGAAAACAAACAGGCAAACAAAGCGCAGATTGCAGCATCAACTTCGCCACTGTGCAGCACTGCCTCCATGTCATGTGTGGAAAACATATGATGGCTTTGCAATTGTAATCAGAAGTCAGCAAATTAGTAAACTCCATCAGTCATTACGCAAGATGTGCAATTACTGGAATCCAATATCACAAAGTTAGGTGGAGACTGCGAAGAAAAGAAAGAGGAAAACACCCAGGGGGAGATGCCCCCCCCCCACCACCACCTCTTCCAGTAGACATAATTTAATCAGTTAAGTGTGGCATGCAGCATTTATGGACTCCCCAAATGTGTCTTTCTTTATACATTCAGACATGGTTGAATAAATGATTTGAAGCTGACATATATAATTCGACCTTGTCAGAAGCTGATCTCCATCCCTCCACATTTCCTTGTGCGTGCTGCGTAATTGAGCCTTCAGGGATGGCTGAAAGACTATCTGGTCCTACTGTGTAAGGATCTGTATTGATGATCAAGACTGGTTACCAACTATGTAATCAATAAGTGCATACACACAAGCAGAGAGTAATAAATATACCGTGACAGTAACTTATCTCGCCTTCACAAGCTGTTTAATAATTGCAAAGATCACAGAGTTACGTTAACAGCACCTCTGGGGTACCCGCTTTGCAGTGAAAGATATATGTAATTAAATATGTTTCCTTGCATAAAAGGCTATTAACTTCACTACGATATTTTTCTTGACAATGACACATACAACGTGGAAAAGCTCCATTTAAATTGGTTAGGGACTCCATCAGAAGCAGACAGGCTTTCCACATTTAAATTACATAAATTTCATATGAAAGCCACAGGCAACTCTGAAATGAAAGTTGCATTAATTGAGAGAGTTTAAATTACTTTTTGTGATGTAGCTTTTGTAATCTTCTTCCACCACAAATTTCAGGGCTTTGATGGTCAGTTAAACAAAAGTTTCTCATCTGATCATCTGTTTTCCTGCACGGCTCGCGTGGGGAAAGAAACGGGGTAAAGTACAGACGAGGAGGAGGAGGAAAGGATGCATAATTGCCTTGTTTACCTTGATTGAATATTGCATCTTTGTGAGTTAACCACAAGGGTTCGGAACATTTGCCAAGGCCAGGGAGACAAGGATGTCAATTTCAAGCTTTTCATTCACTTTTGCTGACACATCTGCAACCAGAGCCTCAATGGGTCCCGAGAGCCCCAGCTCATTTCTAACAGTCAAAATCAATCCCTCATTTGGATTCAGCAAGTTGGAAAACATGAAAAATAACACCTATGGCAACAGAACATGGAAAAAAATCATTAGAATTATAAATGAACAAGAGACTATTAAAAAAAGAAGAGAGAGAGAGAGAGAGGGAGAGGACATAGAAATCACAACAATGAAAATATAACAGTATAAAAAAAAGAAGAAAGTATAAGAAACTCAAGTTTTATGAGAAAAAGAGTGTATTTTAAGCCACATCATAAAAATGCAAATACTTTAGCTATTACTCCAGGACTTTACAGTCCAACAACAAATTTAATATACTGTGTGGTGTTTAGCATAGACGTGTTTTCATTCTCTACATTTACTCATCAGATTGTCAAAGCAAGTGAAGCACCACACAATATCCTGGGCTTTGCAAATGTAATATAACCTGGAATGCAATGGGCCAGTGTGATGCAGCTGCGGCATTCGGGGCCAGTGGGAGCTCTTTAAATGAGAGTGTGGCTGTAAACACCACGTCTACTGTCTCCCCCTCACCGGCATTACTGGCGAAGCTGATGACAAGTGCCGAGCAGCCCTCTAGTGCCTTTAATACAGCAAAAGCATTCTCCGGGGGAAATGCAATCTGTGTCCTCTGTACAGATCCACTGTCTGCACTTCCCCGCATGTGAGCGGCTATCATATTATACTCCCCGCTCTCGAAATGGGAGAAGGAAATAGGAAATCGCCTCGGCCGGAGACGAACCAGGAACATAATCAAAAAATAGTGTGGTGCAAATGGCGCAGATCAGCCTGGCATGCAGACCTCCCCTGGCTTAGCGCTAAATAATAAGCAGTGGGGACGGCTCGGGCTGGCTTGTGCCACTGAGAAGAAAGTACGCCCCTTCTTTGTGCCCCTCAGGCATCTATTGGCTTATAGCAGCTTATGCGTTTAAGATGGGAGATAAGAGCAGGGATGCTTCCCACATGTGATGATCCCACATTTCTTTATTACCAATAAAAAGAAGAAAAGAAAGAAGACGCAGAGAAAATAAGCTCACAACATGAGGCAAAGTGTGTAAAAACATTTTCTGACCTTGGATATTACTGGGATGGCTTTTCATCCAAACAAAAGGAAAAAGAAAACTGGAAGGTGTACTTTTCTAGAGAAAGTATAAAAGTGACTCCAATAAAGTAGGTAAAAATTTCACAAAGTGTGAAACACCTCTGCTGCTTTGTTGTTGTTTGTATTTGTTGTTGCGATGTAAAAATAAGACAAAGCCCGATAGAGACAGCAGAAATAAAGAAACAGCGCACATGTTACAGGAATGAGACTGATTTCTATTTTTACCTGCCTGAAACAGACAAAGACACTTGAGCAGAGGATGCATGGTGAGTGTGTGGAGTGAAGTCACTGTGTTTGAAGTGAATGCGCCGGACACGTGTGTTTGGATGTGTGTGACAAAGTGTGTGTGACAGAGTGTGTGTGACAGCGTTAAGCCTGAGTGAGAGGTGAAAGGACTGCTGTACTCACAGTTGTGCTCTTGTTTCCCTGTGGTCTGTCGGCGTGTCAGAGTTTCATCCTCTCAGCGTCTCTCCCTGGGCTGGGCTTCCTCTTCCTCTTCTGACCAAAAGGTGTGAGGAGGAGGAGGAGGAGGAGGAGGGGATACACGGATTGAGCGCTAAGGAATGAAAACCGAACAGAGAGAGGGAGAGAGAGAGATGAGGAGGAGGATGAGGAGGAGGAGGAGGAGGAGGGAGAGTGAGCGAGTGGGAAAGATAGAGAAAGAGAGAGAGAAAGCTCACTGTGGATGGAGGGAGGGCGAGCAGCGGCTTGCGATTGGCCTGTCAGTCCGGGAGAGGGAGCGGCGGTCTCGGCGGTGTCAGGGCGGCGGGCTGCCTGCACCTGAGTCCGTCTGCTGGATTCTGCAATTTAAGCGCCTCCAGAAAGGTTTACGCCGATTCCTAAAGCAACACAACACACACTCACACTTGCTGACTAGTTCACACACACAAAGAAAGACAGAGGAAAAAAAGGGAGGGCTGATAGAGTGAGGCAGACGTATTCAGAGGGCCGATGACAGCTTCAAGCTGAAGCTTCTCCTTGGCTCCTCATCAGTGACAGGTACTGAGGAACAAGACACAGAGGGAGGCTACCCCTCCCATTCACACAAACACACACACACACACTCACACACACACACACACACACACACACACACACCACACACACACACACATCACTCCTGCACATCCAGCCCACCCTCCTTCCCTCCCCATCTCAATTACCATAGCCGCAGCAGATGTATTGGGCTTGTCAGCTCTCAAGCAAGCCGGAGGAGGAGATGTGGGATAACTTATCTCATCTAATTTAACCAAGCTATAATCAGACAACTGTGTGCAGCTCATTTATGGTCAGACTGGACACAGGTTTTCTGAGGTGAGGCGGTGGAAGGGGCTCGGTCGGAGCACGGACACAGACCGGCTAACTCCAATTAGCTCGTCCCAGGTCAGAGGGAAGTGGGCTACAGGTTCAGCCCGCGGCCATTTGCACAGGAAAACAAAAACAGGAAGAAAAATCACTGGTAGGAAAAACTGTAGACTAAAAGCAAGAGAAGGAAAGGGAATCCAAGTCATTACAGCACATTTAACTGTGATTCATGAAGCTTGTCAATGCAATGTGACTAATTTTCATGTGCCCACACTCTATCACAAACACAAGATTCAGTTCAAAGCAGAGGCATTGTCAGGGATATTAAGCTTGACATTTCAGCAGTTGACGCCCAGTTTGCCGCCGAATGTCAAGCGCCGATATTTTTTCCCTCATTAAGTGTTGTGCCCGGTCAACAGCAGACTCACTCCAATCGGCTCCACACAATGTCCCATGAATCCCATCTCCGTCCTCTTCACTCCACCAAATTCAATTAAAAAGAGAAATTGGCAATTAGATCACTGTTATGATCCTGTAACAATGATCTAATCTGTAATTCATTGGCTGGTGTTCCCCTGGGGTGGGGATGGGGGGTTCTGCTTGATGGAGTGGTTCAGACTTCTTGGCATTCACCTCAGCTCAGGAAGCACACGAGGGTGCAGGTGGAGCCGCGGGGCCCTGGCGTTAACAGAGGCCTCCGCAGTGCCACCTCCGGGGCCTCGGCTTGCCCGCGGCAAGAACGCAACCTGTGAAACGCGCCCGTTTCTCTTGCTCTCATATGCATGAGAGCTCATTTTGCAGGTTGCATATGAAATGTGTATACATGCATGAGGACGGAGACTCTCACAGCTGGTGTGCAAAAGACAGAAATGTACACAAACACCGGCTCCTCTCACGGGAGGAGAATTTTTTACTCCTTAATTGAATTATGTCAATTCCATTTGCTTAATGAAGGGGAGGGGGTAGCTTGCCCTTTCTGGGGCTTCAGGCTAACAATCACATTGAGAGATGGGTGGGTGGAGGCAGTTAGAAGAGCACGGGGTTGCAATATGTAGACTGGAGCCGGTGTTTTGTTCCCACCTCACTAACCGGAGTCATGCGACAGGAGCAGCGCTACAAGCTGCACCACATGTGGACTGTCTGCAGCAGTTAGCGTCACTGTTCTGACCTCAAACAGCAGCCACGTTGGCCGTTTCTTATTTAAAAAGCCTTGTTACCTGGCGAAATTCAATACATTTACAGCGCGCTTCTTTTGGTTGTTTGTTTCTTTTTAATCCCATCACCTATCCTGTGGTGCTTATATTTAGAGTCAGGGGATAAATACAGTGTCCTTTCTAGCAGACACACGCGCCTCCTCAGAGCCAGTGTCAACAGGAAAGCAAACGGACCATCATATATGGGGAGTGTGTGCGCTTGCGACACACACACACACGCACACACACACACACACACAGAGGCGTGCACACACACAGGAACAGTGAGATTGCTCTGCTTCGCTCGTTTAGCACTTCTAAGGCAGAGATCCCCAGAGGCCACCCATCACATCCAGTTACCGTGGCGCACAGACACGACCGAGCCCCACCTGGCTGCTTTCACCTCAATCTGTACGAGGCAGGAGGCACAAGCACCATGACGCTCCCTTTCTCACTTACTCACACACATCATTCACCAGAGATCAAAGATGTGGTCACACACCCGCGTACACCGATATCTCACACTGAAGATCAAGAGGACTTTGGGCTATGCAGACTTTTACAAACTCGCCATCACACATGTTAACTTGTGACAAATCTCCTCCTCGTCTCCAACTGCTAAAAGTACATTATTAAAATGCCTGTGGTTACTTTCTGTGTCGCTGTTGCACCTTCGCTTTTCCTAGGAGGTGCGCAGGGTCTCATGAATCCCCAGCAAGTAATCCTCCAGGAGTAGAGAGAAATGTATTTTCATCCCCCCACTAACTTTAACAAATTTGCTGTAATTAACTTAAAATGAGTAAAATGTGTCAGCTACAGAGCGCCGGTGAGAATAACAGATGGCATACATGGGAAACTGCTTCATTAACAGATACTCTTAAAGAAGGAGACTAATGAGACAGTGCTGCTTTGTTGAGTCATGCTGATGGCATCAGGTGCTGAGAAGACGGTGTAATGGCTTGCTCAGGGGGGCAACAACAACAGATGCAAACAGTAAATAGCTTGATGGGGAGTGTGTTCTTCGGTGTGAAAGTGTGGATGGGTGGGGATCGAGGGGGTAAAAGGATACGGAGGAGGTCTGGCCCGTGATTAGTGAGCTCCCTTGCTGCTTGAGCCTGACTTGTCACATGTTGACATGGGATGCAATTATAGAAGGGAAGTTTCCCGGCCCCTCAGGCATGTGCCAGGCATGCTGTCAACGCCAGCTGATGTGTGGGCTCTTGGCACTGCCAAAGGTGTCACCGGTGCTTATGTGTGCGCAAAACTGCAACACCCCTATGGAAATTGACCCTAGCTTTGCCACATGCACGGTAGGATGGCTGCATGTGTACATGAGAGGGTGCACTCATGCTCTATTACCTTTTGTTTGAGCATCAGTTAAGCTCTACTCCCAGTTTTCCCTCCATCTCACTCTTACTTATTCCCGTTCTGAAGCTATAAGCCAAAACACTTGTGAGTCTGCTGGCTCCTCACGCTGTTCCCGCGTCTTCTCCTTTTCCTGCATCAGCCTGCATGTGACTCTGCCAACAGAGCGAGTAAGCTCTATAAGACCCAAGGCAAATTACCACAGCGGGACACTACATTTCTGTTCCATTTGCTACTTCTTCCTCTTCCTCGTCGTCTTCCCTTTTTGCCCCCTGTTTTGCCGCATGTCACAAATCAAAGTGTGCACCTCAGCACTGGCAGCACATCATGGGAGTGCAGCTTAAAATGAAATAAGTGTCCTCCGCTGGCAGATTCACGCTTATCCTACAGTGCAGAGCAAAAAAAACCAGCTTCACTGCATGAGAAAAATATCCATATACATATTTTGTTTGTTTGTTTGTCATTTAAGAGGACACTGATGGCCATCTGAACTGCTGGTGCAACCTTTCAACCTTGCTTTTTTTTTTCCCCTTCGGAAAATTGATTTGCACAAAGACTTCTACACTACCATCTAGTGGCTTAAAAGCCAGGCTAGTGGGCCATCAGGTGTGATTTTCCACTTCAGACATTTTTTTAAAGGATGAGAGGAAATGGCCTTAAATTGGATCCTTTGGCAGCTTGCAGTTCCTCTAAACCAGCCAGAGGGAACACAATGCTTCCAGGCTCCGGTTCTCTGCTATCATTTCCAGAAGGTTTTGAAGATGCTGCTACTAATCTCCAGAGAAGAAGTGGGGTTCACCAACAAAAATGCTGCTGTAGTCGCACACCAAAAACACACTGGATAATAAGTTTAGAGGCCGGTGTGTTGGGTGTAACAGCGGCATGTTAACAAGCCGGTGAAGACGGTGCCTGCAGCCGAGCATCCTGGGGCTGTTACAGTAACTGTAGCCGGCCAACAGGATGTGTCCTCGTGTCCTTTACCTGGAGCCCTGCTGTGATCACGCAGCAGGCGAGCATATGACGCCTTCTTGTCCCTAACAGCTCAGGGCCCAACACCCTGATCAAGAGCGCCTGATTACATCGGGAAGAACAAGAGCTAATTAAAGAGGGTCTGATCAGAGAGTAAATTATTTAACACTGCCCACATGTCGTGATGGCTCCTCTTTAGATCCTGATTCAGAACTTCTTTTTGTTCTCCCACTTTGCTTTGTCTTTCCTACAACATTTGCACGACTGCTCCTTCATCTCTTAAATGATGCTATTTAGTAGCCGCGCTGCAGTCGTGAACCAGTCTCGGGGAGGAATGCAGGGCTGGGGTGCATGCGGGGCGAAGATAACATTGTGCTAAATGAAGGCGAGGACAGCGACACCGGCATCCTTTCAAATCGTTATTGAAGGCCTGACAGAAATATCCATGTGTGGATACGTTCCACAAAAGGGAAGTGTAAACTTCTGAGTCCTTCTGCTTTTACGCTGATGTTTACTTTTCCTTTTTTCTTCCAGAATCATTCCCAAACTGTGACTTTTAAATAAATACCCTTTTCCTTTAAGAATGTTTTTTTTTGCTGATGGTGTGATTCAAGCTGCAGGACCACAAGTTCAAAGGGAAACTCGTGTACTCATTCACCCAGCAGGGGATGGCATTCATTTTCCATTTCTTTTCTTCAGTGTTGGGCTTTTTTTTTTTTCCTGGCAGCAGTGCTCTCTCTGGGCCAATTCCTGACTTTCTGATCACCTACAGCACCATGCACATCTTTCAATGGCTACAGGGTGCTAACTGCAAAACAAGTGCAGAGAAAACCACTGACCCTTGACAGAGTGGACTACACAAAAAAAGAAAAAAAAACGACCTGCTGCCTTGTAAACATAAATTATGCATTTACAATCTGTTTGTCACGAAACAATTAACCTTGAGAAAATCTCCAAACTACCACAGCAAGGGAGCATCTAAATGCTGCACAACATATTGGCCATCATAATAAGGGTCTACCAACCCAACTGAATGAATCAATTAGCTCTCACAGCACCACGTCAACTGTAAATTCAAAGTCAAATCAGGCATGGTGGTGAAAAAGGGACCACATGAAGATTAGACGGAGAGTATAAAAAGATATTCATTGACAATTGTATTAAAAAAGACTACCTGAGAAAAAAAAAAGCCAATTAAAGCCACTCTATGTAGTAATACCACTACTGCCCACAGGGGGCAACACATCACAGAGAAACGCCAGCCCTGTCACAGATGTCTAACTACTAGACGCTCCGCCCTTACAGACCTGGATGGATGACCCTGCGATAAAGCCACTGCCATATTGGGAAGGTGAGTTTGGTTTTCCAGTAATGAAGTGTGAGATGTATATTTTCAAAACTGATACGTCATTTGATATTTATATTTATCTGACAGGTTTTGCTTTGATGCTTCTGTCTGATCATATTCTCTCAGAGGAAAACTGAATCCTTGATTTGGGCCCACAAGCCTGAAATTGTCAGAATTCCCATTAAAGAGTCGACTCTAAACTTCCATCGCAACTGAAACAAAACTGGTCCCAACTTCCTCTACATGGTCCAAATCATGTTCCCTAAAGGGAAGTGATATGCTTGGTCATAAAATTATCAAAGATTAGAATAAAACATGTGAATAACTGTGTATGTAGATGTAGTATGAAATAAAGGATTTTGTAGAATATGAGTCATATTCATTTGATTATTTTCATATAATATATACAAACATAAAAATCATGAGTAGTGTCAAAAAACTGATCTTTGTAACTTCTAAACCAAACCGCTCCTGATACGTGGTTCAGCCTCCACAGGTTAACGTAACGTCCACGTACATTTGTAGTTTATTATTTTCAAAATTCATCCGATTGTCGTTACCCTTCTCGCGTCTGACTTCTCGCCAGCTCGCTCTGCTCTTTGTAAACTGATGCGGTCCAAAACCGACTCAGCACATAACTTCAGCGGGCGGTCGCTTCTGGGATGCGTCTAAATTGCTCCTCGGCGTGTGCCGCGAGCCCACCGTCTTTGACTAGGCTGGCCGATGTTTCATGGCAGCTCCGCGTCCTGTGGGACCTAAGCTCAGACACTAGATTTCGTAGCTCTTTATTCAAAGCATTCACTGTCAGAATTGCGAGCTGAAAGGTGAATTTGTTGCCGTTAACCTGAAAATGTAATTTATGATGAATGCATGAAGACCATGGACTGCTGCACACGCTATGATGCACCACGAGCAGAGTGGGAACAGGTTTGTTGGGTTTTTTTTTGCTGAAGTTGTCTGCATTGGTGTCTCTTGGTGTGGTTTCTTTATCTGCTTGAACATGGCCTTGCACTATTTACCTTCACTGTCTGATTTCTTTCAGTGAGAGACAACAGAAATGAGGACTGGAAGAACATCGAGGTTTCTTGAGTGTCTGTAGAGGATGGCTTTGTCGGCAGGCTGGTGGGGGAGGGTGCAGCGTTCAGCATCATCTACTCCAGGCATTTTCTAATTATTGAAGTTAATGGTTTCAGTGTGGCTGAGCTCTGTGGGTGGGGGTTCTGCACAGAAACAACGACCACTTTTCTTCAGATAAGAGTATTTGTGTTATTTTGTACGATTTACTAAAAAAGACTTAAACCCAGAAGAGAGAGCTGTGTGTCCCCGACTGCCATCAGTATTGCAGGGATGCTGTGGGGACCTGGGGCCTATTTTGCATGCTTCCACTCGACAGCATACATGCTTCTGTATAAAGGGTACAGGGCTTCTGGGTGCTTCAAGTTCTTCATACTTGTCTGAGCAGTTGAGAGCAATGAAACATGCATATTTTATAGTTTTCAGGTCCTAAGAAATCTGTCAGGGTCAGTTCTTTTGAACAATCTCTATTTTAAATAGCATATTTGTAAGCCAATTTGGGTGCTAAAGACATTTTAAAAATAGATGGCTGTCAGGCACGTGCACAGAGAAGTTCTGGATTTCAGTGAGGATGTCGAAGACTAACAATCATCTAAGCAAATTACAGACATGAGCAGAAAACTCAAGAAACATTTTTTTATTTTCTCATGTTACTTCCAACATGGTCAAAAAACAAGGGCCTGGACTGTGATAGTCTAAATTAAAACTGGAGTAATGTTGTCATGGAAACACAAGTCAGCAATACATGTGGAGCCTTGACACATCACCGCGCAATACATGTAAGGCATCTTTTCACAGCCTCTGCAACTCCCCATCACTCTGATTATTAATGGTTTTACAAAAACACGAGCAACTGCGGAATAAAACACTACTTTGATTCAAATCCTGCATCTGTTAAACGTTTCTTTTTCTCCTTTCTCTGCGCTACGATTCAGAACAAAATACTGTACCTTTCTCCACATTTTCTCCACGCTCCACTTGTGATACGTGCACTTTAGAAATGAAGATTTTTCACTTAAAAAAATACAAAGGACTTGTTTGGATGTTTTCACATCAATTCAATTACCCAACTGTTGTACCCAATGAATGCATTCGGACATAAATATGTTTTGAAAATTGTTTGGAGCACTTGTGAATGCATTTTTCATTATTTATGAAATGTTAACAAACCAAAATATTACTCAAAGGGAAAACATCAAGAAAGTTGATTTACATAGAACATAATGGTAACTGTCTGCAAAGTGGTTAAAAAATATCTCCACAATTACAAACACAAGAATTAAAGGGCTTATATTAAACTCATTTAGGGGTTTATAAATATTTTAGCAGTGTAGTAGAAGAGGTTTCCATGCTAAAATTAAAAATAAATAAATAAATCAATCAATAATTCATTTCTCTCACATTCCAGCAGCACCTCCACTTCTCATGTCTGGTTTTAGCCACCGTCTCCTTAAAGGTTGGATAGGAGAAGCTAGAAGGACCAGGAGGAGTCAGCGAGTCCAGCCTTCTTCCTTCAGACCTGCCTGTGAAGCCACAACAAAAAGTTCACTGAAGAAAAGGAGTCTGACAAGCCAACGGTCCAAAGAGTTTTATGTAATGTAGGAAAACAGCCCAACAGGCCCAGTCTGCTCTGAAAGGTCAGCTTATCGGGCCACAATTGGGGACTACGAGGCAGATGTTTCCGTTTGAGAGTGACATTATGTAAATGTTTACTTAGTGATGCCAAGGACGACACGTGACTACACGTGACTACACGTGACTACACGTGACTACACGTGACTACACGTGACTACACGTGACGACACGTGACTACACGTGAAGCCTCAGTGCAACAACAGCGACGTCTGTGGGCGACAGCGTTGGAGCTCTTCAGACCTTTATCAATTCGAGAATGATAAAGGTCAGTAAGATAGGACGATAGAGGTGTATGATAAAGACCATCAAGTCTATGATAAGACTGGATGATAAAAGGTCTATAAGAAAGGGAGATAAGCTTAAAGACAGGATTCACATGGAGCCGATTCCCCACCTCTCAGCTGTTCCTGGTGTTTGGAGGTGAAGTGACAGTCAGGGACCAGACAAGACGCACGACCGCTCAGGCCATCTGACCGGCTATGCTTACAAAGCGAATCAACAAAACTGGAGTCCAAATTGGCAGCAAGAACAGAAAAAGAAAGTAGCGGGTGGAGGGAGAACTGCTGCCACTACTCCGGCAGCTTACGCCCGACTGACCAGTGTGTGTCCACTCGGCAAAGTTGGACTTTTAATTGTGAATGGCTGCTTTTATTGTGCTTTGCTACTCAAACCGGGGGGGTTTTCACCTGCTCCATTCCTAAGCCGAATGAATCAAAATACTTAACTGAAACATCACAACAAAAACCAAAATTACATTCGGATCCGTTTGGACCGTATTAACAGAAGAAAAGCCATTGCTCTTTATAGGCAGCGTTGTGTCTGCATGATCTCAGGCACATTCATTATGAAAACAACACTTTAGTACAGTGGCAAACTTATGTTGACCTTTGCAAAGTCTAACATGAGCAAACCATGTCTCATTGTTCACAGTAATAGCTGGGTAGCCTGCCTTGTAGGGGAGACAGTATTGCTGGCGAGCCTAGTGCCAGCCTCTCTGCCGGCTGGGTGTCGGACCGGTGATGACTCACGCCATCGGGACCTGGGTGACAGGCTTCTGCGTTTCCCACGGTAACACTGTAAAGAGATGCCTGTTGTTGGTCATTTTTACCTCAGTTAGATGAACGACTGAGCACAGTCTTCTTTTGTCTTTGCAGCACCTACCTGAGGTTTCATGCAAGTGAAAGAGAGAATAGGAGCAAGAGAGCGAAACCGGGGGGAGACGGCGGCCAGCCACCCTGCAGAAGCGTCGCTCATTCCCTGGGGAAATTGCATCACATATTGATCCATGCTCCCTGTAGCTAATGGACACAGAGGGGGGAATTGCTGGTGGCAATTGGGAAATAGGTTTGAGAATAACAAGGAGTCATTAAGGCATAAAACCCCGGTTATTCAGCTGAGGACCTTTCACCTACTTCACATGAGCCTTTCAGAGCAGACAACAACTACATATACTGAGGAGTTAACTTACCAAAGCAGTGGGATCACAGACTCAGACCAGCATTTGTCTCCATTACAGCCTTTACACTGGCAAATAAACAGGGGAGACAGACAATCATTCTACATTACATCCATGACTATAGCGCTTTACATTTTCTATCTGCGTAACAGACTCTCCGGGCCATCTCACAATGCTCACATTCATTTTTTACTGCCTCGCACACATCCTGCTACTTCTTATGCACAGATGGAACATTTAGCAGAGCGGGATTTCCACCACTGCTATAACATTTATGGCCCTTTCTCCAAGGCAAAAACAGCAAGATCAAAACAAGGCCTGGATGCTAACCCAAATCTGTCATGCCATCAGTGTTGCTGTACTGCTTCAAAACAAAAGTGAATGCAAAGCACAGCCTCGGTAGCAGCCTGCACCTACTTCATCTGCTTCAACCTCGCCGTCTGATTTGTCCACCGAAAGGGCAGCAGCTGCATTTTACCTAATGTTGCTTTGTTTACTTCATGAACACAGACATCCAAAATCAGGCTTTTCAGCCTTGAGCAAAAGCAAAATTGAAGGCTGGAACAAGACAAAAGTAGGAGAGAAGAAATCTGTGATTATCATTAAAGGAAAAGGAAGTGGGAGGATAAGCCTCACAGTGATTCCAGCATCAAACTGTGGATCCCCCAGTTGTCCAGTGTTTTCAGACTCTCGTCACGCATAAACAGCCAAAACTAATTATTTAAGAAATATATTTTCTGAACAAAATTAAGCTCCTTTTAGCAGCAAATGCACAACAAAAACACTGAGCAATTTGAATTTGATTTAAATCAATATTTATGGATCTTTTCATCTAATAACTAACAATCTGTACTGCAATTCAAATACCGCTCCATTATTCTTATAGGCGTGCAGACAATTTCACACATATCAAGCACTTACGCGAACGTAAATTATTGATCACGTTTCAAGCGCTTAAAAAATGAATTGACTGTGTGCATGTAAATAAGGCGCTACATTTTGCTAAGGTGTTTTCAGCGTCGGCCAAGCTGGATTTTGATTTGTTGCCATTTGGATATTAAGTGCAGTGGAGGCTGAGTGCTATTACAGCCAGGTAAAGGCAGAACATCAATCTCTGTCAGAGAAGTGGAAATCGGTCTCCAGACAGGAGAAGAGGCGAGGAGCTGTGGTAGCCAACAGCAGCTGCATAAAAAGCAGAATAAGAGAAACAAATCCCAGCAACGCTGGCAAGACTCGTCTGGTATAATGAACTGTATACAAGTTAAGCCACGGCATCTCATCCTGGCTGCGTGTGAAGACCTGTGTTCAAGCTAAGCTGTGCTACTTCATCTCAGCCTTGGGCAGTCGCAACATGCCAGACACGACAGGATGTTAAAACACAGATTCAGCTAAGTTGTAACATATTAGGTGTCACTTTCTGTGTGACGTACAGTCCACGGTGCAGAGGAGCCAGGCATGTGAGGGGAAAGCTGTTTCTCGTGCATATTTCTTGCAGCTCTCCAATCCTCTGCCGCTTCCCCTTCCAGCTTTGAGCTGCATCTCACGGGATGCTCCCCTAAAAAGTTACCTGATGAGCCACCGTTCTCACAGGAGGGATGAGGCGGCGGGGTGTGTGTGGTGGGGGTGGGGGTGGGGGTGACTGGAGACAGAGAAAAAGAGAAAGCTCTCATTATTTCTCTCTAATTGCCCACGAGCGACCCTCCTGATCCCCCCCTCCCCCTCTGCATCCAGGTACAGCGTCTCATTACAGCCAGCCTCCTCAGTTTTCCCAGGAGAAACCCATGAAAAGGCCATGAAAGGCTTCGTCTGACAGGGGCCAGCCAGACTGGACCAATTAACAGGGTTTTTCTGTGCTCTGACTTGCCACACTGCAGTTTGCAACTCATCTACGGAGCGAGACTCACAGAAGTCCTGGGTCAGGTTGGGATGGTTTGTTCGGAGGGTAGAAGGGCTAAAGCAGAATTTATGCTTCCACGTCAGACTGACGCAGGATCTACAGTTTAGCAGTTTACCTTATAACCTGCTGTCACTTCTGCCGTGGCATATGCATAAACGGGTGTGCTCTTCTTCATAAATGTACCCACTCACTGCAGCCGCTCAGACCCAACGTGACCGGTGACTGGTCCGCAAATGCAATTCTGCATTTCAGGCCTGCACATTACAAATGAAGCAATTTCGTGCTGGTAAGGAGATGTAAGTCAAAAACAAAATTCGATTTCAAAAAGGAAATGTCAACACATAAATGTAAGAACAGTTTGGTATGAAAGCAGCTTCCAAAGGCCGCGTCTGCAAACAGGTAAGAGGAGCTCCACTTTGTCATAAGAGACGTTTTTAAAAAACAATGTTCTTTCAAAAAAAGATCAGAAGGGATTTGCACATTTCTCCTTATGCAGTGTATAATCCCATTCAAATAAAAATACGGAGGAATTTCAGTGCTTAAAAGGCAATGGTGCAAGTCTAAACTGTACTCTTGTGATCTCTGATCCTTGGATGGCAGCGCTGAAGACCCGGCAGTCACATGTACAGTGGATTACTTTGGTGAAAGTCTCTTTCAAACACTAACACAGAGCTACTTAAAGCTCTACGGTGCACAGAAGTCTAATGATACTTTTGTTCAGGGGTGGTATCAGCATCTCTGGACTGGGAGGCATCTGGGACGGACTAATACACAATAGTATTCCAGTAAAACAGTATTCCCACTCTTTTTTTTGGGAAAAATATGAATTGTGATTTGTAGCACAAAAAATGAAGTTTCAACAAGACCCCAAAAGGCAGATTCATGACGATACAGGGTTGCGTATCAGTGTCCTTGGCAGAGGCATTTTACACCTCTGAACGCTGAAAAGTACACTGAGATTTTAGAGCAAGATATGCTGCCGTCAAGACGATATCTTTTCCAGAGATGCCCATGAATTTTTCAACAAGACAATGCAAAACCAAGTTCTATACGCATTAAATTGGCGAGGCAGAGGAACGGGATGGTACGGGTACCCGACCGGCCTGCCTGCAGTGATGACATTATCTTCATACGCACAAAGTGTACGTATGGAGAATTTTCAAATGTGACTATGACAGCCCGTACTGTTGCACACCTAGCATGGGTTTACAGGTGGGTTGGAGCAAAACAAAACTGAGACTCAAAATGCCTCTTACGTTATGTGGAGCAGCAACATTACCAAGTTCTACAAATTTGTGCAAGATTTACTGTTTACTGGCAATATTTATTTTCTTGCTGCCACAATTGCAAATAATAAATAAAATGATAATAAAGAGGGTAAAAAACATGAGCTGTATGTCTGTATTGTCTGCAAATAACACATTATAGATAAAATGTAACTAGCTGTAATTTATTTTACTTTACTCATAATAGTAACGCAATGATCAGTGGAGTATTTGCAGCTTTTCCTGCATTTTGAAACCTCTGCTAATCCGGGGAAAGACTCGCTTCAACACTTGCACAGGTGTGCTCCTCCATGATGCCTCTTCATGAATTTGACTTGATGAACACTGACATTTTCATCTTTGTTATTCAAATCTTTCACCAACTGTCTAAAAAGGCTTTTCTAAACTTTGGATTTAGTTTGAAAGGGAGAGAAAGTCAGTTTTAATTTTATATTCGAGGGAAAAAAAATCTATTAACGTTAGATCAACAATTAAAGTGTGACAAAGCACCGGAGGTTTAAATTATAGATGTTTTTGGTGCCCTGGCATCATTGCTCCATGAAGGCTGAAAGTAATTGTCTCTCAGCCTCCCAGTGCCAGGTGACTCAGAGTGTGTCTGAATAAATGACCCAGTCAAGGTGAGCTGCCCATGTCAAGCCAGGAGCATCAAAGACAAACCATGCAACCTTGCCAGAGGGCCCACTTTCCTTTCACTTGGAGAACTCCATTTTCACTCTCCAAGGCTTGATGCATTCAAGCCCATCCTGATCTTTGTAATAGGCTGGTCAAAAAGAAAAGAAAAAAAATAACAAAAAAAGACAAGCTACTGTCTAGAGGCATGAAAGATGAGACTTTCAAAGAGCTCTCTCCTTCCTCTTCAGGTTTAAAAGACTCCGGCATTCTCTTCAAGGTCACATCAGTTTCTGCTAGAGTGAGTTAAAGCAAAAATCACCTGAATGTAAACAGCGCTGACTGACTGATAGAGTGGAGGACAAAGATGGAAGCCCGGGAAAACTATAGCAGTCAGCAAGAGAGTCTATGACAGTAGCAGCGACAGTGTATTTGGGCAGAGAGGAAAGGGAATGAAACAAAGAAGAAGGGTCATGAGAGGTTGGGCTGGATGGTAGGGGGTACTGATTGGTTTGCTGTCTCATGGGGTGTGTGTTTGCCTGCAGGGAAAGGTCACAGGAGGGAACAGGAGTAACGAGGTGTGAAGGGAAGGCACTGTCCTCGGCTTCTGGGCCCTAGGAGACAGACCCAGCAAGGTGTTAATGCAGATGCTGTAGCTTCCCAGGTTCTGTTTATTACACCTTTTGAGGGAAGCCAGCTCAGAGTCTCACCATCAGTCAATACAGCTGAAAGCATCCTAATCAGAAGAACAAACTGGCTCAAAACCTGACTCCCAGGGCCACAAATGGATAAAAAGGAAAGGTAGAAAAGCTTGGATGTTGATTTTATCAACAAGAGAGGGACCTGTGTGCATCTTGTACTCAGAAACAAGGAGCTCAAGTGTTGAAAGGGGTGTGTCTTGTTATTATTTAAAATATCGGTCCATTTAAAAAATCGAATCCATATCAAAAATGTGACCATGCAACGTTTCTAGACAACCACATCATCATTATTAAATTAACCCTAATATATTGTTTTATTAAAAAACAAAAACAATAATAAAGCAAATGATACCCCCCGTGTGGAGTTTGCATGTTCTCCCCGTGCTTGCGTGGGTTTCCTCCGGGTACTCCGGTTTCCTCCCACAGTCCAAAATCATGCAGTGTAAGTTAATTGATCTTTCTCTTCTAAATTCTCCCTAGGTGTGAATGTGAGTGTGATTGGTTGTTTGTATGTGGCCCTGGATAGACTGGCGACCTGTCCAGGGTGTACCCCTGCCTTTCGCCTGATATGCGTCGGGATAGGCTCCGACAGACCCCCGTGGGGTCTGTCCGGAAACGGATAAAGCGGGTATAGATAATGGATAATGGATGGATGATACCTCCCACTACTGTGTCCATAACAGTCATGCAGCTCTAAATCAGGATTTGTTTTTGTGAAAAAATAAACTCGGCGCATCGCAAACGCTCCGGTTCAACAGTTTATTTCAGGACTTCAACTAATAAAAGAAAGAATTTCGGAGAAGTTGCCCCACCATTAATACTTGATTGCCAAGACAACTTTAAAAATTTAAGACATAAAATTAAAAAAAAAAAAAAAAAACTGCAACCATTTTGATCAGACTCCAGAAGTTTTTATTTTTATTTTTTTTCCTTTTACCTTGTCTTTCAAGTTTCGTACACAATAAAGGGCCTGTGTGCTGTGGTCCATCACCATGTGTTAGAAGTACTTATGCCGACACTTTCCAGCCTGCCTACAAGCCTTTGACATTGAACAGTCATTTAAAAAAGAAAAAAAGTCATGACACAATGACCTGAACACAATCCAGAGTGTTAAAAACCTTGTGTTGTCTCCAGAACGGCTCCTGAAGCCGCGGCAATGAAACGGCTATCTCTCCAACTCTACCTGAGACAGCGCCGCATGGGAGGGCGACCCTCATTATGTATAAAATATCATTAATTAACTTTATCGAATGAGTCACAGTATGGTTTCCACCACGTGGTTCCCTCAGGGTCTCTTGCCCAGGACCCAACCTTGCCCCGTTCAAAGCCAGTGAGCCAGAATCCTTCACATCAGCCCTCTCTCTCAGCCGAGCCTGGCTCTAGGTGACTTTTCTCCCCTCTTGTCATTGCTTAGAAAGCTGCCAGTAATTTATAATGTTGTGACAGTCAAATAAACAGGGCCGCTGCCTGCTGGAGAGAAAAGTCCTGTATTAAAGGGAATCAAAACAGCTCCAAATGGTGCCTTGAATAGAAATAATCTTGGTGTAAGATCTGTTCTCGGCTGGCTAATTTAAATTTGTTCAGGGTGACAGCTTAGTGGAAGAGGGACATAATGAAGTCCATTATCATCAGTGGTGCAAATTCTAAAGAACGATAACTCTCATTATCAGCGCTTTCCTGTATACGAAGGAAATATGTTCATCCATTATAAAATGTGCTGAGAATGACAACATGGAGCAAACATAAGACGATATAAGCTGTGACTCGCCTCTGCGAGGAGGGAAAAAAAAAGGGATAGAGCTAGCCAGAGACTGGACAAGTCTTTTATTTTTTCGTACAATGCCTTCACATGCTTTATTTATGGATGAGGTGATGGTGATTTTTACTGCACACAAGAAGGCCATGTACTGGATTTTAACACAGTCAAGGCTGTAATAGGTTGATAATTTTGATATCTCAAGATTTTGCATGCAGCGCTCTGCAACAGCACACAGCTTGTGCTTTTATTTACAGCGCCTATACTTGTGGTAATCTGACATCTGCTAGACCATGCCAGACCTTGAACAGTGTCTTCCCAGGCATTATCTCATAAAAACAGGGCCTTGATAATGCTGTTCCAATAAACAAGCAGCAAAAATAACAGTAAGTCATTTTGGACGAATTAACTGATAAACAGGGAAATGAGGGAAGTCTCCCGATCTGTAATCCACGATAACCACAGCCCCACTAAACTTAGGAAGCAGGCACTTCAAGCTGTTTCTAAAATAAATCCACTTCAAAAAAAAAAAAGTATAAAAATATGCTTGGTGCCAGAATAATCATCAAAAGTAAGTTTGGTGCCAACAAAATGTGTTGCTGAATGAACTGGAGTGGAAGAGATGGGACAGCCAGGTGTGGTGGGAGTAACACATGCATACTAATGAGCCAATAAAAGGCAAGTGCACGCATTCGGGGACGAGGGACGGGTCTGCACGCAAAACAATGCACTCCTGATTAACAAAGACTGATTTCAATGTGTGTCCTAGTCTAAAATAGTTCCAATGTATGATACCATCGCTTCAAGATTTAGTTCATACCTTTATTTTACACACATTTAATAATATTAAACCAAGATGTTTTTAACCACAATTAATGGAATGTATGCATCTTAGATGATAGATGATACTGTAGATCCATTATATTTGAATGTAGTTATCAATATTGGATTAACCCTCTGAGGTTAATAATGTTGTGGACATCAAAGAGCATCTTTCACATCAGGGAAAAAGTTTCAGGTGCCTGAGATGTGGAAGTCAGAACTTAGTGAACTATGACTGCCTCCACAGTTGTTTTGTCATGCAGCGTATGCACCACATTTCCTCCCATGAAAACCAAGACTGGGCGGCACAACAAGAAGGTTCCTTTTTTGCACATTGTCCCTACAGGTAGTCCAGCTTCCTCCCGTAGTCCAACATACTGTACAAACGTTCTGTATGAGAGACTGTAATCCAGGCTGGTGGCTTCGTTTTCTGTGAGACCATGTGATGCACTGATGACCTGTCCAGGTGCATCCTGCCATCACCCTGATGACATTTAGGACTGACTACAAGTGGCCAGGGATGGGCTCGGCCAGGAAACTCCTGATGCCATGTGCATTTGTGGACACTTTTGTTGGAACATGGCGTTGGACTAACCATAACTGCCACCGAAGCCCGGCAACAGAGAGGCTACTCTCCCCAATCACACCTGAAAGTGCCCCAGCAAAGTAATAGGTACCCCTTAGTAGTATCTTACAGTACCCCTACTAAGGACTCCAAGTAGGTGGGTATTTTGCTCTCACATTTAGTGTATATTTGCAGAGTATAGACGTTCTCAAAGTTCTCAAAGTTAGCCTGTCAGGGAAAACCCCAACGTACAGGCTCCAAGCCGGGGGCCTGTAAGTAAGGCCACTTCAGCGTCACGCCTCGCGCCCTGGGTATCTCTGGAGTGGAAGGTCTCGCCTCTCTGAAGAACACTGCTTCCAGAGCCCATGCTGTGCGTTGAGGGGAGACGGCTATATTTAGTCGCTACTTCTTGGCCTCTCGCACAGCTCAAGCTACTTCCCCGCAGATCTAGGAAACATCCCAAGGATGATATTTATTATTATTATCACTTATCTCCTAAATTTAATGAAATTATGATGCTGTTTTTCAAGATGTAGTTGTCCTGGATTAAACACGTGTAAAGTGGCATTTGATTTGTTCATTTTGACTTTGCATTAGTCAAGTGTGCTGATCCACACCTTCCACATAAAAACACCCTACTAAAAGGAGAAAAGTTTCTATCCAATTAAATTCACAAGGGATTTTAATTTGCTACGGTGCAGGAAACATTAATTGCACAGTACTACCTCCTGATTTCTGATTAGTTTATCCATCTTCCTGGCATATCATGCAGTCTCTTTCTGAAATCCCCTGTAAAAGTTACTATTGCTTTTTCTTTTTCTTTTTTTACCACAGGGTGGGAATTTTATATTGAATTTCACACATCTGTTGAAGGTTATGTTGATTACTACAGGAATTAATGAACTTCCAGTTGCCTCTCATATAGAATTAACATGTGTGCAAGTGGAAATGAAGCTTAATATTTGTACACAGTTCAAAATTACACTTTCAGGCATGAATACAGGGCAGAAGAAAAATAGATTCAGAAATTAGCATTAGAAAAAAAAAGCCTGCTACTGCGACTGAATAAGTTCTTGATGTTTATTTGAAGGTTCTACCGAAGTAAGAACCAGGTGAACTAAACATGTTAGATCTGTAACCTGCTATACCAGTCCCTGCATGCGTCAGATTCATAACTACTGTCCCCGTGTCTATGAACCTCCAGGGACTGGCTTCAGTGACTACCTCGTCCTGATTCCTGTCAAATGAAGCACTCTGAGAAGACTTCTGCTGAGCAACTTTACAGCCACCATCGTCATGCTCGTAGTCCACAGTACAGTCTTTCCTTTTAAGCTCGACACCAAACAACTCTACCTTCAACTCAACACGGACCTCCACACGGACACTGCACGGACCGGTAAATGGCACTATACTGGTACGCCGGATCTCTAACAAGAACGAGATGGTCCATTAAAAGGAGATTTAACATTAAGTGGCACGGTGTTCCACCCACAACCAAAATCAAAAAACTGCTAGTAGATAAAAGAGAATCCACTGAAGGTTCTTTGGTGTATAATTGGTCTATAAGGAAGACTCGGGAGCTATCAAAACAACACTTCTGTTTCCTGTAGAGATCAACAACGGTCCACATGCTACAGAAGAGGTCTTGTTGACAAGGCTAGGGATATTTTCCTTCCCCAACAATGGTAAATCTACTAAACTCCAACCCCTCTAGGCCAACACAGTGTGGGTCAGAAGCGATATCACTTTCCTCCGTAATGACAGACGTGATGACAGGTACTGCATTGGTACCTAAACAGGTGGTGCATCGTATTGTGCGCTCTCTCGTTGCTGCTACACCTGTGCTGTGATACTCTTACTGACACATTGGACACATATCAAACATCCTCGTCCTCCAAATGCAATATGCACTGTGTTTGGTTGCTGTACCATCTCAGAGGGATCGCCATATCCAACACATCCTTTGTTACCCACTCCTTTAGGTCAATATTAGCACAAAGCGCTCCAACTACTTAATATAACCCAGTCAAAATTCACCAAACACTGTTGGACCCATGCTATTAAATCTGAAGATGAAAGAATCACCAAGGGCGAACGGCTCCCAAGGCTATATACAAAATACCTAGACCCACGTAACACTGAGGCACAATTAAAAGTTTAAATGGACCTTCCATGAATATGACTGACTTTGAAAATATCATAATTAGCCTCGAGCCCAGTTGATATGCAATATATAAAGTCCAAGTTCAGTTTATTTATTAATCCACTGCACGGGCAAGTTCGTCTCTGCAATTACATGGTGAAACTAATATGTTGCAAAATGTACCCAAGAAAGAAAGAAAAAAAGGAATCTAATTAACTGAGCAGCTGTAATTGTGTACTTCTACAGGGGCATGTCCGAAGCATACATCTTTTTTAACTCAACATTATTCACTTTAACATACAATTCCAACTCCATTACAGGAGATACAGAAGGGCAAACACCACAGACAAATAGCAAGGAGGAGTGAGAAAGGTACAGCGACCAAAAGAGAGGGAGGGGGCATCTGTGAGAGATAGGCTGAGAAGGGGATGATAAGGAATCACAGATAAATTCTCTAGGGTGCAGACGTGCTCCAGAGAGGAGTGACCAATCAAGATAAAGTGAAAGAGGGGGTAAAATTGTGATAAGAGTGATGACAGAGTGTAAAATGACTCAGTCAGGCCTGGCAATGGCATTGGCTCTGACCTCCCATTCCTCATCCCAGTTCAGTGGAGGACTGCGGTTCTAGACTCTGCCAGCTGGTTGTAGGACACGTTTCAAACCTGCTGATTTTGACAAAAGCAACAAAACTGAAAACTCCCCAACACAAGGGCCCCTCCAGACTCGATTTCTGCACGGCTGGAGGCACGTTCGCATGTTCCAACCAGAACTCATGTAACTTTTTACATTTTGTGGTTCTTTTATTTTGTTTTTGTTGTTTGTTTTTTTAAATATGCCACTGAAAGGATTAAGCATTAACCACCAATAGTCCTGTAGAAAGGTGCAAACACAATCCTCCAATGTTCCTGTATCGAAGCATTGCACTATGATCAAGGTTTCGTCTAACTACCCTTAAGAGAAGGACAAAAGAAAAAAGTCTGGGCCTCCTGCAGCAACAGGCAACAGAACTTCCAAAAAGGAACAAAGAGTCTTTCAGTTCTTGTGTAGTGAACTTTTCTCTACTCAATGATTTCAAGTTCTGTTCGAGTTGCAGGTTATCTTTGCACGTATTTCTGTCCTGGAGTTCAGTGAATATCTCCTCACCATCTGCTCGCTGCCTTTCTGGTGAGCTCACCAATAAAACAAGACAACAGCAGAGACAACCAAACCGCAGCAAGCATTGCTCCAGCCAACCACCAGCGGGGGAGGGTTCATCCTGGGCCACAGGAAGTCTTGGAAGAGTTCACGATCGGCGTGTTTTCTTAGGCAGCACTAGAGGGAGGAGCAAGCTCTGCGTATTGTTGATGTTGTGATCAAATATCAACAGCTGCGATGTTATCCAGAAATTACTCACCCTACCTTTAATTCGATCCACTCTCCTGAAGCTCACAACTCACTGAAAACATGAGCCCAAGGTATGATTTAACCACCCCCATGCACAGTTGTTGAATTTTTCATTTCATTATTTCCTGCATCATGTGTTCCTCCAAGAGCTGCTTTTTAATTACAGCCTAAACCAAATAATTATATTTTAATGAATCCAGACCTTTTAAAAATTCATCAGATGACTTTAAATTGCTGATATCCATACTTCTGATTTACTTTACTGCAGTAAAGATGCAAGAATGAGTTTCTACTACTTTTTCCATGAAGGTCATATATATTTACTAAAACTCTTCAAAGCTGTCCTCTCTTCTTTCTCTTCCATAGCCCGTTAAATACATCTGCTTAATCACGATGACTGAATGAGAATGAGAATACCTCAAAATGCTTTGTTATCCTTTTATAGCGTTGTGCTGAACCGCACGTACCAACTATTTTGGTTTCAGAGTACTAGGCAGTTGCTCATAGCTCACAGCTCCTGACTGTCGGGGAAGTTGAGATGCCACAAAACTGTCTTTTGTGTCACATCACTTCAAAATCATGTCCAGCTCCATAAGCTCCCATAGACCCCAAATCTCACGAGTAGCTCTGACTTTCACGTAATTGTCCTTGTGTTTTTGTTTGCTCTGAGATTATGCTAAAACAAGAAAAAAGAAACAATAATGTTCAATCTTTCTGCTTTTTAAAAGATCCGTTCAGCTTCTGGATCACAGTAAAATAAATGTTTATCCCACATTTGGATGCAAAGTTGTGCTTGTAACTGTAGACAGGCGGCTCTGGTAGATATGCTACTGTAGTAATTAGACTTGATGATTTAGCTGACAAAAGAAGAAGTAAACAAATCAATGTAAATCGTGTAACACTGCTGCCAAAATCAAGTTTACAGATTTGATCCCAACCAGTCGAGATGGTATTTGTTTTGTCAATCCATTTCAATTTGATTACATTTAGAAATGCTGCCAGTGTTACGCTGAAGGATTGTTTGGATTTTAATAGAAAAATTACTTGATTAGGGTTGGGGAAGAAGTGCTGCTTGGGCTGTCTGGTAATAGGAATCAGCATGCCAGCAGTTTTGGTATTTTCAAAATAGCAACACCTTTGAGGTGGCAGCGATCAGATGATCCGCATCTCTGCACACTCCTGACAAGTTAGTGGGTAAAGATGAAAAATCTGGGCTGCGGCATAGACGAATCTTGTTGAAAATGAGCATTTCTTTATTGTGCATACGTAACACGTGACCATAGTTTAATTGCATCTATTTTAAGGTAGAGTTAGGACCTGCTTTCACATGAAACGTGAGCTTTAATTTTATCAGGGTAAGTTTGAATAGGTTGGATTCAAGGTGGGGAGGACGGTTTTACTGCACATTACAGACACATCCATCACGGAAGCTGTAAAATCAGATTCTGATCCAGATAACCAGAGATGAAGAGTGTAGCAGGACCTTGTCAAAAGTAGCTCACCTGCACAGCTGCAGATGTTGTCAGATAACACCGAAAGACAAAATAAAAAGGTTGATGATAGCAAATTTAATCTCAGCACTGTGAAAATCATCTGGACACTAATCTTTTTAAATAAACCCATAGCGGAACGACACAGGGATGTGCGGACTTGACTACGGCGCTAAAGAGTGGCTGGGGTGCCGTGGTCGTATTTCGTAGCATCCACAGCGTGACACCTTGAAGCCTCTTAAATAGAACTTGGAGACAAACTGCAAATGAGAAGTTGTTTTGTCTCTATCTCTGGTGCCAGTTGGCACCATGAAGATAAGTCAGCTAGTAAAGCAAGATATTGTTCGTTCAAGTGGTTAAACTTTAAGCTGCTTTACTTAACTTTTACAAGGCGAATACAGTATAAATGTTTAACAAAATGTTCCCATGCACATTGGTGTACTTGTTCTATGTGTAAATACGCTCATATGTGATTATAGGAAGTCATTGTTGACTAATGTTGCACATTAAAACATTAAGAAAATGTCTGTTCTCAGGACTACATTATAACTCTTTATATCAAAGTATCTAGTGTTTTAAACTGAGCCTGCATTTGCATACAGAGGTTCACAACCTTAGACGATAACCAAACATTAGAAAGTGCAATCCTTTTCTGCATTAAAATTGAATTTTAAATCAGACTGAGGAGGAGAAAAACACATGTGAACTCTGAAGAGAAGTTTGACCTTAAATTTCCGATTTAAAAACAATTCCAGTGTTCCAGCTTGGTGCAAGTTGAACTTTAATACACCGGGAACTCTTCATTTTCTACCTGCATCATAAATTTTCATAGGCAGCTGATGGAGGGGGCATATTTTGTTTTCTGAACAGTTGACAGTTGCAAACTACACACATATTGACAGTGATTAGAATCCATGAGGGCTCAGTGCCAATGAATATTCAAGAGCACCTGTCTGCAGCTGAACCTGCGCTTCAGTAATGCGTGGTCGGAGCGCTCGGTTGCAGGCGCTAACATGGAGTCCTGCTTTATTATATAAATTAATAAACGCAAGTATGTGCTGCCAAATGTTGATCCGAATGCACACTTCCAAGTGATTCCAACTTTGTTTGTTTTTTTAACATAAATGTCTTTGTTTATGAATGCATTTTGTCTCGTGCTTCTTGTTGCGCTTCGTCTTTTACATTTGTTTTTATTATTAGTATTTTCTGATTGTTGTCCATGTATACAGAATCAATGAGTCACTGTGTCAGAATCAGTCTGAGGTACAACTTCCTGCACGTTCCTCTTTCAGGGGGATTCGACAGCAAGAGGAACGAGCATCTTCCCCATATGTGCCGTCGTCAGCCTCCTAATTACCTTTATGGCAGCGGTTTCCTCTGGAGCTGGCTTTCCCTGGACAGTTTTGCTTTACATGCATGTGCCACTTGGATGACTCTCGTCTTTATAGCTCTCATTTTTTTATTTTTCTTGCAGGGGGGGGTGTCACAATAAAGCTGCTTGTTTGATGTGATTCTGCCGCATACTGCCAGCACACAGAACAGAACACTGATTGGCTCATCTCGTCACATGGCAACCAGTCGCAGGTTCCCTGCACTTCCATCTAAAAACAAACAAATGTTTACTTCCTTACTTTGCATCTACTCCTGGAGTTGCCTCCTCTAAACCGCATCTCTTAACTCCTGCTATATCACACGTCACTTTTACAGAAAGTGGAAGACGAAGAAAAAAGACGGACTTTGTGTCTTTTTCTTTAGTGTAAGGTGGAAAAGTAGTTGTTGCATTGTCGTGGTCAACAGTTAAGCGTTACAGAAAATGACTGGGCCATAAAACGCACTCAGGGTGAAACATCTGCTGAGTTACACATACACCTCACCGCCCCTCTAGTTGTGGGCCTCAATATCACCATTAGACTTCTAAATGATTCATTTATTCACCCTGTGATGACCTGATAAAACACAAATGATATCAACTTTATTTAGGACACATTTTCTTTTGTGACTTTTGAAGAAATTCTTCTAAAAGTATCGGCCAAGTTATTTATTTGCGATACAAAAAAACCCAGAAAGTTCATGCTTTTAAATGGTTCCTATTTCATGCTTCTCGTCTCTCCAGAGAAATGTTTTCGTGTAAAGCTTTCAGTTGCCCAGAACACCATCAGGTTTTACAAGGCTGCTTTAAATAAGATCTTCTCGAAGGTCTGAATGGATTAAAGGAAGTGGAGGGCGAGTCTACAATGCTGCAGTGCATAAAACAGCCATCGTCTTTCTTCCGTCTGTGTCACCTACACATGCAGCGGATTTCTGTTTACTTAAGTGAGACTGCATTGTTCATTTACACAGGTTTTGTTGCCCACACAACTGGCAAATCAGTGAAGTGAAGCATTCACTTCTCGGAGGCAGCCGCGTTTCTTGAGTTCCATGCCGAGACCCTCTGTTAATTAAACAAAACTGCGCGGTATGTGATGGTGAAGTCAGGCCGACATCCTTTCAACTCACAATGGCCTTTCTTTTATTTTTTTACAAGTGAACAGCAGAATGCAGATTCTTCCATAATTGCCCATTTTCACATGCACTAAACCGCAGGAGAGGTTTAGTATCTGTAAAATGTGATACTGAACAATCCCACAACTGTAAAAGTGGAGCGATCAGTGAGGACGATGGATGAGGCTCCCTGCTCGCTTATGCATGTGTTGTTACTCTGCTATTTATGCTACATGTATAAATAACCAAAACAGCAGCAAACAGGTGGAAAGTTCACACAGCAGCAGCAGAAGTAGGAGTGAAGCAGACTGCATTGTGACATAAAGGGCCTCTGGCACGTGTCGAGAACATTTTAAGACTGCAGTGCATAAATGAAAAGTTTGATTTGCAGAAGCCTCTTTTACCTGTTTTGTTTCCCAGAAATGGTCAAGTCATTTTAAGGTCAAATGTTTGAAACGTTGCTGGGGAGAAATCCCAACAAGTTAAATAACGTTTAGAATGAGTTCAGAAGGTCTGCTGGTTCCAACGTAGAAATGAATCTGTTAAAAAGAAAAACACGCTGGCCACGACCGGACGAGAAGCTGACAGAAATCATTAGGATTTTATTTTTCTGACTCAGGCATTTTATTAACTCTTTTCTAGTTAACATTTACATCAGCTAGATTTTTTATGTTTGGCAAATTTTTCTTCTCTTTCATCTCACTTAAAAACTCACTTAAAACTCCCAAAAGGTTGTACTGAGTGGACGCAACAGAACCTGACTAAACAGCATAATAAAACTATCGATAACCTGTAGAAGCAACAAGACTAAAAACACCATCCACTCACGGCGAATGATTGTAGAAAGGTCAAAAATAATCTGTCTTTAATGTGAACAGATATGGACTCTCGATGTGCTTTGGAGGTGTGGCTTTGCACGTAGGTCTGAATACGGAGGTTGTTCTTTTTAAATGTTTATTTCTAAAATCTTGCTGAATTAGCAGTTGCTGTTTTTTCAGAGATCCCCAACTGAGGATTCAAATGCACCGTATTCCCGGGTCCCACCAGGTGCAGGAGCACCACACGAGGGCTGCGGCGCGCCAACTACCGTGAATCGGTCTAGTCAGTGAGAGCGGTCTCACTGGAAGGGTTGCAGTGCAGCGGAGAAGCGTCCCGGGGGACGCTGTCCGCTCTGCTGAATCTGGAGACTCTGGTCAATTTGCAAAATAAAACACCACAAACAGGCTGGGACTCAGACGTCGAGATTACGTTACCCTGCGAGGCTCACGGGTAAACATTTGAAGGGGTCTAAGAATAGATTTCAGCCACCTAGGAAGACAGGTTCATTTAAGAAGTTGAGAAGCACGTTTTAATTACTTATTTGAAGCAGAAAAGACCAGACGTGGAAAATACATTGTGAAAAAAAAGCAGATAATCACGCCGATTCTTGAATGATCTCAAGGTTGTTGTGTCAGCTCATCATCTCACCAGTCCAGCCGAGCAGGCAGCACTAGGAAGAACTTTGCTTCTGAAACAGTCCCAGTCTGACCCCGGGTCACAAAGAGGATCGGGAAGAACTGTAGCGAAGCTGGACATCGCCCTTTCCACGCCCGCTTGAACCCAGAAGTAAGTGATGTGAACTGCAATGCAGACTGAACCTCATGGTCCAATATTGCTCCTGCTGGAGGCTGAATGACTGCAAACATCTGCAACGCTTCAAGTCTCCAACCCCCACAACAAAGTGAAGGCATGCTCAACTTGGACAGCAATTTGTGAAATGCACAACTGTGCCAAAAGAGACAGACAAGAAAGCCCAAATGTTGTTCTGTTGTTGGCACTAATCTGTCAACGTTCTGCTGACACATCCCTCGCTGCTGAATCTCGTCTGCCTTTGGTGCAGCCGAGTTTACCACGAGTCACTAGAGACAAAAACAGGAGCAAGCAAGACTGACAAAAACAACAAAAAAGCACAACTGGTGAAAGCCACTGTGTGAGCCAACCATCGTGTACGCAAGAATATCACATACAGGAATAAAATATTACCTTTGTTACGTAAAGAGGAAGGTTCCCTTGTCTAACGGTTACAGGCCTGAGAGATGCGGAGGTCTTCTCTTATTGCCTGTGCTTAATGGTGTTTTAGTTGACTCATGTACAGTGATATAAGCTTGTAAAAATAGATGCATATTTTGGATCCCTGCCTGACGAAGCCAGCTGGTTCAGTGAAAAGTGCGATGATTTCCCTGGCAGAGAGTAAAATAGGTGGGTGTGTGGCAGTGAAGCCGTTCTGGATCTGGAATTGATATTACTGTTTGTCCAATTTAAATATCATCAATGGTGATAATATTTGATAAACAAGACACAAAAGCTTGATCAAAAGAGAACCACATCACCATTTGCATCAAATATTCAATATGTCAAACCAACTGGGATAGAGTTTGATTCCAGTTTAGGAAGTTGAGCTTTACAGTTGAATGCATTTGTATCCAGCTGCAAACAGCAGCATCATCACCAGTGAAATCTGACTGACATGAGCTCTTTGGACAACTCAGCTGTTAGCCACTATCATGAGTCAAAATGCAGGAGTTTGTGTGAAGTGAACGGCGCTATAGTTAGGAACAGTAACCCTGCCATTCTGTAACTATGGAAACAATAATGAGGTCACTGTGCTATTTTAGCTGAGTTTACTTGGAGATCATTACTGACATTACCACTTTCAGCTGAAGTTTGTGGAACTTCAGTAAGACAGAGTCTGGATGGATCACATTAAGCGGAGAAGCTGCCGGCTACAACCTTGAGTGATCTCACATGGAGCTCATTAGTCACTGCAAACAGTTCAAAGCCATTATCATTCACGTCAAAACCAGAAAAACGTCTAAATATCCGCTTTCTTTATCCATTTTAATTGCATATTGTTTGGCCTTAAATCTGTGGAGGAACTACTTCACCAGTGCTCTGAACTAAACAACTGTTTGGGTTGAGTTGAGCTGTTCTGAGGAGGTGGGAGGTTTGGCTGAGCAAACACACGGTATAACTGAAGGTATTTCTAATGAATGACTGAGTTCCCTCGTTAATTAAGCTGCTCGTGTGGGGACAAAGAGCTCGAAACTGAAAAGAATCCTTGATTTTATTTTTTAAAGGAGACATATTGTGCCATTTTTTCACAACTTGACACAATACTCGGTGGTACTAATGACACATTTCTGTGCAACTCTTTGGACAGAAAGCAGGATGCAGAAAATAAAAAAGACCTCTTTCGACCATGTATTTACACATCTGACTACTTTCATTAGTTGTGCACTCGTGTCCATTCAGCCGGGGTCTGCAGCATCTCAGCATCCAGCTATCGTTCTGCCGACTGAATCAGATATTTGAAAGCCAGACAACCCTCAACCCTCATTTGATGGACTTGTGTTATATCAGTGTTTAACCCCGTTAAAGCAGCCAGCCCAGTCCGCCTCTGCGCTGCTTTGATTCCACCTCGCCGCGCTGTGATTGGACGGAGGTGCAACAGCGTAGCAGTTCGTTCCTCGGTTCCTACACCCCAACAGGGGTGGTGTAACCACCTTTTACTCTTCAGCAGTAGTTGGAGGCAGAGACCAACTGGACTGAACGTCTCACAAACTTGTTCACTGAACTTGTGGCAGTAGCTCCTCGGTGAACCCTGCTGCCGTGATTAGCAACCTGGAGGAGACTCCATCTACTGACGCTGGGCTGCTGTCTCGTCTCGCTGCCATGTCAGCACCCCCAACGGGTCCCACAGGAACAACCGGGTCGAAACTTTGTTTGGTCTTTATTGGCATTCACTCAGCTCCATGTTTTATTTATCTGACCAGATGAAGCTGCCTCACATTTAGGATGTGTCTGACTGGGAACAGCACGGCAGAGGACAGGGACTGTCTTTGCGCTGTGGAACGCCGTGACGCTTCGTGAAAGCTCTCACTGACGAGGGAATATTGCGCCTCGTTGGGATCAGTGTGAATGCACAGCTGTAGAGTGGAGTGGAGTTTTTGATCCGTTAGTTGCTTCTGAAACAAAAATATATCCTATATAAGCAAAGAAAATGTGATTTTTATCGTAACATTTTCGCTCCAAGCTCACACTGGAATGTTTACCTTCATCGGAGTACGTCAGTGGCTAATAACTGCTATCCAAATTAAAACAATAATAATTTTCTTTATTCTTGTGATCTGATGTTTTTCCTTTCCATCATTCATCCATTCCTTTGCTTCTTTCTGGGGTTTTTCTGCACTTTTGAGTGCGTTAGACAAGCGTGGAGGCTGCGACTCGGTGCGTCACTTTCCTCAACAGCACAACCGGGTTGGACATTCAGGACACGTCTTAATTCCAGTGATGACAGTTTAACTTGTGGGAACTAGGAGCTAAAAGCAGTCGGTTGTTTTTTGTTTTTGCGTTGCTCTGGGTTTTTGGTGCCGTTTTACCTCAAACAGGAACTTTGCACCGTGATGATCCTCCAGCAGATGAGAAGCCAACTTCAGGATACTTAAAACACAGCCTCCCCTCATTTGCATAATGAAGCTGTAATTAATTCAGAAATTAAAAAAAAAAAAGGTAGGGACATTTAGGGACATTTCTGTATTATGTTTATTTTGGATTTTCTCCGTTTGAGCAACATGACACAGTCTCGGGTAAAACCTGTCCATTTTAAGTTAATTAAAGTGACACGGTAAGCTTAGACAAGTTAATTCAATATCATGTCTTGAATTACTCCTGAAAAAATGCCTCAGCCTTCAGTCACTGCCTGACACAAGCAAAATGTCTGCTTTTGTTTTGAAAACCAGGTTGAATGATTAATTGCTTTGCCTGTGGAGACAAGTGGCCCAACTTCCTAAAGAGAAAGAAAGAGAACTGCTAATACTGATAATTAACCAGATAAACTAAAAAAAAAAACCCATATGCCAATTTACAGTTTATTTAGGACCTGCTTTAAGTTTCCATAATGTGACAGATCTCTTCCAGAAGAAAGAGGAAAAGTAGTGGATTATAGAGGAAGAGAGCCTGCAGAACAGTAGAGCATCTTAGCAGGTTCAAACGAACGTTTCCTACAGAAACGACCTCAAAACGATAAGTCGTTTATTCCTGCCATGTTGTGTTTGGTTGGCAGAGACTGGAACTGCTGTGTTGACAACATGGAGCGCCGCTACTAAACAGTTCCTGTGTTCATAGAGACGATTTTTTAGAAGATTCTGACAGAAGAGAAAAATAATCCAAAACCAGACAGTCTAGACTAGCGTCAGGAAGAGAGAGATTTAAATGAAGGACAGACTGAACGTGTAGTTGTCCGGTTGATGGTTGGGGCACATTAACCACTTAACCCACCAACAACAATCCACAGCCACTACGTGGTAGACATTCATATCCTGTCTGCGGTGCACGTTTCAAGACAATTCCTTTTTCCTTTACTTGTTTTAATGTTGTAATGGTGTGTGATTTTGCATGTGTTTTTGACAGTATTCCATTTATTTGGGGGGGGTTTTGTGTGTTTTTATACATTTTGTCTTTGTGCAGACCATTGTTTTTTTAATCTTTACATTTTGTCTCATTACTTGTCAAAAGTACAAAGGAACGTTTGTGTTATTGAGCTCAGGTGCTCCAAGCGTGGTTAAGTCACTTTTATGACCCCATCTATGATTTCCTTCAGTCACTTTTTCCTCCTCTATCATAACTTTGAGTCTCTTCGTCATTTCTGTCTATCCTAATAATCTAATAGTCCTTAAAATAAGATTGAAACTGATTCTTTGACATGAAAAAACTGCTTCAATTTAGAGCGAATGCTCGACACCTGTGATCATTAACTTTTCTATAATCTGAAAGTTTCTCTTAACTCTTGAGTGACAGTTTCTCATCTCCTCTTCTCTTTGGTTTCCAACCTGTTTTTCACAAAGTCAGCTTCCTGCTGTTTCCTCTTCAGTTGCATCATATGTGTGTGTGTGTGTGTGTGTGTGTGTGTGTGTGTGTGTGTGTGTGTGTGTGTGTGTGTGTGTGTGTGTGTGTGTGTGTGTGTGTGTGTGTGTGTGTGTGTGAGACCTGCTGAACTTCTCTTTTCCTGCAGTGCTGGTTCAGTTCCTACACCAGCCGCAGGAGGACTTGTGACCAGGAGGTCGCGGTTCACTGCCCCCCAGTGCAGCTGTTCTGTCGTCTAATTCGTTATTGACCCCATTCTCGTTTGTTTTTCTTTCGTTTCTCACTGCCATATGAATGTCTTGTCTTCATTTTGATAGACATGCTCTGTCAGGTTGTTAACGTAAGACGCAGCTACGGAGGAGGCGGGGCCTGTTTAGGGAGTTCTCGGCCTGCCGACTACTGTCATTGCAAAATTCTCCTCATTGTCACTGTTCCGTTGTGATTCCAAGTTGCGTCCCTCGGGGTCCCCCTTCTGGCTCAGGGGCCAAGCATTTACCTGGTGAGCCCGTAGACATGCCGCGCCCCGTACGAAGGAAATGGGTCTTAAAACCAACGGTCACGTGATCCGTCGCTCCGCCCATCGTTTCATACGTCTTTGGTACAGATGTTTTTTTTACTGTGAATACAATTGTGGATTGTGTGTTTGCAATAGCAATAAGAAAAAAGTGTTATTGTGTTAAGAATATAAACATATTGACCTTGTATTGAAAGGCTACCTCTTTGCTTTAAATATAATTAACATTTTACTGTTTCTGGTGCCCAATTGATATACACTTTTACATTCTGATGTGTTCATTGTGTGACCAGTTGTTGTGGTGAAGTGAACATTTATCACTTATCATTTGTCGTTTATGTACTGTAGCAACATTTTCACATTTTACCATGAAGCTGTCTGGTTCCTTGTTTCTTGCCGCGTTTTCCAAATATGGAGACTTGAGGAAACGGCAGCAGCGGGTAAAAGCAAAAACATTATCATCACAAACATGGGAGTTTTTATAGTTATGCAATTGACAATAATCATAATAACAACCTCAAAGTTGCTTGAAGGTTAAATTGGGTAAGATAATTTGGTTAGTAGCACAATTCCTCCACATAGACTCCTAATTTAATTGTTTTAAACAGCTGATTAAACACGCGCCTTGATGAACATTTTTTCAACACCTCTGTGCATTTGTCCCACAAACGGACTCCTTCACTGTGATACTGTGGGACTTTGTGTTGCCGGTGTGTTAAACGTATCGCCTCCCCATTTCTTTTCTATTTTAGGTTTCATTTTCTGTTTTATGTTCCATGTCTTGTGTTATGTCAGTGCTGTCTTTTACTGCAGTTTTGCACTTTGGTCCGTTGTGCTTGTTTAAAGGGCTAACAAATAAAGGATTTCTGTCAGCTCAAAAAGTGTTGGTTCTAAATGATTGTCTAAATAAATAAATAAAATCCAAATAATGCTCATTATACAATGTGATTGTGCCACTGGGTCTTCAAGTAGAACTTGTCTTTACCGACAACACATGGTGGTTTAGCCACATTGGAGTTGGGGCCCATTTTTATGCACTTATACATATTTGTGTGTGTGTATGTGTGTGAATGTCTGTGAGTGTGTGTGTGTGTGTCTGTGTGTGTGAGTGTGTGTGAGTGCATGTGAGTGTGTCATACGTATAATGAAAACAAAATCTGAATAGTTAATTTAGGCTTGGGGTGGTAAAGGTCAAAGATATTGTGTGGATCAAGATATTGTGCTCCCCTCGTCACTTGGGGCGATGCCTATCTGACGTGCAGACCGCAGATTGTGAGATTACAGAAGTGTGTGTCTGGTCGTCTGATCAGGAACATCGGGAACCCCCCGGGAACTGTGCTGTCTCCCTTCCTCTTCACCACGTCCACGTCAGACTTTAAGCACTGCTCTGAGTCGTGTCATCTGCAGACATTCTCTGATGACAGGGTGTGGAGGGAGGAGGGGAGGATGAGTACAGGGACCGCTTTGTGGAGTGGTGTGGGGAGCGCCACCTGCAGCTGAACGCGGCGAAGATGAAGGAGACGGTGGTGGACATCAGGAGGAACAATCCCCCGCCCTCTCCTGTCAGCATCAGTGGGACAGATGTTGATCTAGTGGATTCATACAAGTACCTGGGTGTAACGACTGGTCCACCAACACACAGGCCATCTACTAAAAGGGCCTGAGCGGGCGTCACTTCTGAAGGAGGCTCAGGTCCTTTCCCGTCTGCAACAAGATGCTACTGATGTTGTACCAGTCTGTTGTGGCGAGCACCGTCGTCTTTGCTGCAGTGTCCTGGGTGCAGGCATCAAGGCAAAGGACCCCAACAGACAGCTGTGGAACAAACTGATCAACAAGGCAGAGTCTGCCGTTGGCTCGAAACCTGTCACCCTGGAGGAGCTGGAGGAGGAGAGGATGCTGGCAGAACTGCTGGTGGTCAGGGACAACCCTCCAGAACCCTCTGGACAAACTAAAGAGCAGCTCCAGCAACAGACTCCTTCATCCCGCTGCTTCAAGGACCGTTACAGGAAATCACACATCTACCTCTGTCAGAGCCACCATCACACACCTGGACTAAATCCATGTTTTTCCACTATATCTATATAAATACAGGAACATATACTTTTTTAGTAAGTGATATGTGTTACTATTTTACAAATTGTGTTAAATATCTTATTCATACAGTATTTATATCCTTTTGCCCACTTATCTTGTGTTTTTTTAAGCACACTTCATTTCTATTTTTCTATCTATCTATCTATCTATCTATCTATCTATCTATCTATCTATCTATCTATCTATCTATCTATCTATCTATCTATCTATCTATCTATCTATCTATCTATCTATCTATCTATCTATCTATCTATCTATCTATCTATCTATCTATCTATCTATCTATCATCTATCTATCTATCTATCTATCATCTATCTATCTATCTATCTATCTATCTATCTATCTATCTATCTATCTATCTATCTATCTATCTATCTATCTATCTATCTATCTATCTATCTATCTATCTATCTATCTATCTATCTATCTATCATCTATCTATCTATCTATCTATCTATCTATCTATCTATCTATCTATCTATCTATCTATCTATCTATCTATCTATCTATCTATCTATCTATCTATCTATCTATCTATCTATCTATCTATCTATCTATCTAACCAGTGGAGGCGCCGCGTTCCTCAGGTTCCTAAGGTAATAAACGGAGGAGCAGGTCGCAGGTCTGCACCGAGATGGCCACCCAGCGCCCAGCAGCGAGGAGCGCAGCGTGTCTACGGGTACGTTCATTCATACCGGAACAGGTCGGTCTAAGTACAAAAAACGTCCCTAATTATTACGTGTCCAAACTGTGGTTTTTATCAGCATGGCTTTGGCTCGGATCCATCGCTTTGGTATCAAGTTATTGGAGAAGATTTTGGTACAACAAAGCCTTATTTGTGCAAGCCTCCACCGTGTAGTGCAGTATCAGGAGGTCATATCACACCTGTCTGGGAGACCAGTCTGGCCTACTGCTGCCTTCCTCCAGAGGAATCAGCCGGTGAATCAGACTGATACCAAAGAAACTGGGAGCGAAGCGAAAGCGTTAAATTAAGTAGCAAATTAGCTTTGAGTGCTAACTCTGCAAGGGGAGCAGAAGAACAACAGTTTTCCTCCAACCTTCACAGACCAAGCACAGCAGAGCAGAAAGTGCATCTGCCATCAGAAAGCTTGCCAGCCTCTAACAAGTAAACCACCAGAACCGTCAGATCACCAGATACAGGAGCAGCAGGCTTTTCTTTCAAAGACTGTGGAAACCTGAGACACCCACCAGTCGGTTCGGAACAGCGCATGGTTCAGCTGAAGATAAAAATATTACTAACCGTTATTATTCTGGGGATTACGGCGACTGTATCCGGGTCTTCCTGGACTGCAAATATTTTATTTAGGTAGGTGGCAAGTGCACTACAACACCGAGATGCAGTTTTCCCCAGCAGAACATTAACTTAACAATAACTGAGCAGCGTTTAGTCACATTAGCTGTCAGTGATCAAATGTACCGGCTGAAAACACGTACAGATGTAAGCGTTTGCAGGTGAGGCTGCAGCAGAGAGGCGAGCGGGAATGGCTGGAAAACCTCACACAGAACCAGTAACCGAACTCTTGCGTCGAAGTCCAGGCATCTCGTTCCCCTTGGTATGAATGTGTGGCCAGTGAACATTAGTAAGATGTGGAAAGTTTTTGTAGCTGGTTTTGTGCTTGGAACCAGAAAGGTGCCACATGTTCTGCGATGAGCTCGGGTTGATGTGGGATACTGTAGCGTGGCTTTGTCACGCCGCTGACTTCGTTTTATCTCATTTTGTCTACACTGTAAAAAAGACTCTTCAACCTGTTTTCACTGAAGAGATGAAAAAGAAAAAGTTTTACACTGAACTTTAGGAAAAGGAATCAAATCCAGGGGCATGTTTCAGTCTCACAGGACTATATTTTTGTTTTTCTCAACTAATTTAAGTATTCTGTTTCTGGTTTAATTCAATTTTCTGACAAATTTGTAGAGTCTATTTGGACTGCTTAATATAGCAGGAAATGCTCCTAAATCCTTCAACCTTTATTACCTCTATTATCTATTAATATGGTCATTTTAGTTGTAGCTACCAATTCAATTATTAATCAGAGCTCCAAATTACTATACTTTGCAAGAGTAACTTTATCATAAATCCATTTCACTTCAATTGAAGATGTGGTCTTGATTCAGATTTCTCATTAATTCTCATCATTTTAATTATTCATTGAAAAACCAGAATTATGATTAGTCATTTATAAGATGGATTTCACAAGTCTGACTAGAATATCCTGATAATCTCTGCATGAATCAGGAGCCACACTGTTGTCAGTCCTCCTACATACATTTGTGGGTTTTTCCACCATCTAATAATTAAATAAAGAGAAACAAGATTTCATCTTCGTATCATGATGATTATTATTACCGTTGTTAGTAACACCATTATGCCACAGCCATGGAGTATTCAGTACAAGAGGAATAACATGATGTTTGATGGAATGTATGGCATCAAATGAAACCCTTGTGTCTCTCACTCAACAGTTTGCTCACATTCTGTCGGCATCTGAGTGAATGTTGTCGCCCTTGTATTGGCTCTGTCTTTAACCATTTGTACTCTGGTAATGACTCCAGCATGCTGTGTTCACTTGATCGAAAAGGAAGAGAAGATGGGGGAGAGGTAAGAGCGGAGGCTTATCGCACAGTTAAGCTGCAGCTGCAGTTTCCATAACAACTACCTGCTAAAACCCAGCTCCCTCGACCATCATTAGAATAACATTTTTACTCGTCAAATAAGCATTAGTGGAATCTACATGAGCAATGAGATGGGAGTGACACAAAAAAAAAAGTGTTGCTATCCATTGAGGTATCATTTGAAAGCCTGAACACAGAGCTTTCTTTTTCTGAAGCAGAACATCTGAAGGTGTAATTACAGGATGTAGTAGTAAAACAGTTTCTCTGGAAGGATGTGTGAGACATCCAGAGGCTTGTTGTTCAGCAGTTTAGCACAGAAAATTATTTATACCCTGGCTGGGTTCGCGTTGAAATACAAAAACATCCTATGCATAGCTCAGTGTTCAAGAGGCAGCTCCTTGATCATAACCTTTCTTTTTTCTTCCCAGCAGGAACTCCAGCGACTGACTGAAGGAGAAATGCGTCTTTCCCATTCAGCCTCTCTTCTGATCATGCTTCACGCCATCAACTTGAAAAGAGGATAATCAAGAGTTTAAAGAAAAAGTAAAGTGAGAGGGAACACATTAAGTGCTGGCTAGTCCAGGGTATCATTTAAAATCAGCGCTGATGGCTTCATTGCTGCCAGGCTGTAACCTTGAGCGTGGGCTGGTGGGGCCCTGGTGACCAGGGAGGGGATGGGGAGAGGGACCGGCTCTTTTTGCATTCACATTCTGCTCAGGCGGCACCCGGGGGCTATAACCCTGAGAATCCGTATTAGGTGAGCCAAAGTCACCATTAATATAGAGCACTGGGCCATAGTATAACCTTACACTTCACATCTCTGGGGTGTCCTGAACTGAGAAAAAATGGTACTTTCGAACAATCACTTGGGAGGACTTTCAAAAGTGACCTCTTACCAAAGTCAATCCATTTGCTTTTCTTTTTTATTCATTTTTATCTGTGTTTGCTGTTCCTGCTCAATCTCTCCATCTCTGTCAGGCTTTGCGCGGCGGCTCCGGCCTCATGCTCCTCGGTCGGTCACGTAATAGAGCCTGTTCCTCCTCCACTGCCTGCAATTACAGATTAGAGCTAAAACACAGGTTCAGACTATGCTGCGACCACATCTTCACCTCCTCCTTCCTCCACCGCTGCGTGGCTATTTGACAGGGACCAGAAATGTCACACAGTGAGAGATCTTCATGGCAAACCAAAGAAATAAAATGAACGAACTATATGATTTAAACACACAGCAGTCACATTTAAGAAACAGCTTCTTCTCACAAGCAAGTGGAAATACACTTGAATATCCTGCCACCAGTGACCTTTCGGTTATTTAATTATTAATATCACATAGAAACCAAAAGCAGTATGTTTTTTTTTAACCTATTCTGGCTACTAAAACATTTTTCAGCATCTGTAGAAACTAGATAAGTAAAATTAAAACATTATATGTGTGAACTTTCTGCTTTCGATTTGGCTCCCTCCCCTCCTGTTTATTTTTACTGAGTGAGATCTAACTTATATTTTTTCACAGAAGCTGTGGGTTATGTACGCCATCTCTGGCATTTATACTTCTGCATTATCGCCTACGTCACTCTGAAGTTACACCACCAACCGCTGGGCAGCAGTGTCGGTTCTTTTACTGCATCACCACATTCGCAGTGCCGACTTTCCTTTTGTTTACGTCCTGTGTGTAGCTCAGACAAAGCAACAGAGCAAATAAAGTATATTTTATGTGAGTTGGAGCTGATAAATGTTTACCATTCGTAATTTTTACAGAAACAACTATCATTCTACCTCACTTGAAAATGCTGGAGATGAAATAGTGGTGGAAAATTTGAAACAAATCTACCAATCACTCTTCTTGCGGTCAAGCGCCAAACCATCTACCTGGGTTGAATCTGACCTGGAAGTAAGATGTGTTGCAGTTCCTCGACTGGCCGCTAGAGGCCTCAAAAGCGAGTCAGACTCAGACTCCCATGTTAAAACTTTAGAGCAGAAATAAACATATTTACAGCCTGCTTCAAAAGAATCTGTTGGTCTTAATCGTTTGATTTCACATCACTGACAACTCTGATTATTTCTAACATGATTGAAAGACAGTCAGCGCAGCCACACGACCAAACTCTTCCTCATCCATAATCGTTATCTCTGCAGCTATGTTGGCGGGTCGGCGGAAGGAGCTGGTAGCCGCTGCTAATTTTGAGTGACATATGGTGGACATGTACAGTCTACGCTTGCGGTCTGCGCCGATGCGACACGTAGTCAGAAAATGTTAGAGGGACACGTTTGGTGACACCGAGCTTTGCCGAGGGGGTTTGGATCGACGGAGAGGCTCTGCCTCGACAGCATCGACATGACGGAGGAGCACACACGAGGCTGTTGCAGGCTTGAAAAGATAAAGATAAAGAACTCTTGTCACCTTTACATTTCCAGAGGTGGTTTTTCTGGAACTTTAAAAGAAAAAAAAGAAAAACAAACACCAACCTTACCCCAAAAATGTACAGGTCACCTAAAGAACCAAAAAGACACATGTTCTTTGTTCTGTGAGACCTGGCTCCCTCGGGCTTGAAGCTAAACCCCGCCACACAGCTGTCGTATCTGCCTCAGCCTCCTAAAGACAAATTTGTAATGGGTCAATTTCTAATTACATCCACCCGTGCGCTCATTCTCCCCGGTCATCAAGTGCCTCCTGCATGAAAAGACCCGACAGTTTCCTGCTTTAAACGGATGCATTTTTCAGGTTCAGCATCAGTTATCAACACAAAGTGCACAACACGTCTAAAAAACACCAAAAGCTCCACATTATAGTTTCAGAAAGAAGAACCTGCTGCTTGAGTGTTTCAACCTTTGGCA
The DNA here is from genome assembly GCA_014839995.1 of Xenentodon cancila. Lineage (NCBI taxonomy): Eukaryota > Metazoa > Chordata > Actinopteri > Beloniformes > Belonidae > Xenentodon > Xenentodon cancila. The sequence continues at coordinate 2,193,740 of CM026214.1, read as the reverse complement.
AGCCGTCCAACCAGAACAATTATTCCCTCACACAACTCGTCAAAAGTCAATCTTCAGTTCTGAATCCGCTGCTCCTCTGCGAAACGTTGGACCTCCCAGAAATCCTTCGGTCCGGACGGCTCCGCGTATAAGCTGCTTGCAACACTTTGGAGTCTCTGTCATGCAAATCCACCTACTGTAAAAATCAATAAACAAAACATAAGTAACAGAGAAAAAGCAGAGTGAGAATAATATGCCTGAAAAAATGTGCTGGTGGGTGATGGCTGCTTTATGTCCTAGGTTTAATACTGAGGATAGATTTTTGATTTAAAAGCAAGATTTACTGTTTTCATACTCTACCGACCTCCTGTCCCTCAAAAGTCTTGCCTTCGTCTCAAAAAGTCCTTGATGTCTTCCAAATATTCTTGGCTCCACGTCAAACCATTAATCCTGTTGGTGACATAAAAGGAGTGGAGCTACAAAAGCACTAAAGATGAATATACTGGGAAATTTAGACATGTTTATTTCACAAACAACTAAGAACGAAAGGCAAAAATGCAAAGAGAAGAATGTTTGAGAGAACGTGGAGAGATCAAGACGGCGTTTGGAGATATGTACCAACAACAGTGTGAGTAAGTGAAGAAAAAAATAGCCTCAAGGTGTCGTGGATAGGAATGTAATGATTGATAAAGTTAATGATTTACTATCCAAGAACCTTGATAAAAGATGAAAAGATCAGTCGGACATTGATATGTAATCTTAAATCTATGTAAATAACACTCACTTTATGGTGTGTTCTAATCAAAAGATGGGATTGTTTATTATTTAAATGACTGGTTGAACTTTGGAAAAAAACTGTTTCTTATTGTGATTTCATATAAAAGGAAGTTATTGTATTCAGTCAGCATATGTTATTGTGTCTTATTGATCACTGGCTGCTGAATCCAATCACAAGTCTGCCGGATCCTGACCGACTTGGTGATAACAGCAAACACTGACTCGTCGTCCAGATGCGATATGATGAAAATTGCAATTTAATAACAGACCTTGGATTGTTTTAAGTCTGCAATGTCCTTTTAATCTTGACATGACTGCTATATACAGCTTTCAGGGTTTAAATTCAGATTTTCTGATCAGTGTACTAAAAGGATAAATATAAATAACTCACTGGAATTCACGCCAACATAAACAAGTCAGATCATAGCCAAGACGACGGAGCATCTCGATCGAGTGTTGCATGGCTGAAAAGCTGGCTCCAAAACGACTGCATCCTATTTTGGCAAATGTGGATTTTGCTCTACAGCTCCAAATGTGGTGCTGTTCTCTGAGCAGAAAAAAATAATAAAAAACAAGCTTTTTCAGTTTCTGGTCCTAGCAGATGGAAGAGGGAATGGAGGGGGTGGGGGGAACCCCACCTCCAACATGTTTATTTTCCTCAGTGAAAATCGAAGAGAACGTTTGTCCCAAGGGAAGTGGGCGAGGAAAGCAGTCCTGCTTGTGAAAGGAAATCGTGTGTTTGGGTAAATCAGTGTTTAAGGGAAGGATGGCAGTAGTGTGTGAAAGATGCGAATCCCAGCAATTAAAACGATGTATGAATCGGGATTCTACAATGACATTGTGTTGGATAAACAACTAACGACCAGCAACAGGTTGGAAAGCCGACTGCTGAAAACACCTACAAAAGGTGTTATTTGTTCCTGTGTGACACAGCAACCAAAACATTTTCATTTCACAATACAGTTGGGTCAAGTATTTTCATATTTGCATTCAATCACTTTGTGACATTACATAGATTATTTTTATGTGTAATATGGAAAGTTTCAACATACACCATATGAAGGTCAGTCCTGGCAGGCGTGAATATATGAATACGTGAGGTACTGTGACATACTGAAAATGCTGTTTCAATATGAGGTTTGTTTTGGTCAGATCTGCAGGTTTAAAAAAATAAACAGTTTGCACTGTGTGGTGGGTGATTTGTATTTGAGGAATGCTGATAGTTACTATTGTATCCTGTCTTGTACCTTTGACGGTGTCTCTATGTCTCTATTCTTTCTTATTTCTTGCTCTACTCGGCTGGTCTTCAGCAGGAGGGTCCCCCCTCATGATCCAGGTCCTGGTCCAGGTTTCTTCCCTCTTAAAGGGGAGTTTTTCCTGCCACTGTTTGGCTTAAGGTTTTTCTTCCACTAGGGGAGTTTTTACCTGCCGTTGTTTATGTAATAATTGCTCGGGGGTCATGTTCTGGTCTCTGGAAAGATCCTGGAGACAACTTGTGCTGTAATAGACGCTATATAAATAAAATTGAATTGAATTGAATTGAATTGAATGCAGCAGCATCTTTAACTGGTACGTACGCTCACAGAGTCCACGGCTACACAGAACTCAGCAGACAGACTTTTTAGATGCCTTGAATCAACACTTTAATGCAGTTTACACTATGCTACCTGTCACGTGGCCTATTTGTCAACAGAAACTGAGCACTGCAACCTTCATAAAAGATGTAATCCACTGGCTGTTGCATGCACCAGCAGGGTAGACCTCTGTTTCAGAGCACCGAGTTAGGCAACTGGAGAGTTTGGAGTAGAAATCCAAATGTCCTTGTCAAAGTTCAGCGGAAAGATCATGGTTTTGTTGAAATACTGATATATTGTGCTGAATAAGAGTGAGTTTTTCAACACTGAGTAAAGACCATGATCCCTCTCCAGCCTTAAAGAGGTCAAATGATTGTCTTTAGGTTCTCCTCTCTGCCAGTGTTATGGAGCTTTTTTTGTGAATGTAAAAGGTTTGCAAAGTTACAAAGTCAAAAGTCAGTGCCAAAGGGATTTATTCTCTCCCACATAAGAGAGGGCTCCTGAACTTTGTGAAATACCTCGTTTGTAGACTTTTCTTTTCAGCATCACTGTGGAAACTTATGCATAATGCCTACCTCATGGCTAGTTAAGTAACACAGAAAGGAAAATCCAGGGACGATTTATACTGCTATATACCGCTTTATACTGCAATCCATCTATAAACTTCCAAAAGATGGAGTGTTTCAATTGTATCGTCAACACAGATGGCAAAACACTTTACCCAAGTGTTCCCATCCGTCTGCCTTTTTAATTTCCTTCCTGACTAATAATCTGTACATGTGAAGTTCTCTTTAACTTCCAAAAGCTGGCAAACGTGTTCACAGGAAAGTTCAAATAAAACAATTAAGCACAATAATAAATCAGAACTCACGTCCTTACCATCTTGTAACTAATGATTAATTGATTCAGTTTTTTTGTGATTGCCTCATGAAAAAACACAACCATTTGTAAACTTTGTAAGGTTATATAGCAAAGAAATAACTGTCTCCTGCCTCCAGTGAAATATATGTGTTTAATTATTTGCACTGAGTGCAACATGAAATGACCACATAGACCTTTTTTCGATTTTCATACCAGCCGTTTGATCTTATTACTGAGGATGAGCGTCTCAAATAACTGCATGAGGCTCTTTTTTTATTTTTATTTCCTGTGTTTTGGAGAAAACACCCATCCCAGCGCTGAAGAGTTATGTTTGCAAGTTTCCGTAAATGCAGAGTTTGTCTTTGCACCAGCTGCAAAACCCTGCTCTGGCTTTAAAACACCACGGGAAAACAAGAAACATGAGAGAAGTGGAAAACCTGTGTCGAGCCGTTGAAATGTGGCTGTAATAAGAGTTGCAGGCTTTTCCATGTAAATTCATGTTTAACCCGAACAGGTAATCAGGTTCAAGCTTTCATGTTTTTGTTGTTAAATTCAAACATGGTCCGTTCCTGTCGCGAGGCTTCAAAAACAATCCAAGTGAGTGATGCCAGCACATACGACCACTCAGGCCGTCTGCATGCACGTCACCTTTTTCCACTTTCATTCAATCTAACACAAAACACAGGAAATGTCTAAAGGAGCTTTTTCTTCTCCGCCTTTTCTAAACTACTCACTCGTTAGCTGTTTCTGTCTTCATCAGATCCAGTTCCAAATGAATCTGCATCACAGGGTCTCTTTAAATAATTGCCATGATTAGAAAATATTATTAGTAATATTATTTGCGAAGAGCAAACCACAGAAATGATTAAATGTTTTTCTTTTTGTTTCTTTTGTTATTTTCAGGTGTTTGATGCATCCAGAGACAAATTGGCAGATTTGTGCAATTAATTTATTCTTTCAAAGTATCTACAGTTTGATTATAAGCAAAAATAAATAAATAAATAAATAAATAGGCAGTGGTTTGGCTGGAGGAAACTAATAAAACAGTATTTGTGATACAGAGAGAATATTAAGCTAAAATTACAAATTTCACTGTTTCTTTAGAAATGTTACAACAGCAAACAATGTAAAAGAAAAAAAAAGACGTTTGGTCCTCAAGCTTTCATTAAAGGTGAGGCTGCCTTTGGCGCCTGCTGCCCTGATTTGATCTCGAGTTCAATTTGATTTCTGTCTCGATGTCATTGGTTTAACACTGACCAGTCCGGTGGGGAGAACAATGAAGTTAGTAATACATCTCAGAAAAGGGCAGCGTCAGACCCGGCCCTTCCTTACATATAATGTGCAGCCAGCAATTCATAGGATGTGGAAACCAGGCTCACCTTTGACTTTTGGCCTTTTTGAAAGGAGCAACCTTGAGCCAGATGACCCATTTGCGTCCCCACACCAGCCGACATGTCGCTGAATTATATAAGCGAGGAAAACTTTGCCTTCCAAAACTAATAGTCTCTGTCGCGGTGCCACTGAGCACAGCAGCTGCTTTATCTTGAAAGGATGCATTAAAAGATGCATGCTTAGTTTACTTCAAGAGTTTGTATTTGACAGGAACAGAAGTGAAATAAAACTGCCAAATGGTGTTAGCAAGGGTCAAAGTATATGGCCCATCTGTCAAAACAGGTCCAAATTGAACTCTCGTCCTCCCTGACGCAACCTGCTGTGAAGCCACCCTCAGGGATCGAGGAGGAGACGGTGTTGGAGATGGAGGTGGGGATGGAGGCTTGATTATAATGATTGGCACCTGAGAAAGAGGGCTTGGGCAGGTGCAGGGACCATATCAAAGAGGATCAGCTGGGGCACACTGTGACCTGACTGTTATTAGGTGCCAAAATGAAAAGGCCGCTCTATCGCCTTTCAAGAAATCATTTAACCGGTCACAGCTGAGTGAAAACACGCATGCATGGACATGCACACGCACACGACGTTAGACGCATACACATGTTGTAGAGTCATTACAAAAAGTTGATGGTGTTCCCTGACCGCTTTGTGAAAAAGTCTTTTGAGAACTCAGTTACAGGAAATTTGCACTGAAAAGCTGAAACTAAGCGAATTCCACTAGATGGTCCAAGAATGCTAAATCATCATCATAAATAAAAAGACGTGCAGACCCGCCTACACAGATGTGTTTGTTGCGCTTCATCGTCCCACTTTAAGCAGCTTCTCTTGTTAACTTGCCGTAATGCACGTAAGGTGAACTGGGACCAAACGTGCACAGAGACAAAGATCTTATAAGAGTCCAAAGCAGCCAGAGCTGAAAGAGCGACTAAAGAAGCTACTGAGTTTATGAGGGATTGAGTGAGTGAATGAGAGGCTTTCTCAGCCCGACCTCGGCCGTGATACCAAGCGCTGAAATGAAAGCACCCTAATTGGTCAGAGATCATCCCCACCTGTGGGCAGAGGTTAAATTGGGCTGGAGCTCTGCAGAGCTCAGCACTGGGACAGGCCTTTTATGAACTTTGCATGTCGTCAAAGAGTCGACGGCATTTCTTTACACTTCTGGCACACTTAAAGGCTTTCAAAAGCACAATTTTTTTCAGAAGCGCCTGCAAACACGACACTCACACTTGGCCCCCACCAAGTGTGAGCTGTTAACAGGACTCACGCTGTGAAAATAACACCTTATTTACCTAGTGATTCACAGCAGCTACGCTGTGAAGAACATAAGAACATATCTTCAGCACAATTCCACACAATCCATTTATTCTGTTAATGGCTTCAGCAAGCAGATCCGCGACCTCAGTCCCTTCTCATCCAGTCATACCGGAGACACGGACGCACAGATCGCTGAGTGACGGGCAGGAAAATGGACAATGCAAACTGCTTTGAAGAGTTACTAGATTTATAAAAATGATGCTTTAACCAGCTTGTTGTAGTTTTTGTTCACACTGTAACCCTCAGATACTGTATCTTTCAGCACTTGCTTTGGTACCAGCTTTTAGCCCCGTCTAAATGTTTTTATCAGCAGATGGAATTCATTGAGGCCAGAGATAAAAACAAGATCTTTCTCTGACATCCCAAAAGGCCTTATTTATTTGATTTATGGACAGAATCACTGGCCCAATGCTGCAGATGCCCAGAGCTGCTTTATCAACTCTCCGAGTGATTTTGTTTCTTAAAAAAAAAAAAAAACACTTCCCCCATTTGCTGCATGTTAATGGCCAATCACAGAATTTAAAAATAGAGCAGTTTAAGTCCCAAATATATTCGTTCCACCAGAAAAGTTCAATTAAAGCTCAGTCTGAAGTTTGGCATTCATGTGTGCAAACCTCTTCTTGGATACCCGTCTTCTAATGCGCTACGGTCGCCCTATGAAGTCAAAAATAAGCTGGAGCTGTAATCTGAAAGAACAAGAAGAACGTTCAGATAATAGGAGTCATTTTCGGCGTCTCCTTGCTGGAAGCCTGTTCTGATGTCCAGACAGCCTGCGGTTTGTTCGTAGCAAATTCTTCCTGTCACATTTCCAGCCCAGCCGCTGCTCATCAGCCACGTCTCTGCTACCATTTCCTCATTTGTTGTGACTCCACGTTAGTCGAGCCTGCCGTCCCCTTGAGGGACTGCTTCACTCATGACTTCCACTGTTGTGTCTCGGCACTCCTCTGCCCTTTGCACAAACATATCGATCACTTCTTCCTCCTCTCCTTTGTCACCTTTTCTGTCCTGGGCTAAAAATACATTTTCACAACCAATTCGTGTCACCAGTGACCAGCCCCAGTCTTCCCTCCTTCATCCTTTGACCCGTCTCCTTTTGCTTTAATCCTTTTCATATTTCTAACTAAAATGCCTATTTCATCCCAAACCCACCTTGTGACCTCAAGGCTCTGCAACCTTAAGTTGCCATTCTTCTTATTTGGAGGTCAGAGGAGCTCCTCTGCTCAGTGAAAACCCGCAAATGTGCCATTTTAAAACAAATGCTGATTACTGCATTATTGGTTTCCTTTAGCTCATAAAAACATGAAAGCCTCTAGATGTTTACAGAGCCAGGCAGTTTACAGGGGTCAATAAAAGGAAATTGCTGCTCAAAGAAGGTCTGGGAGAGTGACTTAAGACGTACAACCCAAACTATGACCGAATCTGAACAACAAATAAACACCACAAACATTTACAGCCTTCTTGTCTACAACAAAGATGGCAAATCATCTTTTTTAACTGTGCAAATAGTGGAGACTTTTGTCCAAGTAGTGTGTGTCTTAACTGTCTTTTCCCTCGGTGGTGAAATCTTAACCTGTGATCCTCTTATCGCTTTGACGAGACTCACAGTAACAGGCGCGAAGGTCGCTGCAAAGACACCAGCGTTACTCTGGAAATAATAAGTTTCTAAAGGTTGGAGTCATAGAAATAATGCTCAAATCAGTGGACCACAAGCTGCCAAAACAGGGAAGGTCTGTTTGCGGGAGGCTTCGGGAAGGTCGCGGTGGCACGGCCTCGACTGAAGTGTCTCAATCAAAGCTGTGCAGAAGCAGGGTCGCCTGATGGCCACCGCCGTCTGTTCCTGAGCGTACTTAACCCTGGATGAGTGGCTAATGAAGGGAGTCATCCAGAGCAGATTGCCCTAACTGATTTAAATAGGCATCCACTCACAAATGCATGGATAAGCATGGAAATGCTGAGTGCTACTAAGCCAAAGGTGCCATTAAGGAGACAAAATAACACTCAACAATATCCACAGAAGCTGTTCTAGTCTGAGTGGATGAAAGAAAAACATCCTTAAAAATGAAGATTCCTTTAAATGATCGAGGTTTCAGGATGGATCCTCAACGTCTGAACATCTGGGACTGGGATTTCATGAGTGCAGGTTTACAAAACAACGATTTAAAAAAACGAAATCTACACATCCTTAAAGTATCACTTCAAATTTTTGACATTCAAACTCTCGCTCAACGCTCGCGATCGCTCACGTTAAATCAGAGGCAAAAACATTCAGTAAGAAACTCGACAACATATTAAATCTGATCGCGCTGTAACGAAAAGCGAGTAGTGATAATAATAAGCTCTGATGGGGCACTCTTATGGCCCATCGATTTCCAATAGCTGAGATCATAGAAAGCTGGGGGGGTAATTACACTGTGCAAGCAGAGGTCGTTCTGAGCAAATATCATTATCATCAGATTAGAATGAAAGGCTGGAGCGGGTCGAGCAACACGCGGGTGAAGGAGACCCAGAGGAGAAGCCACTCGCCGCACATTTCTGACCCTTCATCCGTCTCAATGTCCCCACGTTGCTCACAGCTCCCCGGGTCAGCCCTACATCACACTGACACAAACAAGAGGGGGGTTACGGGTCACCGAGGCGCAGCCATTCATCAGTGAGGGACAAGGCGTATGATGAGAGCGATACCTCAGAGTAGCCAACAGACAAACAAAATACAGAAAGGCGGCCTGATGCAGCGCTGCGACGTCGCTGACAGCCTCAGTGTTTGGATTCGATCAAAGGCAGTTTGGATATCAGTCAAAAAGATGTAAAAATAAATCAAAATCGCTTCCATGTCCAACCGAGTGGATGCTGGACAGAACGTTCAGGGACAAAGTTTTCAACTCGTGACAATGAAAAAAAAAACAGGAATAATAATATTGTTGTTTCTATCGTGCAGAAGATCAGCAGCTTTATAAATAATACAGTAAATGGAGAAGAAATGTTGGCAAGAGTCTGGGAGAGACCCATCAAAAAGGAGAAATGGTAAGTAGTCAAAAAAGTAAGAAGGAAAAAAGTCAAAGATTAATTTAACCCCCTGATGGAGATAGAGATAGAATAATCTTCCTTCTTTCTCAGGGGTGTCATATGAGGTTCAAAGAACGTGTGAAGGAGGAGACAGGCCATCCACACATGAGATAGAAGGGAGTCACAGCAGTCCCCTCCCTCTCACCAATCTGCTTCATCCCCCGCTACCAACCCTCTGAATTCAAAGATAGAGATCCCGGGTAGCCTGGCAAGAGGTTGGAAGTGCCACTCTGATGAGCACCTGACATCTCTATCCGGCTGCTCAGTGTGGGAGCTGGCCCGGACCACTGGCATTAACATAAACAAGGCGTGCTGCTGGGGTCCGCCTGTCAGGGGCTGTCACTGCTGAGGACAGAGGAGAGACGCCTCTGCATTAACCTCCAGGCTTATCTCACTCTGTACGTTCCACAAAAAGTAGGGATTAGTGCTCAGTCAGGAATTGCTTTTGGGTCCTTGTCATTCCTGCACGATTACTGAACTCCCTCTTCTATACTCAGACTATTATTCTCATCTCCCTCTTCCAGTCTCCCAGAGGAAGGGGATCCCCAGAGCTTTAAAGTGGCAGCCCAGAGGGCCTGAGCTTCTCTGGTTTTTGCTGTCACCTTCAGTGATAAGTTGTCACTGCAGTCACTTCTGCCTCTGCGTTAGTCGACTGAAGTGATCAGCGGCAGCTTCGACGAATCGAGACGAATCGAGACGAATCGAGACGAATCGAGACGAATCGAGACGAATCGAGACGAATCGAGACGAATCGAGACGAATCACGACGAATCACGACGAATCACGACGAATCACGACGAATCACGACGAATCACGACGAAACATCTACGTGATCAGGACCAACACAACAGCTGGACCTGCTGGAACACAGGAACATCTTGTCTGGACCTTAGTACAATTAAGCAACCCTGAAACGACTTAGTTGCTGTTTTCTTTCCAATACATTTATGTCTTCAAGTTTTTGGACAATGACATTTTTGTTTTTTATGTTTTTGTGTCTGTACACAACCGCAATTGATTTTAACCAGTATGAGATGAAAATGCAGACCTTTGGCTTTAATAGAAGCGGTTTCACAAAAAAATATGACATCAATCACTTGATGATCATTTAAAGCAACCACAATGGAGTCCAAGGAGATCCCAATGCAGCTGGAGGAGGGCACTGATGAGCTGAAAAACCTCCCACAAATTTATAATAAAGATGGCAGAAACCTTAGCTGAAGCCACATCAGCTGCTTGGTTGGCTCTAAAAAGAGGAAAAAGCCTGGTGAGCTCAACATCAAAGTAGATGATGGTCTCAGAAAACCTGCTTCATGACTTCAAGGGGAGTCAGGATTTCGCTGGAGAAGGTAGACGTACCACTGTGAAAAGCATGACTGTCAGTACCGAGCCTTCACAGAGAGGTGCAGCATTGTCATATTCAGGAACAGGAGAAGTCAGATAAAACTTTGCAAGAAAAGCACTGACAAAAAGAGCCTTCCATGTTCTGGAATTAGAGTCTTTGCACAACTGAAACCAAGATAAAATTGAATAAAAATGATGGAAAGAGAAATATATAGAGATGGAAAAAAAAACCTCACGATCCAAAGCACACCACGTCATGTGTAAAACATGGTGGAGGCGGTGTTATGGTACGGGCATGCACGGCTGTCCCTGGAACGGGCTCTGCATTAACGATGAATACCGAGGTGAAAGGAGCTTCGGTCTCCGCTCATGTTCAGCCAAAGGCTCCAGAACCGATAGGATGGTGCTTCACAGTGCAGACGGATGCTGATCGGCACTGATCTCTGCATGATCTCACCCCAACAGAGCAGGAGTCTCAGTTCCTGAAGCCCAAACTGAGGGCACAGAGACCCACACACAAGCAGCAACTCAAAATAGCTGCAGTGAAGACCTGGCAAAGCATCTCCAGGAGGGACGTCAGAATTTGGTGCTGTGCATCAACAATGACTTCAGGCACTCATCGACTGCAGACGATTTTCATCCAACTAACAAAAAATGTGGTAACGTTTACAATTATGGATGTACTTTACTGCCGCATCACTGAGCCTTGTACGACTGGAAAACAAGAGTCTTCTGAGGTCGATGCCGACTTCGTCTCAGCTGTGGTTTAACATCTACGTTCAGTGAGATTTCACATTTTGCATTCCTGATAGCATTTCCGTCGTCATCCCAATCATTTGTTCCCGTATGTTGCTGCATGGTCCTTTGTTTGCACGTGTGTGCTTTGTTTCTTCCTTCATTTGTTTTATTTGTTTTACTTTTAAATAAGAAAAAAGACGAGAGGAATTTCTCTTTAAAACACACAGAGGAGAGATTGTACAGTTAAAAATCATTTTAAATTCAGTCTATTTTTTGTATAATTATCCATCACTCTGCTTGAGTTTTTATTGTAAATATTAGTTGCATATGGCAAGAATGCTGCTGTAGTCGGTCAAAATCGTTAAAAACTGTTGAGTTTATAGCAGCAAAAGCTATTGAGCGAAGCTCATTAAAAGATTTTTCTTCTGTGCAGGAACTTTTTTTTCAGGTCGTGACTGAACTTTCATTTCACATTGAGGAGCCTCGCTATTCTTTCCACAATCAATTTATTCCAAACAAAGTTAGAAAACTAAGAGCGTGCTCTACAATGAAATCTGACTTCCCTCTTGTCCTGAACTCTCCTGAACCTTGGCCAAACACTTCAGCCAGTAAAATGACTGTCTTTCTGCTGCTGCTGCTATATTTGTTAAGCAGCTTCTTGACTTTTCTGTGTCTGTGATTTCTGTGTCCTCCAGACCAAGGGAGGCGGCACTTCGCTGCTGTCAGCATGGATGCGGCGTGAAAGGGAAAGGTGCTCTACTTTGTGAGCTGAAGGTTGTCTACTTCACTGACACAAAGGTAAGAGCGGTTCAGTTTTGTATGGCAGCGTGGCCTCCTGACAACAAAAGCCTGCAGACTTCTGCAGCTGCACCGCTCTGCGAGCTAAATCCATATCTCAAGACCTCGGGCCTAATCAAACAGTCTGAATGCAGGGAAAGGAGCCAATAGCTGCTTAATTACTAATGAGAGTAATGACAATAACCATCACACTGCTCTGCAGCTGACGTAACAGCGGCAGGCGGGAGAGGAAAACAGAGGGCGATCTGCCTCCAAGCAAGGTAGCAATTAGGGCAGGAGCTGAGGAGGCAGCTTGTGGCGAAGACTCGGGATGAGCTACAAACGCTGTCTCAGACTCGTCACTCGCCTTTCTTCCAACTCCTTGTCCTCCTTTCAGGCATCAGTATCATCAGCTGCTGCCATGCACTGACAGCGCAGGGCTTCATTATACCCGTCCTGCCCATCGGTGGTGGGAGCAACGTGTTGTTCAACTGGCTTTCAGCAGCACGTCACTGGCAGCTGCCATGTTTAATGACCCTCCTCCTCCTCATGTATCCAGCGCAGCATGCGACGTGGGGAAACACTCAATTTCTGTAATGGCTTGAAATGGAGTAAATATCACTCGCCCCCCTGCATTTGTTACTCATTCAGCCCCGTTATCACTTGCAGCCTAATTTCCTAGTGCGCCGACAAAGGCAGAGGGCGTTTCCATGGAGAGAGAACCCTTGCGGTTTTCGTGCTTCTCTCAACTTGGCACTCTGTTCATTTCACAGCAATTATCCTGAGTCATTCCACACATTCTGCCACAGAAACTCAAGGGAAGGACCTTTCAGCTAATTGCTTTCAAATGGAAATAAAAAAATAATCACACGGCTACTTTGTC